>ML793273.1:522554-534121 GCA_009831015.1 Picea engelmannii | reverse complement strand
ACACATAATTGAGATATATGTGAAAACATGTATATTTTCTAATATTTAATCATAAATTCACTTTTAATACTAAAATGAATAAAGTGGAAAATAATAATGTGAAACCCAAATGTATTTATGAAAATGATATGATGAAGGTTTAAATGGGCGATGAAATGTAAGAAATAGTGAAGGGAAAGGTGGATGAAAATATGACATTTCTGAGTCCCAACATAGGCTTGCTGAAAAACTATGAATGACGCACAAACTCTGATAGTGAAGGAGAGGCTTGAAGGGTGACCAATACTTATGATTGAACATATACGAATTGAAATCATGGTAAAGGACAGTAAATACATGGCAGCGAGAAGTTAGAAATAAGGTTGAATATTTTCGCATCAAACTCGTGAAACAGGTACACTTTTGAAGTGTCCAAAGTACAAATGATAGAAGTGCCATGATTTTTTACTTTTCTGACTTCATGATTAGGGAATGATGCTCATAATATATTTCGATGTGATCTTTATCCCAATCACTTGACTCGATTTTGGTCCATAATTTCCACCTTTTCGACATGACTCGAGACTTAGAAAAGTGGGAATTTATGATTTAAACATGGAAAACCTTACACCATTTTAACCAACTTAATGGCCAGACCCGTTACTCGATGATTAAGAACCACTCTTTATATGGTCACTAGCCTTATAAACTTTGACGCACAAACTATGACTCATCTAGGACTAACTCTAATTGAAAAAACATGGTGCTAACACTGTGACTATAATATTTTCATCTCAAATGAAAAAACTCAACGATAAATTTCTAACGGTGTGCCCCATTCATCAAACTAAGTTAGGATGAGTGATTTACAACCCGAACAATGGAGAGTAAGTTTTAAGCCCCAATTAACTTTTAAAGACCATAACTTCTTGCTCCATAATCAGATTGAGGCATAAGAGCAGTCTATGGAAATATATTGAACCATAGAATGAATTAATGGAGCTAAATTAAAATTATGGTCATGTTAGAAGTGTTTAATAGGGAATATAAGGTACATGTAGCATTCAGGGAAAAAAAGAAAGATACTAATTGGCTTGAAACTTCAGCAGGTTGTATCCAACAACCTGGTGCTCCGATGAAGGCGAAAATTGGTCAGAATGTCCAGATTATGTTATTGAATATACCGAGTTGAGATCCTATCAAATTGTTAAAGGAACATATGAAATTATGCATAGACATTGAACATGGTTAAAGGGTGAGCAAAAGACGTTTTTGGGTAATAATCAAATGACCATAACGTTCTACTCAAAACTCAAATTTGAGCAAGAAAGTAGTCATTGTAAAGATATTGGATAGAGGAGTCCATGTAATAAACCATAATTATTAATTGGACAACATAATTCATAGGAATTCAAAAGAATATTTATGGTAACCATGAAGGGGTAAAATTGTGCATATGTTACCAGAATTGTATATTGTGGTTGTATGCTTTCTCTAACCAGAATTTTTTGAATTGTTATATTTTACAATAAATGTATTGCAAGAAAAGATTAAGGTTGATGATAAAGAATATAAAATTTTCCTTATCAAAGTGGTATCTTTGGGTATGAGTAACATGTAATAGGGTTTAAATTTTTGGTTAAATATAAGCATAGGTACTCAAGGAAAGAGTGGTATGACAAGAATCTTTCATAAGATGATCAAAGGTCAAGACTGAAGAATGTGAAGGTATGAATCTAGGTGCATCCATAAATTCTTGGCAAGCCACTACAAGAAATCCACTCATGTTAATCATAGTAATCAATGGAATCTGGACATAAGAATAAATCATATAGTGAATGAAATAGTGAAAGTCCATTCACTTCAAAAGAAGCCAATGTACAAATAAGGAAGTACATTAAAAAAAAAGAAAAAAAAATTGATAGGTCAAGATGTTAGTATTTTAAATAAAACAAGGAATGGTATAAGCTTGGAGATAAGGATACCATCCCCAAGGAACAATCACATAGTTTGGTGGTACTACTTCCATCATGGTTATCAAATTAGCATAGTGGAAGTATGGTATGAAGATCATTGCTTCAAGGGTAAATAAATGAAGGTGCACATAAGAAAAGAGTCTCTAAATATGCATAAAATAATATATTGTGGGTTGATTGGATCTAGACTGATGCAATCAAACTCCTAGCAGAGGACTTACTCAAAGATAAGTGCATTAGAGAGTGGCTAAAGTTCAGGAGTAATTTAAGATAGTGGAAAGGTACCGTTAGATGGAAACCAAGTTATAAAGGGTGTTTTGCAAAATTTGAGGAACTGTGACAAAAATGAGAAGGAATGTTGAGTAAATTCCACAAAGATGAGTGAATTCACATGGTACATTAGGATGTCAATCCAAAAGGATTAAAAAAAGCAAATTATTTTTCTTGAAAGAAACCAATAGGGAACCATGAAGAAGAAAAATTATTCTATGCTTGGTATTGAATGAAAAAGAAATAAAATATGAGGAGAAACCATCTCAATTGGAAAAATAAACATTTGGGTAGCAATGCAACATGTTGGATAATTAACTATGTAGGGCATGTTTGAGGTTGGGTGGCTAAGAAAAGAGAAGAGAATGGTGCAAGAAACTACAAGGGATGATATGTTCAATCAAGGAAAGGTTGAACTGGTTTGGTCCATAAGAGTTGATGCAAGAGCATCACCTTCAAAGTAAAAAACTCAAGCATGGAGGCAAATGATATGACATCTCAGCATGACAGAGTTTCAAATCAACATTTAACTCAAGAGTAAATCGAGTTGTTGAGATATTTTGAAAGAAGCATTTTTAAATGTAACTTGTTTGTAAAGTCTTATATGACAGTAAGGGGTTGCAGATATGGAGTGTTGACTCTTATATGGAAATAACTGTTAGTTATTATAATAGGCCAAAGTAGGTAACCATTAAGAGTTTGATAGGATAGGTTACAAATAGGACGAGAGAGCTTGTGGAGCCAAACCTTAGATAGTTTTAATTATTGAATTGTAATAGAATAGACATAATAGAGATAATTATATAGAACATAATAGAGTAGAATAAATACTATGTAATTTGTTCTCATGAATGAATAGAATAGACAGAATTGTCCCAAATCCTTGGACTATGTTCATTTGATGTATGAATGAATGACTGTTACATTTTGTCTATGTGTTTTATTTCATTTTTGTTCATGTATTATTGTTCGAGAGGTTGATTGTATGAGTTCGTGACGAAACTAGATGTGTTTCAATTATTTCTCTTCTAACACTTGTAGGCAAGGTGTGCATCTCAAATGCGAGGAGTGCGTCGATTGAGTCTTGGAGTGACTCAGAGAATTTCAGAGAGAACAAAGGAAACTTATATGAGGTGCAAGGTGTGCACAACATCGAGAAGATACCAATCTTCGAAGAACCATAAAAAAGGAATGTCAGCTGGGTGAGAAGAATTTATTTTCAAGAAATCCTTCGAACTGAGTTATCGAAATCCTGAGAATGCAAGGTGTGCGTGGGAAATTGAAATCCTTTTAAGGACAAATCTTAGAAGGGATATCAATTTCAAAAGTTTTAACGAGATACAAGATTCATACTTGTAGGAGGAGAAAAGGTTTGAAACCTTTGAACACTTAAAAATTATTCTAAGTCAGAGATTTCAGAAGCTCGGGAGGGAAGAGCGATGGTGGTCATTGGATCATAGAGAAGAAGGTCAACGTATGTCTGATCAGGGTAAGGTGCATGAGCCTTACCACTTCACACACAGGAGAGAGAACTCATTAAGGTTTGAGAATTGAGATTTCTGAATCCTGGAGAGTCGGAAACCCAAAATAGAATCTCAATCGTTTGATCAGATGGAGTAGATCTGAGCCACCAGATCACTTGAAGTAAATATCGAGCACTGGATTGCCAAAGTGAATATGAGTTGTCAGATCAACAGCTTCAGAATATTCACTTGAAGGTTTCTCAGTTGAGATTTGAGATTCGTGAAGTCTAAAGAGCCAGAGGTCTGAAGTAAACCTCAGGTGTCTGATCAGCTGAAGAAGATATGAGCCATCAGATCACCCAAATAAAATCTCAAGGGTTGGATCACCAAGGGAGAATTTGAGCTGTCAGATACCATAGGTTCAGGAGGAGGCAAGTTTGAAACTTGATATTTCCGAAGTGTGGAGAATCGAAGGGCTAGAGATAATCTGTACCATTATATCCAGGAGGATATGTGTTGGTGGGTTGTGAGATGCAGAAGAAGGAAAAAGATAAAAGGTTGAAATACCTGAAGCCAAAATAGTCGAAGAGCTATGAGACATTGATCTATGAGGGGAAACTTTTTAATAGATCACGAGCTCCGGGTAAATGATAGTGGGTTTTCAGTTTGAGAACTGAGATTTCTGAATCTCGAAGACCCGAAGTAAAATATGGACGGTGAGATCTAAGGGAGACGTGGCATGAATTCATGAACTCTGGGTAAAGTCCCGGAGTGATTCAAAGCCGTCGGATCTAGGAGATATGTGGCATAGATCCATGTACTCCAGGTAAAGTCCCTAAGTAATCCTCGATCATTAGATCAGGAGGAAACACATCAGTGGATCAGAGCCTTCGTATAATCCATTTTGGAAAAGACAAAGTCTGAGATTTGAGATCTTAGAAATCTGAAGACCCAGAGGAGATCTCGACCGTTGATCGAGAAGAGGGTCGCAAGACCGTTGATATGATTTGAAAGTTCAAACAACTGTAGTGGGAGAAGAATCGTTGATCGAGAAAGATAGGTGTCCATAGATCGTCAACTCCAAAGGATTGACATATGGAAGAAAGTCGGGTTTGAGATTTCAAAATCTTGAAGCCCGAATCATGAAGAGATCGCAGTCGTTGATTTAAGAGGGATGGATCTGGTCCGTAGATTCGAAAGGTGCATATTTGAACCACCAGTTCAAACAGTATCGTCAATACCATGAGATCAACAATCCCATAGCATTTAGAGGATTGAAAGTGACGAACTTTAAAGGTCATCACCTAATTTCATATCAAGAGGGGGCTTATCAGAAAAAGAGATAACGCCTAGTACTATGAGATTTCACAGAAGAGAGAAAGGGAAGGTTGTGGGTGCTATCACACCTGCACCAAGGAGTCAAAAGGGCCTATGTTTATATACAGAAGGGGACCATTAAGGTTCCAGAGAGTCATTCGGCTCAAATAATTAGAGATCCTTTGAGAGGGAGGTCGTGTAGCCCTATGGGAGAGTAGGGGGGTTGCATCAGGTGGTATCACAGCCAAGAGGGATTACAGAGTTGAGAGATATGAATCAAGATGAGTTCAAAAGTGTTGGAGAATACACTTTTGCAACAAAAATGTAGAAACTCCATGACAAAGTCAGAAAACAACTACAGAACAACAGCCTAAAATATAAGAGCAGAGTTGAGCAAAAGAGGAGAGAAGTTCAATTCGAAGTTGGAGATGAAGTTTTAGCTCATTTGAGAAAATAAAGGTTTCCAAGGGGAACATATAACAAGTTGCATATAAAGAAGATAGGAACATGTAGGATTCTCAAAAAATTTGCAGCCAATGCTTATGAAATTGAGTTTCCAAACAATGTTGGGATATCGTCGATATTAAATGTTGTAGACCTATATCCTTACAGGAGTGATGAGGTAGGAGAATCAGATGATCAGAAATAAGTTCAGTGGGAAGAACAATTTCCCACTGCAAAAAAACCTCAGATGGAGAAAATCATTGAATAGAGAGATGGAAAGAAGACTAGGAGGAAGAAATATCCTGAATACTTAGTGAAGTGGAAAGATCATCCAATGGAAGATGCAAGTTGCGTCACAGAACCTAATATTTTGAAGCATGGAAAAATAGTGCAGGAACTCATGGACATAAGTCCATGAAAATTTTAACCAGAGGAGTATGATGCAGGAGCATCTCCTTCAAAGTAAAAAACGCAAGTGTGGAGGCAAGAGATTTGACATCTCAGCATGACAGAGTTTCAAATCAGCATTTAACTCAGGAATAAATCAAGTTGTTGAGATATTTTGAAAGCAACATTTTGGAATGTAACTTGTTTGTAAAGTCTTATACGACAGTAAGGGGTTGCATATATGGAGTGTTGACTGTTATCTGGCAATAACTATTAGTTATTGTAATAGGCCAGAGTAGGTAATCTCTAAGAGTTTGGTAGGATAAGTTGTAGACAGGATGAGAGAGATCGTGGAGCCAATCCTTAGATAGATTTCATTGTTTCATTGTAATAGAATAGACATAATACAGAGAATGATATAGAGATCAGAGAGATCAATAGAATATAATAGAGTAGAACAAGTACTATGTAATTTGTTTTCATGAATGAATAGAACATACATAATTGTCCCAAATCGTTAGACTATTTTCATTTGATGTATGAATGAATGAATTTTACATTCTATGTATGTGTTTTATTTCATTTTTTTCATGTATGATTGTTCGAAAGGTTGATTATATGAGTTCGTGACGAAATTGGATGAGTTTCAATTGTTTCTCTTTTGATACTCATATGCAAAGTGTGCATATCGAATGCAAGGAGTGTGTTGATTGAGTCTCGGAGTGACTTAGAGAAGTTTAGAGAGAACAAAGGAAACTTAGACCAGGTGCAAGGTGTGCACAGCATCAAGAAGTGACCAAGCTTCAAAGAACCATAATAGAGGAACACTAGGTGAGTGAGAAGAATTTCTTTTCAAGAAATCCTTCGAACTGAGTTATCAAAATCCCGAGAACACAAGGTGTGCATGGGAAATAGAAATCCTTTTAATGACAAATCTCAGAAGGGATATCACTTTCACAAGTGTTATTGAGATCCAAGATTCAGACTCATAGGAGGAGCAAAGGTTCGAAACATTTGAATAGTTACAAAATATTCTAAGTCAAAGAGATCGGAAGCTTAGAAGGGATGAGTGACGGTGGTCGTTGGATCATAGAGAAACATGTCAACAACCATCTGATCAGGGTAAGGTGCACAAGCCTTAGTGCTTCACACACAGAGGGGAGAGAACTCACGAAGGTTTGAGAATTGAGATTTCCAAAGCCCAAAGAGCCGGAAACCTGAAATATAATCTCAATCGTTCGATCAACTAGAGTAGATCTGAGCCATCAAATCACCTGAAGTAAATACCGAGCGTTGGATTGCCAAATTGAATCTGGTCCATCACATCAACTACTTCAAAAGATTCGTTGGAAGGTTTCTCAGTTGATATTTGAGATTCACAAAGTTTGAAGAGTTGAAGGTCCGAAGTGAACCTCATGTGTTCGATCAGCCGAACTAGATCTAAGTCGTCAGATCACCCAAAGAAAATCTCAAGCGTTGGATCACCTAGGTAAAATCTGAGCCATCATATACTGTGGGTCTAGGGGGAGGAAAGTTTGAAACTTGAGATTTCTGAAGCGTGGAGAGCCGAAGGGCTGGAGAGAATCTTGACTGTTAGATCCAGGAGGATACGTGTCGGCGGGTCGTGAGATCCAGAGGAAGGAAAAAGGTGAAAGGTTGAAATACCCAATGTCTGAATAGCCAAAGAGTCGTGAGTTGTCGGTCTGCAAAGGAACACTTGTCAACAGATCATGAGCTCTGGGTAAATGATAGTGGGTTTTCAGTTTGAGAACTATGATTTCTGAATCCAGAAGACCCAAAGACTCGAAGTCAAATCTAGACCGTGAGATATAAGGGAGACGTGGCGTGAATACATGAACTCTAGGTAATGTCTCAAAGTGATTCAAGGTCGTCGGATCTAAGAGAGATGTGGCATAGATCCATGTATTCCAGGTAAATTCCTGAAGTAATCCTTGATCATTAGATAAGGAGGGCATGCATTAGTGGATCACATTCTTTGGATAAAATCCATTTGGGAAAAGGTGAAGTTTGAGATTTGAGATCTCATAAGTCCGAAGACCTGTAGGAGATCTCGACTGTTGATCGAGAAGAGGGTCGCAAGACCGTTGATCTAAGTTGAAAGGTCAAACATCTCAAGTGGGGGAAGAATCATTGATCGAGCATGACAGGTGTCCATAGATCGTCAACTCTGGAGGATTGACGTACGAAAGAAAGATGGGTTTGAGATTTCAAAATACCGAAACCCAAATCATGAAGAGATCGTAGTCGTTGATTTAAGAGGGACGGATATGGTCCATAGATTCAGAAGGTGTATATTTGAGCCGCCAGTTCAAACAATATCGTCAAGATTGTGATATCGATGACCTAGTATCATTTTAGGGATTTAAAGTGCACAGACATTAAAGGTCATCACCTAAGGTCATATCAAGAGGGGGCTTATCAAAAAAAGAGCTAACACCCAGTACTCGGAGATTTCACAGAAGAGAGAAAGGGAAGGTTGCAGGTGCTATTAAACTTGCACCAAGGAGCCAAAAGGGCCTGTGTTTAGATATAGAAGGGGACCATTAAGGTTCCAGAGAGTCATTCGACTCAAAGAATCAAATATCCTTTGACCGAGAGGTCGTGTAGCCCTACAAGAGTGTAGGGGGGGATGCATCAAGAGTAAATATAAGTTGACTAAAAAATCAAATATGAGAGCATGGATGGAACTGTAATTTGGTCATGCATGTTTTGGTTAGAATGATTTAGGAAATAATTAAGGCTAAAGTCTATATCAACATATTATATGTCTAGAATTAAAAAAAACGATCAAGAGTAGTTTATATGGAAAATCACTCAGTAAGAGAACACAATCATAGATGAATCCAGGAAGGATTGAGATCTTCTAGGAACAACAAAGAAAAGTGGTACATGAAGAAATAAGTTGTTACACTTACTGTAGCAGCACTTATGTTATGAATTGTTGAACAACCATACATAGTACAAGAAAATGGAATGCATGTGCATTCATGAGCATGCTAGTCATGTAGTCTTGGTACATAGAGATATGTTGTAATAATATAGATTTTTTAATATATTTATATATATATAACATGATGATGAATAGGAATAGTCTATTGTTATATATATGATTATGAAGTTTCTAATGATGGTTGTTGTGCGAGGAAGGAGATAATTATTGTATGGATGCAAGTGTTGCTAACAATGTTGTTGCATATCGAAGGAAGAAACATAAAGATGAAGTGTGGATTATAAGGCCTATAAAGAATCCATGGTATATTTTATTGTTATCAGCTAGTTATGTAGCATTAAATTTATTTAATAGCATCTATGCAGGTATGAGTTTTATGTAATTTTATTGCATAATTGCTAAAGGGAATTTTGGTAAGAATTTCCCCAACCAGAGTTAATTTTATCACATTATTGTATTATTTGAATGCATTAATGGGAATAAGATACCACTAGGTGTGGTGAAGGTTGGAGGCCTGTAATAATTATAAAAATCTTCTTATATTTTGATTGTATACAATGACATAGTCGCATGGCATGTTAATTGGTTATGAGCTAATAACCAAAGCAATAAAGGGTATGAACATGTTATAGGAATGGATGCCAAAAAATATAGTCATGTATGACACCATGCCATGGTTGGTTATGGAAACGCTATGCACCACCCAAATTTCCAATGGACTTCCTACTTCTAAATAGTCTGCAATAGTTTTTTTAACACTAATGAACACCATAGAATTATATTGTTGGTGTAGTGTTCAGGTAGAAAAGGAAGGCATACAAATAATTGAGTATACAATAGGAAGTGTATGGAGAATGTGTCAAGGAATTATATAGGCCTTCCAATTTACAAATGGTGAGATACATGACTTAGATATAGAACATTCTAAAAAATATCAATGCAAAGGTGCATTGAATAGATATGCATTAAGAGTTGCACTTAGGCATGATAGAATTTTTATTCTTGAATGAATTTTTGTGAACGATTACCTATATGTTATTTAATGAAAATGATTATGCTAATAGTTGAAATGTTACAATTATTACTAACTCATGAATTTGAGGACATTTCAGGGATTGCTACATGTTGCAACAGGAAAGTTGCGAGTCAAGTAGCCACATGAGAAGTAACTAAAGGAAATTTCTATTTGGGAAATACCGTAAGAAAAATAATGATGTTGAAAGAATGAAAAGGCTAATAGCTGAAAATTTCCTATGTAGAAGAATGATGATTTCATTCTATTTCATAAATTTCTTGATAGTTGTGATTAAATTGTTAACTCTAGACAATTCTAAAATTACTTTATAATTTTTTGTACATATTGCAATGAAAGTATATTGTACAGGAGATACTAACGATATACTTGGATAATTGAAAGAAGAAAGTATTGCAGGAAAAAGTGGTCTCCAGTATGGGGCTGCAGAAATCCATAATAAATATTGGTGCATGTTGTTGGAACAACCAAGAAAAATTATAAAACAAAATTTTATATTTTGGAAAAAAAAAAAATTGAAGTTTCCTTATGAGATAAATTTGAATTTCTAAATGAAGTTTTTATAATATTCTCTCATAATGATTGTATGTGTGTCATACAAATGAGATAATATTTATTAAAGTTGGAATGTTTGGGAAGAGCAACTATTGTTGGATACATTGGAACCCTATAAATGTAGAACCTTGGTGGGGTTCTAAAAATGAGTTAGCGCTCTCATTTGATGTGAAAACATTGGCAAGATGGATTGTTGAGGGAATGTGTGGCAGTGAAGGGATACCTGAGCCTGGAAGGGTGAGTGAAACGAGGAAGAGGCAACGCAAAGATATTTATGGCATGGTAGTTGTAATCATGAGGGTGTGTCAAATGGAATAATTAGTTGAATTATTTTCTGAAGAAACTATATGGAATAAAGAAAATGACTTCTAACTATGGCATGAATACATGATTTTTGTGCTTGAAAGAAGAGCACCGGGTGGATAACAAACTTCCTTAGCAAAAGCATGGAGATTTTTTAAGAATTTTGATTTGTGCATAGTATATAATGCACTGAGGGCAGTGCATGAATAAGGGGGAGGGGAATGCAATACCCCTAGGCCGAAACCAATTGTACATATAAATGTAAAGGAACTGATAGGATAGTGAGCCATGGGTACTAATTGTAAATGTAGTTATACATATAAGTTAGTGAGTTGATGGAATAAGGTCTTTGGTTTGGTTCTACGTGCATTGATTCAATGCACGGGAATCTCATACCAAAGAAGTGCAAACATTTATAATGTATCATGCACATGTGTAAGTGCGCAAGGATGGTGCACCAAAAGAAGAGTGCACATATCCTAGAGTTCCACATACATAGGATTGAATGCACGATCTTGAGGCCAGGGATCCTTTTTATATATGTTACTTTTTATAAGTTGGTGAGCGAGGTTATTATAGGCTAGAATGATTATATGATTATTAGGCCAGAGAGCATAGATTCTAAAGGCCATCGTTCCTATATTTTAATTATAAACGATACTCATATTATTAATAAAGTACACCAGTGTTGCAGACCGACCAAACAAAAGAGATGGGGGGATAAACTCCAATGGAAAGGTTAAGGAAGATAAGATTCTAGGAAAGGGGCCAAGTTGAAGGGGGCTTGGGCCCAATGGAATATTATATTAATATTCTTGAAAGGTTAAAGTATGGATATAAATTTATATATCCTAAGTTTCTAAAGGGGG
>ML793273.1:511299-521348 GCA_009831015.1 Picea engelmannii | reverse complement strand
GGGGGGGATAAGGTAATAAAGGAGGAGATAAGATATTAATGAGGGGGAGAAGAGTCAGTGAAGGGGGGATATGACGGGGAGGATTCTTACAGGGAGCATGATTTTTTTTGGGGGGGAGGAAGCATTTTGAGGAGGAAGATATATTTCTGTGGGATATTTTTCTGTGGAGATCTCTCATGTGAGGAGTTTGATATTGGGAGTTTCAGTGAACCATTGCAGGGGCACCGGGTAGTTGGGGGTTTTGGGCACAGGGGCCAGGATTCCTTTTGGTTTCCTAGAGCTAGGGAGTTGGACAAGATGCTCCTAGCTGGTTGGGAGGTTAGTCGGTTTGGGCAGAGTTGGTCAGTGCATCTGGCTAGGCAAGGCAACAGGGAAAGGACAACCAGATCAATGGGGAAATTAGCATCAGGAAGAGGTAATTTATTTTATTATGTTAAGTAATTCTTATGTTGTGGATAAATTTTAATTTCTGCCGAATATTTTGCTTATATGCTGGTGAATGAATTATTTATGTAAATTGAAAGGAATTATATGTTTAATCGTATAAAATTTTGGATTTAATTAAGTATGGTCCCTACACATGGTATAAGAGCTTAGTTCACAATTGGAGCCTTAAGGGCCTACCTACCCACCTACCCAACTTAAGAATGGAACTGTACCCACCTAGAAATTAGATAAATCTAGCAGTCCAGGGGCCCTAAAACCCTTAATTAGATAAATCTGGTCCAAGCTTCAGCTCCACCTCCACTTAACCTGCAAGACAAGCACACAATTTTTTTATTATATATACAGATATATATAAACAATATGCACTTTAAAAATGAAAATAGTATAATATTATACATATTGTGAGTGTTGAATGAATTTTAACACTAGTTCAAATAAAAAAACAAATAATAAAAACTAAAATATATATTTATGTTGATTTAAGTGCAACCGGGCTATTTATAAGATGATGCATTTCACGCATCTTTGGACTTATCTCATTGAAAACATTTCAGAAAACATGATTACCCTAATTTAACTGGTAAATAAGTACTAAATGAATTTATTTCCATTTCCTTTTTATGCTTTTGTTCTGGAGAAAAGCACAAGCATGGAAGGTTATATATTCATCCATTGCTTTTCCTTTTTCTTTCTTTCTTGTTGGCAGAGCTATCTGGAAGAAGGCAACTATGGGTTGTGCCGGTAGCTACATCTAGAAGTTCCCCTGGCCATAGTGTTGCATCTAATACATACACCTAATAACACTTCATACTTACATAGTTTCTTAACCGTTATTGTAAACCAGAAAAGGAAACAAATGCAGGAATTAAAATGCTCAGAAATGTGAGAAATTTATTCTCTCCTTGTAACTTACACTTCAAATAGAATAACATTACATGCTTACATAGTTTCCCAACCATTCTTGTAAACAAAAAAAATGCAGGAATTATATACTATTAAAGACAAAACAACTACAAAATGCTTAGAAATGTGAGATTTATTCTTGCCTTGTAACTTGTGCAAATCAAAACTTGAAACATATGCTTCAAATATATATATATATATATAGTCACTCAATTACTGCTTGACACCTAGTATTCTGTGAATCCCGAATCTCTCAGTAATTGGACCGCTTGTTGGGTTGTATGAGTGGATCTCGTTCAGACCAAGTGTGGCCTTTGTTTTTAAGAATACTTGAGAGCTGAGACTCGCACAGCCCGCACTCGTTGAGTAAGAATTATGAAATGGGGAATGTGTTCTTCGCTTCTAGATAGCCTGTCAGCCCGTCATTACCAGCAGTAGGTGTAGAGAGCAGTGATAGATTCAACAAAACAATCCGTGGAAATGGCGGGGCTAGCATTGCTACAACAGCCGCCGCCAGGGAATGAAGTGGAAATCCATGAGCTACCTCTAAACGTCCAAACACACAAAGCATGAAATTGCATGGAGGAGGATCTCACCGAGGGGTTTTACATTGCCCAATGCATTCACGAGCTACCTCTAAACGTCCAAATGCTCAGAGCGCCGAAACCACTTGGAGGAGGAGCTCACCGAGGGTTTTTACTTTGCACAGGTGCCCAGCCTATATATTGTACATTTGCCTCCCCTCTCCACAAATAAAAACGCCCAAGAAATAAATTAACAAAGAAAGAGCTAAGACCTACATCCATAGAGACAAGTCAACACAATACGCAAGCCCATCGAACAAGCGCAAAGCATCAGACCAAGTCACATGGATGAGAAGCCCAAAAGGGGGTACACAACAGTCAAGGTTGTCCAACACACCAGCAAATAGCTCCATGCACCACCTGCACATAACACATTCAACACGGGTTATCCACACAATAAAACGTGGGTTATCCACACAATGCGGGTTATCCACACATTTAACATAAAACCTAGTGCCCAAAACGCAAAACAACTGGAACACACGAAACAACACACCAAAGAAGAGCCACGCACTGCACATATAATTTTTTTTTAATTTAATATTAAAAAAAATGCAGGTGCAAGCCCGCAGACCACTCCCCAAAACCTGGTCTCCTCCCTCGACCTGCTACTGAGTTACCAGGGAAGAACTTATTGCGTACCAATTCAGCGCGAGAACCACCAAAAAAAGGAAGGATGCAGAGGGAACGACCATGGCGGTCGACCGCGTAGCCAAAAGAAAATGATGGGAATTGTAGAGTTAGGGTTTAGTGAAGGAAGACGCTAGAGGAAGCAAGGAGGGCACATGGAATCCATGCGTCCTCGCACTTTTTTTTTTTTTTTAATTATTTTTTTGATTTTTTTTTTATATTTTATTAAAAATTTTATATATTTATTATTAAATTTTGTGTGTGTTCGTTTATATTTTTTTTATTATTTTAGTGTAAAAATAATTTAGGTTAATTGATTTTAAATTAATTTAAAGTTAATTTAGGATAATTTAGTATAAAATAAATTTCTTAAAGATAATTAAGTAACTTTAAAATTATTAGTGTAACTAATTATCTAAAAAAAAAATTAATTAAATTAATTGTATATTTAGTGTAAAGTAAACTACAATAAAGTTAATTAAAATGTTAGAGGGTCCATGGGTTTTGAACCCAAGACCACCCACCAAGTGAAGCGCCTTAAGAAGAGCACTAACACCAATGCACCACACATATCACTTTTACAAATAAATTCACATATAAATAGTTTAATTATCAATAGTAGCAAAGTACTATCCTGAAGAATAATCTCCGATTATCCAAGCGCCAAGCTCACGAGACCGTACACACAACTCATTGAGCCAAGCACCAAGTCCCTCCACTCCATTCCACCAATCAAATTCAAAAACTAAGCTTTAATGCATCACCTCAGGCTCACAACATCATACGAGCACAAGTCAGGAAGCAATACATAACCACAACACACAAGCGCTAAGTTCCAATGCCGAAAGCCACTCTACAATCCTTCAAGACTCACACCTATAGCCACCGAGACACACAATTCAACGCATATGTACAACGCGCCAAGTAATTCTCACAATTCAAGCATCGAAGGATAATTAGTTGTAAGCGAAAATTTTAAAGGACTTAGACTAGGACAAGCGGGAAGGAGACGCCATACACACTAGGAGAGTAAGCTAGAGGAATTGGCGAGTATGGTGCAAGGCTAGCATATCTACCGGGAAAGGGAGTCAAAAATTTTCTTAGGCGAAGAAATCAAGCTTAGACGCTTAATCCTAATCCTAACCTAGCCAATCCCCTAAAGAGAGTAACGTCTGTTTATAGACAGGGAAAGAAAAACTTACGCCTAACCCTATTTCTAGTTGAAGTAGCGCAAATTTGAAACGTCTTTGAAATCACCCTAACAACTTTGGTTGATGAAGGTTAAATAATACAAGATGGTTAGGAATCAAGGGAATCAAGGCAGGGGAGCATCGTCGCAGGCACCGCCAACATCGCCATCACTGCTGCCACCATCGCCCGAACTAGCTCTCATACTACGCTCATTGGAGGCCATAAATGAGACTTTAAAGGGGAGACAACCAGCAGGGACCAAAGTGGAACCCCCACTATCTGGAATGGGTAATCCAGAAGGGTCAAGGGATTTAGGGGGAGGACCTCCACCCGAAGATATCACTCGAGAATTGTAGAAGATCAAACTTCCAGAGTTTGTTGGGGGTCACACCAGTGAACACGCGGAGGCATGGTTGGAAGGCATGACAAGGTGTTTTGCCTTAAGGGACTATGCATCCAACTCTAAGGTGAAGATAGTGATTTTTCAGTTAAGAGACAACGCCTTGAACTGGTGGGGTAACCTAGAAAGACAAGTGCATCTTACCCTAGACACAGTATCTTGGGAACTTTTCAAGGAGAGGTTCAGAAGGAAATATCTGCCAGCCTACTATGAGGAACAACAAGTAGGAGTGTTTCATGCCTTAGTACAGGGAAACAGGACCATAGAAGAGTATGAGATCAATTTTATGGAATTGGTCAAATATGTTTCATACATGGATAATGATCAACGACAGGCAGAACACTTCGTCTATGGATTGAACCCTAAGATCAGAGCTATGGTATGAATGTGGAAACCATCTTTAGTAGCAGAAGCAGTGGAAAATGTGTGTTACATAGAGGAACACATGAACTTGAATGGAGGTATGAGGTCAACCTTTCTGCATCGTCCTGGATTCGTCGGAAAGGCCCCTAGGACATTTTCCAGGGGAGGGGGATCAAGTCCACTTCCATATGGTAGCAGAGTCACGCCAAGGACAGTAGCCACAGGGATTTCAATGGAATCAAGTGCAACATATCGTTCATCACCAACGACGTAGATAGGTCTACAACCATCTCAGGGAACAACTAGTAGGGGCAGGGGTTCCAGGGGAAGGAACTCATTTCAAAGACAGTCACATAACAATGCGCAGGTTCAATCCCATGTTACCTGTTGGGGATGTGGAGGACCCCATTACCAGCGTGACTGCCCAGAGTTACAATCAGGGTTCGTGCATAGAGAAGGAAAGGCCCTGATGGGAAGACCAAGTAGAAGCCACCATATTTACGCAGCGGTTAATAATCTCCAGGCCAAACATCAATCCACGGTGGTGGAGTCATCAGGTACGCTAAATCATACCAATGTTAAGATTTTATTTGATTCTGGTGTGACAGATAGTTTCATTTCACCATCTTGATTAGAAAAGAGTGGGTTGGCAGCCTACGAGCACGATGACTTTAAACAATTCGAGATGGCTTCAGGGGAAAAACAAGTGGTAGGACCTAGTGTTGATAATTGCATAGTATACCTAGGAGTGTGTACTACTAGGTTGAAGGTATACGCCACTGCTCTCGGGGTGCATGACCTAATCATTGCAATGGATTGGTTAGGAGCTCACCGAGCTTTGGTAGATTGTTTCGCAAATAGGGTGCTCTGTGTAGACGATGAAGGAAAGCCAGTAGAGATCTAGGGTGTACAGAGAAAAGTTTCATTACGCTTTATCTCAACTATGAAGGTTAAGCGATGCTTGAGACAAGGGTGTCGAATTTATGTAGTGGAAGCAGTGAACGAAAGGAAGGGACCCTCATTGGATCAGTACCCGATATTGTTAGAATTTAAGGATGTTTTTCTGAACGAGTTACCAGGGTTACCTCCTGAGAGGGAGCTTGATTTTACTATTGAGATAAAACCTAGTGCAGAACCAATCTCCAAGACTCTGTATCGGATGACAGTGCCATAAATTTGTGAATTGCAAATGCAGTTGAAAGATTTACTGGACTTAGGGCTAATAAGGCCCAATGTTTCACCTTGGGGTGCACCAGTAATTTTTGTAAAGAAGAAGGATGGGTCCTTATGACTGTGTATAGACTACAGGAACTTGAACCATGCTACAGTGAAAAATAGGTACCCAATGCCACTATTAGATGACCTCTTCGATCAGATGAAAGGAGCGGCAGTATTCTCAAAGATCGATTTGTGATCCAGGTATCATCAGTTAAGGATTAAGGAAGGCGATATTCCAAAGACTGTCTTTCAAACTCAATTTGGACATTACAAGTTTGTCGTAGTACCTTTTGGATTGACCAATGCACCAGCAGTATTCATGAGCCTCATGAACGACATATTCTGGAAGTACTTAGACCATTTTGTACAAGTCTTTCTAGATGACATCCTCATCTATTGCAAGAACGAAAGAGAACACGAGGAACACTTGCGAGTGGTGTTGTCCTGCCTTAGAGAGAAAAAAATGTATGGGAAGTTGTCGAATTGTTCCTCCTTTCAGAAAGAGATCCACTATTTAGGTCATATCATTTCTGGTGAAGGAATCTCTGTAGACCCAGAAAAGGTAAAGGCCATTATGGAGTGGCCAGTGCCGAAAAATGCCCATGAGGTGAGAAGCTTCATGGGGCTAGCAGGTTATTATCAGAGATTTGTGGAGGGTTTCTCCAAAATATAGAAACCCATCACCACCTTGCAGTGCAAGGGGGTCAGGTATGAATGGACAGAAGAGTGTGATAGTGCATTCATTGAGCTTAAGAGGTTACTAACTAGTGCGCCAATTCTACGAGTACCGGATATGGAAAAGGACTTCACAGTCTGCACGGATGCCTCGAAGAAAGGGTTGGGGGCCATGCTAATGCAAGATGGAGGAGTGATATCTTATGCATCAAGAAATTTGAATAAACACAAAAAGCTATACGCGACTCATGATTTAGAGTTGGAAGTTGTAATGCTAGCTCTGAAACTTTTGAGGCACTATCTTGTAGGGAGAAACTTTGAGCTCAAAACGGACCATCAAAGTTTAAAACATCTCTTCACTCAAAGAGATCTGAATGCCAGGCAAAGGCGATGGAGTGAGTTTATGAGTGAGTACAATTTTGGTATTTCCTACATCAAGGCAAAGGAAAATGTGGTCGCAGATGCCTTGAGTAGGAGACCACATATATTCTCCTTGGTACCCTTAAAGATCAATCTAAGGGAACATGTGTTGAAACAACTCCAAGGAGACAGTTGGTATTTGAAGTTTACTTCAAACCTCCAGAGCGGGAGGCAGTTAGATCCAAAGTACGAAGGATATAGTCTGGAAGCAGATGGACTATTGAGATATCGAGGAAGGATGTACATCCATGAAAATGGGGATATTCAAAGCATCATACTGAAGGAATCCCATAGAGCACTTTATTGTGCGCATCTAGGTGTGAAGAAGATGTATGCAGACATGAGGAAGCTCTTCTTTTGGGTAGGCATGAAGCATAATGTAGTCCATTTCATCACCAAAGACCTAGAGTTTCAATAAGTGAAAGCCGACCACCATCACCCAGCAGGCCTCCTACAACCACATGATGTTCCTATGTCCAAGTGGGAAGTCATTTCTATGGATTTTGTTGTGGGGTTGCCGCTCACATCTCATAGACACAATGTCATTCTTGTGATAGTGGATAAGTTAACCAAGAGTGCTCATTTTAATCCGGTTAGAAACACTTACGATGTCACTAATGTGGCACGTGTGTTTGTAAGCGAGGTTATCCGTTTGCGCGGGATACCTAAGAAGATAATTTCAGATAGGGACTTTCGATTCACTTCTAGGTTTTGGACAAGTTTGCAGTCAGTGTTGGGGACTCAGTTGAACTTAAGCACAACTTATCATCCTGAAAAAGATGGGAAAGCTGAGAGAGTAAATCAAGTCATGGAAGACATTCTCAAGATGTATGTCATTGATAATCAAACCCATTGGGAGAAGTACCTACCTTTGGTAGAGTTTTCCTACAATAACAGTTTTCATAGCTCCATCAGAATGCCACCCTACAAAGCTTTGTATGGAAGGCCATGCAGAATGTCGTTGAGTTGGGATAGACTAGAAGACCGAGTAAAAGTTGGGCCAAAATTGATTCAAGAGATGGAGGAACAGGTGATTCAGATTAGGCAGAGACTAAAGGGAGCACAGGATAGGCAGAAAAGTTATGCGGATGCACACAAGACCGACCAAAGTTATGAAGTGGGAGACCGGGTTTTCATTCGTATCAGGCCTAATAAGAGTACCATATGGTTCGAGAAGGGGACAAAGTTGTCACCTCAATTTATAGGACCGTTCAGAATCCAAGAGAAAATTGGACCTGTTGCCTATCGTCTCATACTACCACCCCACTTGCATAAAACTCATAATGTATTTCATGTATCTGTTTTACGTCATTATGTTGCTGATGAATCACATAAACTAAATTGGAAGGAATTGCAGGTATCGAACATGGGAAATCTCATAGTAGAACCATTACGCATATTGGACCGTAGAGTTCAACAACTCAGGAACCGTCTGGTAGACCAAGTTAATATCCAATGGGACAACTATAGTCCAGGATTTGCTACTTGGGAAGATGCCAAGACACTACGACACTTTTTTAACCACCTCGAGAATATGTTTCTCGAAGGTGGGGTGTATGTAACACCACCTTTTGACTTAGACAACCAGGATTACCTGAGGCCTATATACTTTATATTCTAGTCAAAGTGAAACTATTAAATGATACACTTAAACTTTAATATGTTTGAACATTTATGAATGTTTAAATGTTATTGATGATGATGTATATAATGCGATCTACTATGTGAATGTAAATTTTATGAATGTTTAAATGTTATTGATGATGATGTATATGATGAGACATATTGTGAGAATGTGAATTTTATGAATGTTTAAATGTTATTAGAATGATGTTGGATATGATGAAATCTATTTTGGTAAATGATAATCTTATGAATGGGTGTCGAAATTGAATTATGGGATATTATGAGATCTATTTCTAACTGAAAAACTTTGATGTTAAGTTGTTGGTACAAGGATACCAAATAGAAATGATGATTGTATGCAATTACATGATGATAATGCATAGAAATGTATGAGTTTGTGTTACAGACTAATCTGTTGGTTATGGGCTATGAAATAGCCAACGTAATGATGATGAAAGTGGATATCATGACCACTAGCCGAGAAATGTTATGGTACAAATATTTGTATGTGAAATTATATTGGTTTGGATGCATTTATATGATATGTCGACCAGTGTAGGATTTCAGGTGATGAGACTGCCCAAAACCAAATAAACAATGACAAAAATCCCAGCAACACGATGCCACTATATATTCCATTGTAGGGTGTGGACCCTAGTTATGATTAGGAGGGGTGGAGGCATTTCCCACCGTGTATCCTCCAAAACCTGAAGTCATGGGAGGATGGTGTTAGCTCATGCTCCCCAAGACGTGTAATGATGACTGTCAGTTGCCTCCCAGGGAAGCTTGGTCGAGATAGTGACACTTCCACTTACGGGTTCTATTTGGAGTTAGGTCAATATAGTTGACGCTCCAAGATAGTCCAGCAGAGGAAGGATATGAATGGAGATGGAAGTGGGTTAGGAAGGAAGGATGAGTAGAAATATTTGAGAAAGTATGGAGATTTGTCTTATGGTGGAATTTAATGTTTTCCCCTTCTAAAAATAAAATGTGTATATATGAATATTCATAATTATGTAACTAAACCACAGTTGTCTAAATAAAATTGTTAAATTGGATAATTGTAATTAAAGGATTTTGCAAACATTTGATTAGTTATTGTCTTTTATAAAAGACTAGTCTTGTTGATTGGATTGGATGCATACATGAAATACTATAAAGGTGATAGTTATTGATTATTAGTACATGCACGAGACTTGTATGTACTAGCTACACATGCATTTCTTGTATATGTACACTAGTATGTATGAGTTTTCTTGGCTTACTTACTAATAGTGTTGGTTAGTTTTCATTAATGTGTGAACCATGTTTCTTTTCCTTGTATCATGAGATACCTTAACTTCAGGACGAAGTTTCCTGAAGGGTGGGTGTATGTAACAACCCTAATTAAATAGTTCATAGGGATTTTTAATTATAATTAATTTGATAATATGACTGTCCTACTATGTTAGTTAAACAATAATTATTTCTTAATAATATTAACTAATTAATTATTATTAATTACTTGTTCATATCTGTCAATGATTAATTAATTATTAATTGACTCATTAATTATTTGAGTAAAGAATTAAAAAGGGATAATAATTTAATTT
>ML793273.1:474087-486692 GCA_009831015.1 Picea engelmannii | reverse complement strand
CTGGAAGCAGACAAATGTAACTTTTCTCAGGAAAGTGTTCTTAGTGAAGAGCTTGATTTTCCATCATCATAACATCATCACGATGACCAAAATTGTGGATAACAGAATGCCCCCCAAAGTCCGAGAGTGGAATCAGTGACAGTTGATAGACTTTGTAAGTTGCATGTGTGTGTCAAGAACCAAGAGCACATCTAATCGGAAACCTGCAAACACCCAAGCATCGACATAATATCATGTATATCAATTTCTGAGGTAGGCATTCCCATACTCAGATCATAGACTGATGACATCATAAACAAATGTCATGGCCACCAATCATACACTATGGATCCATGCCGTCATAATATAGCATAGCCACCTGAATACACTGTGGATCTATGCGACAAATTTTTAATCAAGATGACATAGCCACGAAACATACACAGTGGATATATGTGTCGCAAATTATACATACTCCATCGCAACCTGGATCACTTAAGACAATATCCAGGGTCTTCAATCTCATCGCCCAAAGTACGAATCTAACCATGTGATTACATGTGTTGAAGTCGAACATGGTAGAAACCACTTGATTATCGGCCATTGATGTAACCGTTAACAAGTGCGAGGGAAATCACCATTAATGTCAATGACTCCCAAGGTACTAAAGTACAATCCATCGAATGTGAATAAATGAGTTGATGTCGAACATCCGACGGAATCTTCCGGTCAGGGGTCAATTATGTAAACCCACTGTCGAAAGCGAGGAAACTTGCCATTGAGGCATGCAAGCTCCAAGGTACTGAATAATTTCTAAGTTTTGATTCCGAATAATGTGTTGAAGTCGATGGAACAAAACTCGTCACAGGAGGGCCTTGATGTATCCCCCATCAATGAAACGATGAGTAACAGAGTTTGAAAGTGAAACAGAGCATGTAACAATTGGACTTTGGACACAGGGAAGGCCGACACGAAGAGAATGGACAACTACAGATGGTCAACTCAAATAGAGGTTTTAAACAAACTTCTCTTGAACATATGAACGACACGACCAATGATTTGGCAGCATTGACTCAAATACGACACATGGAAATACCTTGATATCAAATCGAATGAGAGACAAATGGATTACCCAAACCGGCTTCAAATGATGAATAGGGGGTGTCATGTTCAAGAGCGACACTTACTGCCAATTAATACAAAGATGAAACATATCCCTTTCCCAGATTTTCCCCCACCATTTCTAGAAAGTACCTCTTTATTTTTACGCAAGCTTGAAGAGGATCACATATGCTTGTTGATATAAGCTCATCCTTTGGACGAGTCCCTCGGAGTATTTTTAATGAACCCTAGGAAGGAGTGGTTCGGTCCCATCATGGGTCTGTCAATGTTTGTTTAACGAGTCCAAAGATAGTAAACTCAAAGGTTTTTCAAGATTATAGAGTTAGGAAAAACACTTTAAAAGAGAACTCTCTCAGTTCCTTTTTCGTACAGTAGTCCAACGAGACCGAAAAAGAGTTAAACTATCGCTCGAAGGACGCATACTTCAAATACTTTATCGAGCATGAAAATAGCAAGGTAGCTCGACGATCTTTTCCTGTTTAGAGAGTCTGAAAAGAGCTTAAAGAAAACTTCCGGGGGGGGTTCCTTTTTCATATAACCACAATGAGCCCGAAAAGGAGATAAAACGATGCTCAATCACGTTCTTATGTTTTTCACAAGTGCAAGAATGGACAAAAGGCGCTTGAGGCTTTATGTCAAAACCATAGAAAACAATCAAAATCACACCACACCGTAAAAAAAATTATGTCCATAATCATCCATGTTTCTCACCTGCAAGTCATTTCACTCATTTTCATATTAGTGATTAGGGTTAAATAATAAATAAACATAAAAAAACCACATTTGATATAGTAAAAAGTAATTAAAATGAGTCAATAACCAAATTTACGATATCATTTCACACTTTTACCATTTAGTTCCAAAAAACCCTCATTTTCCCCTCTACATTCGGTGTCGATTTCTGGGAGCTACGGGTGATCATTTGACGAGCCGTCAGCAACATTTTGGTAAGTTCTCCATTCATGATCTTTTCATGGTTCAAAATTATGATTTCATAGGTTAAAAGTTCAGTTTTAAGTTAATTTTTGAACCCTTTTTGTGTGGAGGCATTCTCGCAGGTGGCCCATACGGGACTTGCGAGAATGACTCATTCTCGTAGGTGGGTCTTAATCCGCCTGTGATAAGTTTGCACTGTGCATAGTAGGGCACCTGCGAACAACGCAGAACTCAAAAATTTATGCAACGTTTAGCCAATAGAAAAAATTTATTTCATGAATAAGATCATTAACCATGTTTATATGTTTCTTATGCAGGTATATAGCCACAACCATGGTGCTAGAGTGGCAGGAACGAGAGCACGAGGAGGATAACACAAATGCTGAAAACCATCCTCCCACCATAGCTGCACTAAGAGACTGTGGTCTCTTAAAATACTTCTGTATTCCGGGCATGAGAGCCCAAGTTCGATTACTGAAATACCTAGTCTGAATGTGGGATCCAGACCAGCAAGTTTTCATTGTGGGAGCTCATACATTGACTATTGACATCGAGGACATCTATTTCTTGACCAGATTATCCAGGTGTGGGTCCTATGTCAGTCTAACTGGCAGCAGAGTAGGGGGTTTAAAAATGAGTGAATATTGCAACCAGTATTGCGTACCTGAGGCTGAAAGAAAGAAAGGGAAAGTGGCAATCTGGGGAGTAACTGCCTTAACTCTTCGCACTATTCTCTTTACCATTGCTCATATGGAAGGAAGTGTCACTCCACATATGGCTTTGCAGAGCTATTTCCAGTACGCCATCGAGTGTACTGAGCCCCAGGTATTTAACTGGGCTGATGCAGTATTACGCAATATCAAAAAATAGTTGACTAAGTGTAGGCGTGGAGATCTGAAACAGTTTGGATATGGATCTTTGTTAGTGTCCTTCTTCCTAGAGAGGGTCCTTGTGCTTCGATTACAAGTTGAGTGGCACTTTCCGGGTCCTAGGGATCCGAGGATGTTGCGGTGGTGTCAGCTCATGGCCTGACATGTGGCAGGACCTATCATCACATATGACGATATTTTCTTTGACTAGTTGCAGAACCAGATGATGATGGTGGATGACTACGCATATGCCGGGCTGGATTTCTGAGGAAATCCGGATCTAGCATTACCTGAAGACGCTCAGTGGGGAGACCTCAGTAAGAAGTACACAAAATTTTTGGTTTTTAAATGTTTTTTGAATTTTTATCATATTTAAATGTTTTTTGTATTATAGATTTACCCGAAGACTAACACCAAATATTTGTTGATAACACAGATGTTGGACCATATAGACCTGCTGGAAGTTCCCCTATCCAGCGACGAGGAGAAGCAGCAGCAACATTACCACAGTATGTCGAGGATTACCAGATCGTGGAGCAAAATTTAGAGGGTCTGATGGCAGACGTTCAAGATATGACTCTGGAAGAGATTCCACGACGTGATCAGCGTCACACTGTGGGGGTTTCCGCATCTATGGGTCGACTTCTCCGCAGAGTTGCTAGGACATTAGTGTGTTATCGTGAATGTCATCCGTGACGTCATTATGTAGAAGCTATGAGCTTCAATTTTTGATATTTTGGTCTTCAGACAAACATTTTGTAAAAACAAACTCTTTTGATCATTAAATATATACACGACTTCTACCGGTTTACTTTACATTGTGTACATTTTAATGTGTTTGATTTATAAATGATTTAAATGCATGTCCAATACATAATTAGCTAAAGCATCTGTTAATGTATTAAGACATCTAGGAATATGCTGATATTCAATGTGATCAAAATACCGTTCCAAGAGGCGAATCTGCAAATATATCCTTAATAAAGTAGGACTTCGAATAGAATATACATTACTGAGCTGTAGTACTACAAGTTGCGAGTCAAATCACACAACCAAATGACGAATTCCGAGAGAGATAGAATCAACCAGTAATTCAACAACGATGCTATACTCTGCGATGTTGTTGGTTTCTCGGCCAAGACATACACCTCGTAAAGATATAAGTTCGTTTGCTGGGGCATAGATTGCCCATGCAGTGGAAGATAGGTTCCGAGTACTACGGCTAGCTCCATCAGCGAAGCCAATATAAGGTAGCAAATACTCTGACATCCGGCAATCAAACACAACGTCACGTAAGGGCAGAGACCAGATAACGTAAAAAACAAACTAAAGTAATCACACACACACAATATGATACATAAAATACAAGTACTTGTGAACAAATAACTCATGCATAGTACTTCTTCAAGTATAACCCATTTATGGGTTCACTCAAAGGTATACCATCGTAATCAACTAGCTCATACTCTCATTTTTCCAAAACTTTGCTAACAATGTAAGGACCACGCCACATAGGTTCGAATTTCCCAGTTCCTAGGATATCTTTATCTTGTTCATGCAATAACAAGATCACCTTCAGAGAAAACATGAGGCTTGACATGCTTGTCATATTGTGCCTTAACGCGTTTCTTTTGGGCTTCTACTACTAAAGTGGCATCACGTCGGGTCTCATATAATCACATCAAATATAACAGACATTCCTCTTTGGCAGAAGTATTAGGTAAGAGTTCTACAGCTAGCTTCAGAGAAGGTATTTCACATTCTATTGGCAAAATGGCTTCCATGCCATAAACTAATCGAAAGGGCATAAATCCCGTAGCGGATTTAACAGATGTCCGATATGCCCACAATGCTGAGAACAACATCATGTGCCAGCTGGTTTTATGTATTCCTATCATCCATCTAATCATGGTTATAAGAACTTTATTGATTGCTTCGACCTGGCCATTAGCCTGCGGATAATAGGGTGTTGAGCTATCATGACGAAGACCCAACTTCTCTGTAAGTTCAGACATCATATAATTCCTAAAATGACTACCGTGATCGGTAACGATAGCCCGAGGAACACCAAAATGAGTTATGACATGGTTGAAAAGAAATAATGTTGTAGTCTTTCCAGTATTATCGAATGTTGGCATCACCTCGACCCACTTTGTGAAATAATCAACAACTACAATAATGTAACCATGCCCCCCGGCTGAGTGAGGGTGACATGTCATGAAATCAATGCCTCATTTTGCAAAAGGACCTACTGAGACTACATGATGAAGGGGAGCAGGATGCGACCAGATTTTCTGATTATAGGTCTGGCAGGCATGGCACTTCTGAACAGCAGTAATGCAGTCATTGAACAATGAAGGCCAAAAGTATCCTACACGTAAGATCTTCTAGGCAGTAGAATACCCAGACATATGACCACCACATGCTCCTGAATGGCAGTCATTCAAAGCTTTCTCAGCTTCGTTAAAAGTCAAACAACGTCGAAAGACAGAGTCAATACCTCGACGGTAAAGAGTATCGCCGAGGATAATGTACTGGCGAGCCTGATAACGTATACGACGTCATTCATTACTGGACAAAGAATGCTGGAAAGTCTGAGTTTGGAGATATATAATGATATATCCATACCAAATATCATCAGTGTTGATCAAGAAAAGTGATTCATCAGGTAATGAATCGACTGCTACATTTTCGGTGGCAGAGTGGGGAAAATCACAAATTAACTCAGCAAAAACTAAGGATTTCTTCGACGTGGCACGATCGAATTCCAAGTCGAACTCCTGGAGAATGAAAATCCACTTGGAGTACTTGCCCCCCAACAATTGACGTGTCAATATATGTTGCATGGGGTTACAATGTGAAATCACTGTAGTTTTCCTCGAGAGAATGTAATGGCGAAAACATTGAACCGCTTGAACAGCAGCCAAAGCCAATTTCTCAACATGTTGGTACTTGATTTTCGTTGATGATATACTTCTACTCAAGTAATAGATAACATGTTCATCGTGCTTATCATCCTCTTGAACTAAAACCATGCCAATGGTATACTTGAAGGCAGCAAGATAAAGAAAGTAATCCCGACCATAATCAAGAGGAAAAAGAAGTGGAGCTTTTGTGAGGGACAACTTTAAAGCTTCGAAAGCGTTGTTAGCAACTTTATCCCAAACAAACTCAGAACCTTTCTTTAAAAGACGTGTGAAACCACGAGTAATCTCAGTGTAATTGGGAATGAAGCGACGAAGAAAGTTTTCTTTCCCCTGCAAACTTTGTAACTGGCGCAGTGAAGAAGGAGGAGGGAGATTAAGAATCGCCTCAACCTTAATAGGATCTACCCAGATCCCTTGACGTTAAACAATGAAACTGAGAAGACGGCCAGACTCTATGCAAAAGACGCACTTATGAGGGTTTATACGAATGTGATAGAACCGACAACAGACGGAAATTGCTTGGAGATGATTAGGGTGATCGACTCGGCATAAAGAATGAGTTGGAAAATCGTCCAAATAAGGTTGAACGATATGCTTTATATCGTGAAACGCATAAGACATAGCACGTTGAAACGTCGCACCTACGTTCTTAAGACCGAAGGGAATTTTTCTATAGGTGAATGTACCCCAAGAAAAAATAAAAGCAGTTTTATGTTGGTCCTCAGGAGTGATGTTAATTTGATTATAGCCAGAGAATCCATCCATGAGAGAAAATATTTCACTGCTGGCACAGTCATCGACAATCTGGTCGACGAAAGGGGTTGGAAAGTTGTCTTTCGAACAGGCTTTGTTAATATCCCGATAATCAACACAAACACGTATACTACCACCTTTCTTATCAATCGGTACATGGTTGGAAACCCATTCTGTCAGAGCCACGGGATAAATAAAACCAACTTTAAGAAGTTTTTCAACTTCAAGTTTGATAGCTGTCGCTTTACGTGGATGGATAGGACAGAGGTGTTTCCAGACTGTTTTAGCTCCAGTGTACATTTTAATCTCATGCACGACAATAGCAGGGTTGATACCTGGCATCTCTTTGTAACTCCAGGCAAAGACATCACAAAATTCTTTGAACAAAGCAGTATAGGTGACAATTTCCTCTGGAGAACACGAAGCTCCAATGTGAACATTTTCAACTATCCCAGGTTTAACTAAAATATCAATGGATATCGTGGGAGAAATATTACTGAGGTTCCCTTCCGCAAACACATCACGTGCAGATCCGGGAACGGTCGTTATGACAACAATGGTCGACGGAGTCGAAATCCGCTGGTAATTCTCGAGAGTGTGTTGTTCCAAAAACAATATGGAACGATGATGCCCATCGTCCCAAGGTGTATCGGCCATGACGGACATGATCATATCGTCAGTGGGAAAGATAACATGGAAAGGATCAGGAGACAACTCCTCCAGAGAGGGTATAGAAGGTGTTGCCGACTGAATCGCGTGATAAGCAGACTCAATCGGACTTAATGGCATGACGTCACTGAAACGAGAATGACCTCCTGGATCAGGGACTATCCAAGGGTCAAAAGACACCGGAAGCTCATGAGGAACAACGGAGATCATATTAATAGAAGCAACTGACGGGCGTAGAATATCGGGTGGTGGTGGTATGGGAAAAGTACCCATTAACGAAGAGTCTTTTAAAAGACCGACACCAACATTCTCGTAACCCGGTGGGGTTTTAGCTATAAACGACATGTTGCCAGTGCGAGTATCGGAATTAAAGAAGGCAAGTTGGTCAACCGTAACGATCTTTCATTGATGAGGAAAACAGACTACACGGAAAAGTGTTGACACAACAGCGTGCATAGAATCTACCCAGCTACGGCCAAGAAGAAGATTATAATCTAAGGGAGCATCGAAAACTTCCACTTCAACTTGGACTGTCTTACCTTCGAGAGTAACAGGCAACGATGGAAGAACACCGTAAGGCTTAAAACCCGAGCCATTGAAGGCTTTCAAAGTATTTTGTGACTCAGTTAAAGGAGGAGAACCAATGGCTTTCGAACAAGTAAAATACATTACACACGTAGAGGCACCTTCATCAACAACAGTTCGGCAGATGTTCTTGTCTGAGACAATAACTTGTATCTGAAACGCAAGTAGTGGGGGTAACCTTGGAATATGGTCTTCCAAGTCAAACACTATCAAATTCGTATCTGTAGGATCAATTCCACCTATAGATTTCAATAGAGCCCTTCGTTGCGTATGACAAGACTGAAGGACTTCAAGGGCAGACATCGCTGAAGGTGCTTGGGCCAGATCTTCGACAATGCTATAGTTCTGGGCCACACGAGCATGAGGATTGAATGTTTATTTCTTAACAACATCTTTCAGGGGTCGTAGCACTGTATCAGAACTCGTTCGTTCGAGATGAAGAGGACCGTTGGTAGGTGGAGGTGTTGGAGAGGGTTGTACCAAAGAAGGAGGTAAATCGTCAACCTTCTCCTTAGATGGAGAATAATCTTTGGCTCTAGTTGTAATGGCAACGTCATTGTTATTAGAACCACCGGTGCACATCAAAACATATGATGTCATAGAAGTAGATGGTTGGTCATGGATGACCAAGGAGGCCTGTTGTTGAGACGGGAAGGGTTGGGACAAGACTGTCGGCGTAGATGGTTTTGGCGTCCCTTGAAGGAAATTATTAACCTCGGCACGTCGAGGACAATCCATCGTGTAGTGATCATCACCACAGATAAGGCAAGGGTAGCGGGGTTTTCGCTTATCCCGATCTTCAACAAGAGGGGTTTTGGTTTGTTCATTTTGATTATTATTTTTACTCTCCTTATTCTTGCCTCTCCCTTTCTTTGATTTATTTTTACCGGTCGGTGTAGCTTGAACAACGTTCACTTCAGAGGTTTTACCGGGGGGAGGAGTAGGAGACAGAGCATTTTGAACATTAGAAGAATTGGATTTAGGGGTTGTAGTTGAAACAGAATATGAGTGGGTATGAGCAGTACCAATCACACCATCAGTTGCATGCAAAGCAGCTATAGCAGTTGAAGTGTTGGAAGTACCAGGACGAGGTAGTTCAGGTAGTAAATCGTAAAGTGTTCCCGTTTGCGAATAAACGAGATCAAGATAATGAGCTCGACTTATAGCCTGCTCTTCTGTAACAACACCACCCATAGCAATGTCTTTACCAATTTCGTTCACAAAAGATTTCGTGAACCATTCGGCCAGTAACTGATTAGGGAGTTCAAGTTTAATGAGACATCGTCTCCATCTCCACTCATGTATATGATCCGAGATGTGAGTACCTTTATTTTGTTTGAAAAAAGTCAAGATCTCAGTCCCAGTATCGTAACGGATCGGTAACTGGTAATGTGTGAGAAAAGCCATAGTTAAGGTGTTGAAATCATAAAAAGAAACCTCGTGGCAATTCAATATACCACTTCGCAGCTGAACCTGTAAGGATTCGTTGAAAAATACGTAGACGAATGGAGTCTTCCATCAGCGAGTTGGATGAACACCATAAATGAAAAGTCATGACATGATTATTTGTTTCCTCTCCTGCCTTGCCATTGAATTTTGGAATATCCGATGGGAGCTTAGCAGGAATAGCAGGCCATTGGGGAGAGTGACGAATAGGATCATTTAGAATCCTAGACAAATCTGGCAAATCCAAAGTAGCAAGAAAAGGCAATTGTTGGTTTACTTGTGGGTACTGGTGACTTTGGGGTGGCATCCCAGTCGGAAAACCAGTAGGAGCGTAAGCGGACTATCCGTAGAGGGAAGACCCTGGCTGATTCAAAGGTGGCCGGATAGGATAGCAACCCCAAGGATTGTAACCTTGAGTGTGAGAAGGGACCTGTGGTTGAGTAGTCTGACTCGAACCCAAAATAGGATTAGTCACTCCTGGATAAGGTTGGCCAATGTTAGGGACAGTTTGCTGCCCCCCAGCATTTTGAGGAAAGTTTTGTAGAAGTTGATTCCAATACTGGGCAAATTCAGGAGGTATATTTTGTCCAAAAGGTGAGGTTGGTCCCCCCACTGTAGGTATAGTTCCACCCGAAAGTTGTGTTCCAACCGTAGGTTGTGTAGTAACTGTGTTGTGTCCGGGAAAAGGAAAAGGAACCGTACTACCCTGTCCACCAATGGGAATTTGTGGGTTTGGTGCAACAGTCGGAATAGTGCCACTAGGATTAGGATTACCAGAAGGAAATTGAGGGAGTGTCGGAATAAAATCGGGAATAGGATGCCCAGGAAAAAGAGGACCACCTGGAGAACCGGCTGGGGTTTGCGGAGGTGTTGGATTAGGAGGATTCAACAAAGAATTCAAAGCATGGTAACTGGGTGGTAATGTCGGGATGACATCAGGCATTCACTGGGTATTGATAGGAGCAAGAGTAGCTGTAGTAATCTCAGTCGGGACACTCATAGTATTCATGAGATGGGCCATCTTGGGAGGAAGAACAAAGCGATAAGTGGTAGTCTCGAGTGTAGTCTCTGTCTTAGAAGACACAGGAGGGTTGATTTTGTAGACAGGGGATGAATCAGTACCGAAAAGGACTCGTCGGAAATCACCTAACCAAAAAGGGTCTTGGCCTACTACACCATGAGAAGGCCCAACAGTTGATTCAGAAGATGTAACAATGACTTCATTAGAGGAATTCAATTGCACAACAGGTCATTCACCACGACGAATGCGATAGTCCTCTCTAGTATTTGTAATTCGAAAATCTTCTAGAGAGTCAGTTCGTTCTACCCGAGGCGGTGGCGTAGTGACAACTGGGACATCGCTTGTCTCCCCGTGTGGCGGAGTAACTACTGGGACTTCTGTCTAAGGGGGTGAACCCTCAGGGGTACCAGTAGGCGAGGGTTGAGAATCGTCCAGGTGCTCTGGAGATAATCCTTGCATTCTACGAGAACGCCGTGGGGGAGCAATTGTAAACAAGTGACAAGTTCCGCGAGAAAATTCCTATGGTCAACTTCGAGAAACAAACAACACTCACTAATAAACAAAATCTAGGAAGCAATCATCAAGCAAACAATACCTTCTAATTTCGAAGCCACTAGTTGGTGATGAAATCCAATGTCGCAACAACGAGACAAGAAGGGGCGGGGCTAAGGTGGAAAAGTTACATTGATGACCTGCTTAACAGACTTACACCCTGGTGCAAGCTCCCACACATAATCGTGGGTATACCTTCCAAGGAGCCCGAGTGAGTTTGATCAACGTCAATTCCAGGTACCGTGAAGACTTTACCCTTCACATTCACCTTGGGTAAGAACCTAGAGAGATAGGCCCCTAAGGTCACCACAAACAACAGTACAGCCTGGGGGGATGGTCGTCAATCCGATCCACATGAAAGGGCAGGGTATCAAGCCCGAAATCAACTCAAAGGCTTCCACTCATAATTGTGGGTATACCTCAGAGTGATCCCTGTAATACATGTAATCTCTACACCGATGTCAACAAAGCAGGGTTAGTAACTCTGCCAACACCAATGCGACCTAGTGCTTGACCCTTGTATTAGAAGGGCGTCCCAGGACAATATGTTGCCAATGGAATTTAACACTCCCTAACTCAAGATTATATTGTGTGTTTTGAGCTTTTGGAGAGTGTATCTCTCTTCCTACTCCAAAGCACTAGCCTAGCTAAATGTTGGTGTAAAAGAGCCCTAGAAAAGAGTTACTAGATAAATTTTAAGTTTACGCAATGTTTTTAAGAGTTGTTGTTTACTCAAAGGTAACGGAAGTGAAACTCATGTTGTTATGACTCTGACCCAAATAATGCAAGGATGATAATGAAATATGACTCTTTTCATTCCATGAATCCTAGTTATGGGAGAGAGAGAAAATTTTCCAAATCAACTCAAATACTACAATGCAATGCACAATTTCCTTTCAGATGTCAATGCAAACAATCATGTATCAATGAACAATATCTATATGTCTTTTTCAAATACTTCAATAAACTCTTAAAATTTGATTTGTCAATGTTTTCGAAAAGACAAAAACAAAATCTTGAAAGAAAACATGTTGTTCACTTTCCAAGAAGAACTCTTAATAATGAGAAAAGAAAATAAAATCATAAATAATCAAACAATAACAACCCAATCAAATCTTTCAATGAAAGTAAAAGTAAAAAACAAACCAAGGAGTCTTCTCAATGCAAACGAAAAATGTTCTTTCGAACCACCAAGCAAAAGAGAAAACCTCAAGCACTTAACTCTCTACCAATCACTGGTTCTCAACCAATCAGACACACTCAACTCCGGAAGTTGGAGAGAATGAAAATGCCAATAAGAGCCAAGAAATGAAAGTCAAGCTACAAAGAGCAAGAAAGACCTAGAAACCCTAAATCTATTCAAGCAAGCAAACTAAGGCAAGAAATATATAAATCATTGATCCAATAAGCCAAAAAGATGTAATTCAACTGATCTGAGCAATTGAAAAAATCAAAACTCAATTCCAAAATTTTCAAAAATCTTGCTCGCAGGCAAGCAGTGTTACATAGTGCGAGAAGATAGGATTCTCGCAGGCCACCTTGTAGCAAGGTGCGAGGTGTTCGCACTGGACCCTATATGCAGGGTGCGAACTTGACTGATTCTTGTTCGACAACACAGGTATTCCAACAGAGGACGAACACCTTCAGTAACCACTCACATAACCAGATCAAAGATCAACACACCAATGTTTTCACGTGGTAAAACCCCTACGGGGAAACATCCACGGCCCCAGCCAACGCGACCAC
>ML793273.1:451443-467793 GCA_009831015.1 Picea engelmannii | reverse complement strand
CACGGCCCCAGCCAACGCGGCCACTTGGAGCAGTTTATTAATGCAAAGAAAAAGATTACGGAGAGATTTTACAATAGAGTTTCTCACAATCGATCATCGGCAAATGACCCTCCATGCTCTTCAAATAGAGATCATGGACCAATCGGGTGTTAAGCCACGGATCAATGGCCGTTAAGATCGAGGAGAGTATGAACCGTCAGATCACTCTATGTCGGGAACATATCGTTACCGTCGGATTTCCTAACTACAAATGCATACTAATGCATACTAAAGAAACACACTTTTACCTAACGACATATTAGACCAAGTAGATCTTAACTAACTCCTAAGTGTCTAAATATCCTAACAATTCTCGCAGGCTGCAATTGAACGCAGTGCGAGAACTCCTGAAGCTAAAAAATAAATTGAAAATGAAATAAAATCCAAGCAGGATTTTGAACCCAGTAAGTCTATCAGGATATCCTAAAGACTCAGAGACTGACAAAACAGGAGAATAATGAAACTGGAGCAAATCGCCACAGAAAAGGTCAAAAAACCATAAAGAAAAAGGGAATGTTCCCCAGCGGAGTCGCCAATTTTGTTTCAGGATTAATCCGTAAGTACGGACACAAACCGATCTCCCTAGATCCACCTGGATCTAGAACAAAACATGACAGAATAATACTCTTTCCCTAGATCTAGCCTATTGAATGATCTAAGAGACAAGGATCATGGTCATACCTTATGAACTCTTCCTTAGGTCTCTGTTGTTCCACGCTTCGCTCCAATTCTCTTGAGTCGTTCAGATCACAACTGTACAAACCAATCGAAGTGAAGGCAAATCAATATATTCAATAGCTAATCCATACATATGATCAAGGAGTTATGTAATAAAGTGGCATCATATTTATGGGAAAGGGACATATTACTGTATTGAATTAATTGAAAGTGAAATTTACAACTTGAGCCTTGATGTTGTAGATCTCCTTTCGATGGCTCCTAGCTCTGACACACACACTTGCTCATGCATGAAGAAAATCAACCACTTTTGATGACCTTGCTGGTGTCTCTAGCTGCTGTAGTATCAGTCCTTCATACAGGCTTTCAATAATTATCCAATCAATCTCTTGCTAGTTTTCTTCTCACCTTTTCCATAAGCATTCCCCTCAATATATAGGAGAAAATAGATTAGTTACTTGGATAGGAATGATCCCAAGATATCTGGAATACTAGCACCTAAATAACCATTCGAATGCCAACTCATGCTTCTAGAAGATTCCCTTCTAGAAGGTTCGAGAATTTACCTTTTTCCTTCCTTTAGAAGATGTTCGCACCCTGACAGTTAGGTACAGTGCAAACCCCTCGCACTCCAACTTAATGTAGCCTGCGAGAATAAGGCATTCTCGCAGGAAGATATATAGGTAGCCTGTGAACATCCCTTAAAAGTATAATTTCTGGAAGAAGACAAATGTAACTTTTCTCAGGAAAGTGTTCTTAGTGAAGAGCTTGATTTTCCATCATCATAACATCATCACGATGACCAAAATTTTGGATAACAAACCGCAACATGAACCTATGATAGAAGTTGTCAAGGCCCAAGAAGCTACAAATATTTTTCAGGGTCTTCAGGGGTGGCCAATTGCGAGTGACTTGGATCTTGGTTGGGTCCACATGCACCTCATATTCATACATGATGTATCCTAAGTATTGTATTATTTGCATGTCGAATGAGAATTTATCCAGGTTTTCATATAACTTGTGTTGCCACAAAGTTCTAAGGACCTACTGAATGTGTTGCAAGTTATGTACCGAGGTATGGATAAATATGAGTGTCATCCAAATAAACCACCACAAAAGAGTTTGTGAACGACTGTAATATATCATCAATCATCGTCATGAATGTCATTGGAGAATTAGTCAATCCAACATGCATGAACAACCACTCAAAGAGGCCTTCTTTAGATCTCAAGGTTGTCTTCCATACATCAGTTAATTCTATTAATAACTTGTGATAACCCAACTTCATATCAATCTTGCTGAAGAAATTGACACCCTTAAGATAATCAATGATATCATTAATCTAGGGGATCGAGTATTTGTTCTTAACAATCATTTTGTTTAGGGATCTATAATCAATACATAACCACCACATTGCATCCTTCTTCTACACCAACGCAATTGGGTTGCCACAAGGTGAATATCTTGGTCAAATGTGGCCCTTGCAGATGAGCTCATGAATTTGACGCTTTCTTTCCTCATTCTCCAAAAGGGAGCATCTGTATCTTAGACCATTGGGAAATGGAAGGATAGGTATTAAATCAATGAGATGTTTTACTTGATAGTGTAGAGGCACCCCTAGAGGTGAACCGAAGAGGTATTTTCATTCCTTTACAAGATTTTCCACCTATTTCTATTATGTAGAGAGACCCTATGTTGACATTATGGTGGTCATAGTGACCTTTCAATCCCCTTCTGAATGAATCATGAGGAGGACAAGATTCACATAATGCGATATTAATTTTCATCACTATTTTGTTTAGATCAATGAAATTAAAGTAGTCATAACTACCTCGAGTACCTTGTAGAGATGACCCCTAGAGTGATAATGACACTATGGGGTTAGGAATCATATTAAACACGTTGTTTCCATGTATAAGGTTCTCCTAAAATAAAATCACAAAATTTGAGTGGGGAAACATCACATAATACCTCATCTTTGAAGGGATTGATGTTGTAGGATAGGTGATACTATTTCCTGATGCAAAGGTCTCATCCCTAGCTCAACCAACTAATGGTTATGGTTGGGGCTATGACATCCTCATAAAATTAAATATCTTGGTGACCTTGGCCGAGACCAAGTTCTTCTTTCTCTCGTCGTTAACAATGAAATATAGTGTGGTTCCCTTCACCAACATCTGTGAATGGAAGAGGCGCTCCCCTTCCGAAATATCCTTTGACTCATCTAGTTGGATATTTGTGGTTGCATTGATAGCACTAGCTTCTACATTGATGATCATATTTTCCTTATCTCTCTCTGAATCAAATTCAAATTTAGGGTAGAACTATTTTTCTTTAATATCGACCAACATTGTTTTTAGTGGAATTCATTAGTGTTGTGCTAGGGGATTTTGTGAAACTCACACCGGTTTCTAGTGTCCCTATTCATCTTAACATTACCATTCTTTTTCTGTGGCTTGTACTGGATATCTTAAGGTTGGTATTCCTTGATATGTCCCCTTTTTATGAGTTAGAGCCACCTTTTCCATTATTCTATTGTTGTGTATTTTCAAACCTGAACTCTCTTATTTCACTTCCAAAATTTCTTCTGAATTTTGATAGCATATCGATAAGAAACTCCCATTGAGGATATGTCCATGAAATCCATCTCTATTTGGATATATGTGTAGGCTTCTAAAATACTTTAGAACAAGGTGCCACTCATATTCTCTAATACTCAACTTTGAGCATAAGGTATGGAACATTTTAGTGTACTCTAGCACCATCTGGTGATCTCTTTCTTGATGCAAATTTTTCCATCTCATGTACTGGTCATCATAGTTTTCAACATGCTAGAAATCCTCCTTGAGGGCATCAACAAAGGATTCCCAAGTGGTTCCTTTCTCAAATTTCATAGACTCATATTCATTATGTCTCTCCTAGTAACATTCCCACCAATATGTGATGTGGGGGAGAGATTTAAGGAGAGCGAAGGTGATATTTTCAGTGTAGGGAAAAAATTAAACAAAGTAATACCTTTATAATGACTTCATCCATTTATCCAAAGAATATGCATCTATATGGACTTCAAATAATGGGATATCAAAGTTTACTATTATCTTGAATTATGTCACACCTTTGAAATTCCTTCTTTTTTAAGGTGCCCCGCCTATTGTCAGAAGTCATGAAAGGATCTAGGAAAATTAGACCATCATCGCATTCTGATATCACATGAGGGACACCTTGAGCAAAATTTTGAAAGTATCTCCTACTCCTACTCCTTCATCTCTCTTTTCTAATGCCATGGGAGGTCGCTTGGGTCGTTGAGAGAGGTCATCCCTAAGTGAAACTATCTCAAGACCCAACTCTCTATACCCTAACCTCATCAGGGACATGCACCGAGAAACAATAAGTAGTATATTGCTCTAATACCAATGATCAAGATTATATTGAGAATGAAATGTGATACAAACAAAAATATAGTGAAACCCAACTTATATTAATGAATAAAATAACATAATATTATAGAACAAAAATTGGCTATAATGGTGGTATCTTATCTCTAAAGAGAGATATATGCTGACTACGGTCATTCACAAAATGATAATACAATCGGCAACAAAAATGGAATTATAACATAAATCAAGAACCCTAAAGGTAAAAAAAAGTAACCCTGGGAGGTGAAGCACCAAAAGGTTTGTGGTGTTCAATAACACAAATAACCACTCACACAACCAAATCAAAGATCAACATGCGAGTTTTTTTACATGGTAAAACTCTTGTGGGGAATAATCCACAGTCCGAGCTAACGCGACCACTTGGAGTAATTTATTAATGCAAAAGAAAAAGATTACAAAGAGATTTACAAAAGATTTTCTCACAATATATGATCGACAAATGACCCTCCATTCTCTTTCAATAGAGATCATGGACCAATTGACTATTAAGCCACAAATCAATGTATTTGTTAAGATCGAGGAGAATAGGAACTGTGGGATCACTCTATGTTGGGAACGTATCGTGACCATCATATTACCTAACTACTAATGCATTCTAATGCATACTAAACAAACACACTAAGAGACAATTTAACCTAACCACACATTAGACCAAGTGGATATTAATAAACTCCTAAGTGTATAAATATCCTAGCATCCCCCCTTAACAACAACCTGGGATAGGATTGAAGGATTTACAGAGGTAACTCTCAATCCAAATTCATTGATCAACATTAGTACATATACACACATCCTTAGTCTTTATCCCTTGTTTTTATTTTCTTCTCAAATATTCCTCAATTATTTCTTTTCTCCTTTCAAATGTGGATTGTAGGTCACATGACTATCAAATTGACAAGTGCACAAACATGCAAACCCTTGTATATATACTTAGTCATTTTTCTTCCTCCAAAATTCTAACACTTAATCATTTTTCAAGTGATGCGGGAGACCAACATGTTCCTGTCTCACCATTAACCATGTCTCATGTCCTGCAGTCACGTGGCACTCAGAACAACCCATCTATCTTCTCTTCCTTCAAAATGCACCTTTTTACCTTTTTTATACTTAACCATTTTCTTAGAATGTAGATGTGAGACAATTGTCTATCCTACTTACCTTTTTCCTATGCTCTTCTCCCGCAGCCCACAATCACACGCTCTACATAATGACCCTCTCACTTTCACGACCTGCAAAATGAACCTTTCCCATGGCCTTTGTGCCGAGAAATATCATTTATATCCTCGACTTCATTGTGCATGAAAATACCGTCATTGATTAGGGTCACATTATTTCCAATGAACTTTCTTTTCAATAGGGTGGTATTAAGAAGACTCGAAAATTCTACATGGCATATTATCTAATTTTTGCCATAGCCTACTACCATGTTTTCTAGGAATTGTTGAGGGAAAGAAGTTTCAACTTCAAGGTGAAACCATTCTTCACACAATATCCAACCTTATGGAGGCATAAGGCTCAATAACATTTATACTAGGTCCACAACAATTTTTCTCAAAATTAAAAAAATTAATCTCTAGCCCTAACAAATCAATATTTTCACGTGAGGCTTCCACCTTTCTCTCATAGAAAGGATTGTTTGAAACTACAAAGTATTTTAGCATTATAAGGTTATTTGGTTTTGAGGAGAAACCATTTTTTTTTTCCTTTTTATATATCAAATAGACACTTTATTATAGAAGTTTGCATGAAATACAAATACAAGTCATGGGATCGTTTCTTTAATGAAAAAAAGAAAAAATCAATTCATCCCATTGCCTTGGAAAGTTGGAGGAGTTGTTGTAAATAACATCTCCCATTAGGATGAACTTGCAAGTCAATTTGACCAAGAATGTGATGATGGTTTTGACCCTAATGATTTATTTACTCCACATATGTCCCTAATAATTGGATATTATTCTTATTTTACCAAGATTGAATAATTTAAAGGAGGAGGGGATAATTTGAACTTTTCCAAGACCTCAGTAATTGAAGCTCTTAATGATATGGAAGATTTATCTAGCACTAATGAGTGTTATCGATAGAAAGACATAGAATTAACAAATAAAAACCCCAATTCCCATGTCTGAAAGAAGTACCTCAGTGAGAACAAAACCTAGAAGCAGTGGTTTGTAAACAAAGAAAACAATTGCTAGAAACTCAGATGATGGTAGTGAAAAGGAAAGGACCTGTTGAGACCTCAACAACTCCCCTAAATTTTGAGAAAAATCAAGGGTCCCTCCATATAAATTTTGTAATGTCGTTTTTTAATTGCTTTGGTTTGTTTTATTTTTAGTGATTTTGATTTGAAAGGATGGTGAGATTGTTTGTTTTATTTCTTGAGTATCGACTTCTTTCTTTTTCTTGGTGATTAAAACATAATTTTCTCAGCACATGTATATATCAAGTTTGTGTTTGCCTTCTCATAATTTATTTCTAAGGCTTTATGTTTGTCTCCTTCATTTTGTTTTTGGTTTTGATGTTATTCAAAAACATTTGTATATAAAATTCTTTGTTTTCAAATTTAAAATCAAATTACTTTATAAGATTTTATTTGATGAAGTGTAAAACAACAAGGGGAATAGCTGCAGAGCAGCTAGTCCCTGCCTCTTAAAATATTTGGAAATAGAGGAAGTCATTGATATAAACAATAATTTGGTATTCCTAAGAAACTTAAAAGAGTTGTTGTAAAACCTTAGTTTTTAAAGATCTGCCATGAGTTGCAGTCTCTATTAATATTTGTAAATTTTTGGAGATAATTTAACCCAATACTCAATACACATTCACTTCAGCCCGTTCCCATTTCTCAATACTTAATGCCCATTTACTTAGGCATTACCATTGGCACAATTAGGGGTATGCTGTTATATTTTTTTTAGGCCTGTGTGAATTCCATAAAGCAACTAATCATCTCCATTAAAATACAATTTATTTATTTATTTATTTAAGCACAATAATTATTGTATTTAATTTATTAAACAAAATAGAACTATGCCTCTAAATTCCATAATCTGTTACGCAACATAATAAATATTGTATCTTTAAGTACCGGTTTTCATTGCTTTCCGAAGAGCGTTCATTTTTTTCATTTTTCTTGGTTGTGAATCCTTCTGCATTAATCCTTCTTCTTGATTTCAGATCTTTCTACATTAAGCAGAGAAGTGGGGAGATAATGGAGGATACAAGTGAAAGTGAAAGTCACTGAGACAATGCAGCGTACAACTAACAAGTGAAGAGACGACGGAGGATTCAAGTGATGGTTGATTTTGAAAATGCGGAGATAAGGCAGAAGCTGCAGGAATCGGGAGTTATAGGGCGCGTTCTTAACGATTTCATGCCATGCATGGTGTTAAATGTATTGTACCCCGATAAACTAATTACTTTGGGAGATGAACTATGCCTCCATCAAGTGCAAACGAACCGGACATTTATGGCTATGGCGATCCTTCCGATACAGAGTTTTTGTAAGCCGATCGCAATGGCAGATAATAGTATGTCGGTTTAATTCATATTTCGTTATTATATTCGAAAATATTTATTTATGCATTGTCAAATTGAAGTTCGTATTATTATGTTTTTCAGGTGATGTCGGATACCGACGCTCATTGAATATTTGCACGGGTATGATATAATCCTCCTTAACTCAGATCAAATTTCTGAATAACATAGCACTGGATTCCATTCAATTTAATCACAGCTTTGGTTCTTACGTTGTGCAGGTCATTTATCACATCCATTATGGATCCTGAACTTATTGACATAGGCATCTTGGCTGTCTTTCTTTGTTTGACCTTAAGGTTTCACAATTGTAGATGTGAGAGTGCATATTCAATATAGTAGTGCTATCGTAAGCTGAATCAAAACAATAAAAGAACAATATTTAAATTATAAATGGTTTTGTTTATAAAAATATTTAACAATTATCTAATTATCTGATCATGTAAAACATTAAATGCAACTTCGGAATCTTAACCATTAAATGAAACACTTCACCATGATTACACTTAGCAACATAAAATCTGCATGCAAAACGCCTTACATCTTTTTAAGAAAATACTGTCAGCTCTCTGCATCTTTGTGGCATCTTTGTTTTGATCAGAGCGGTTTTGGAATCATAACCACTGGTTGTTGTCAACATCAAAAGATAGCAACTTACAACTATGTAGCAGTGTGGCAGCAAGATAGAGTCCAAGTTATTGTTAATGATCACGGCAACCGAATTACTCCTTCCTTTGTTGCATTCATTCCCTTTCAGAGATTTGTCTGAGATGCTACCAAATATCAGATCGCAACTAATCCAAAGAATATGAAAAACCCATTATCCAATTCGATTACAAGGGTGAGAGGAAGAAGTTTGCAGCAAAGGAAATATCTTCGATGGTATTAGAGAAATGAATACACAGCCGAAGCATACTTGAACTCTAATGTGGACAATGTCGTCATCACTGTCCCGGCCTATTTTAGCAATTCTTAGAGAAAATCTACTAGAGATGCATATACCATTGCCGGTCTTAATGCTATTTTAGAGTTATTGATCCCCAATACAGGTTTGGTCAGCGTGTATGCTGCATGTGTGGTTCCAGCAGTCACAGAAGATGGGTAATTGTACGAATTTTATGAATTTTCTTTGAAATTTTTAAGGCTCGAGTAATCATTGGTGGATTTGAGGAAAGAGTGCAAATCTAATTGTGATAAAATCAGGTCTGGTGTAAATCTATTTAATTTTGCATGTGACTGAATTGATTTGGTTGTGATCATAGAAGTATTTTAGATCTATTTTATTTTATGCCATAGAATTTGAATGACAGAAGAATGCCCAGAAACCTGCATTTGGAGGTCGAGAGAAGAAGCTAAGGTCCCTATGATTTCTCTTCTCCATACCAAGGTTGTCGGTCTTGCACCTCACTTCGACCATAAAGATATTGGAAATGTCTGAAGATCTGAGTAAGAACTGGTCGTTGATAAGATTGAGGAGCCCTATAATTAGTTGAGGAGTTCGAAAGACACTAGTGATCCCTATGATTTACTATGAATGATAACTGGAACAATCCAGGGAATATATATTCGCAAGGGCAGAAGCAAGGGTGCTACCACGACAAAGGCAACCATCACAGGTAGATCAACAGATGTTGTTGTTGGATCAACAATTGCTTCATATACAGAATCAAACTCAGAATCAATAGACCTATATGTGGCACAGAAGGAAAGAAGGTAGTTTCTTCTAGATGGTTCCAGACGTGCCAAGGCTGAGCCTGGTGCTGGTGAAATGTGGGAAATGACAAACCCTAGTGCTATTGCAAGGAAGGAAATTACAAATCCATACGGACCGCTACAGAGAAAGTGGAGATGACCACCTTGAATTAACAACAGAGATGTCCGTCTCAGTATATGGGTAGTACTTACAATCCACTATCATTGCTCCGAGACATTCGTCTAGTCTAGTTTACCATTTCAAATTGTTTGCATAGACATCACATATCACTCATAGAGATATTAATGAACCGACTGTCGCAACCATAGCTTACGGGTTTGGTACAGAGGTTTATTCCTCCGATGGAAAGAATATTGTCTTGATTTTCGACCAAGGGGGAGGCACCTTTGATGTATACATTGTTAATGTCGAGAGAGGTTAATTTGAGATGAAGTCAAAGATTTTAACAACATGATGCTCAGTCACTGTGTTAGACATTTGAACAGAAAAAATAAAATGAAAATAATGACAACAGGATGCTCAGTTACTGTGTTGATTTTGACAACAGGATGCCCAGTTACTGTGTTAGACATTTCAACAGAAAAAATAAAACATAAATAATGACAACAGGATGCTCAGTTACTGTGTTAGACATTTCAACAAAAAAAATAAAACGGAAATAAACACAACTACTAAATCTCTTCGGAGACCCCTGTCAGAATGCGAAGGGGAAAAAACGGAAAAAATTAATCTGTCTTCGGTGGTCTACTATTGCTTCGTACCTGTGGCGAAGAACAGACTATGGCGAAGAATGGACTAAGAACGGACAATGAGATCAGGAACGTGTGGTGAGCGGTGAGCGAACGCTTTAGTCTTCCTTCGTCTTCCTCTTTAGTCTTCCTTCGTCCAACAACAAAAATGGCATACCAGGGGGTAGCTAGGCGAGGTGGTGAAGAGCTTTTGAGGCGGTGGAGAGTTTGGTGGTGAAGTTCTGGCAACCACTACATTGCATCGACTGCAGTGAGGAGGAAGCTAGCATCTCGAGTGCAACAATTATAAATGTCATCCGTGGATGTTTTGGGTTTTTTTAAGATTTTGTATTTAAAAATTAATTTTTCTCTTCTACAAATAGTGAAAAAAAATTCATATACACCGGGGGAATTCTGTCCCATCTTATGATTATTAACCATTCAAAATTTAATTCATAAAAATTGAAAAATCAAAAAATTGTTTTAATTATTTAAATAAAAAATATATTATAAAGTAATAAAAATTACAATACAAAATGTCATAGGATTCTCCAAAATGCAATAACTGATGCACTAGAATGTACGAGTTGCACATGTACGAGTTAATAGGTATAACTATCGTTGACCGCATGCTAAAGCTATAGTCCCTAACCGGAGGCAGGGACTAACAAAGACATTTGTAAATATTTTTATTAAAATCATTGATAATAAACATTTAATCTGCTTTTTCATTTTTAGTTGTAATGATATTTTGTTTCGTCTCATTTGTGACAGCTACAAAATAATATCTCAGTACAGGTTTATGATCACAAGTGGTTATCATGTCACCGGCACACTATACAGGAGGTTATCATGTCACCGGCACACTATCCAAGAGACTCATTGAATATCGGAACCACACTCACGCAAGAATGTCAACGATTCACGATAATAATGTAGTCTCATTGCATGAAGTCATAATATTTAGTGGAAAGACGTATACTTATTGACAATGGGCACATTTAATAGGTTTTTAGTGTTTAATCAGTTTTGTATGGACAAGATTAAATATTGATCGAATATTCTAAATAATTAACAAAGATTAAGCAAATTTAGATTTTTTTTAAGGCTTATAAATTTCTTACTAAGGTAAGTGAAATAAATTTTTTACTAAGGTAACTGAAAGCCCTTCACCTTATTTTACCCTTGAGACTTGATGGCACGTTACACTCTTAAACCAACATTTACTGGGTGTGTAGCTGCTGCACGGGGGACTGCAGAATAACTTGCCAACCCTTTAAAGTTTCTCATAATAATATACAGTAAAGCATATGTAAAATGCGAAAACTCAGTCGAGGGTGTGAGAGGAAACCCTTGAACGAAAAAAGTTTTAAAAAATGGACAGCCCTGCAATCCATCTTACGCCCGCGCATGCGTGGTCTCCTGGATATTTCCATGGCCAACTTATCAATTGTAATACGGTAAAGGCATACCACCCAAAGGTTTATCAATGGAGAAACCGGTAGGGACACTTCTATACTAAACAATCTGGCTACTGAGTAATTCGAACAACAGGACTACTTTGCCGGCCTCTTTGAGTGCATAAACTTGTAATTTATTTCTCCGGCATTGCTCATTTTATATTTGATTGACTGTTCAATTTATATGGCCTCGCCACTGTTTAGTGTTGTCACGTATCTCTTGAATTCATTATTTAAATGTCTGTGTTTTCGTTGATTGCTGAAAACAAATTTTTAAAACGATTTTTAAGGTCGTTACCAAGCTACAAACTAAATTGTTGTATAAGTTATTTGACTGTTATAAGTTATTGTGGTCTTACCATTTATTCCGACCTCTTGATACTTTCTCCGGTTTTTTAATTGGCTTACTATGCCTGCTATTGATGGCTTCGGATGGTTATTTTTGCCTAACATGCTATGCATTAGCAAATTAAATATACCTTTAGACCTTCATCAACCACAATTATATAGCTGTGGTAGTCTAAAATTCATTGAGAGGATACATGAAATAATAGACAGATTTTTCAGCCCATTTGGAATGGAAGACACGATGAGTATAGTAAATGCCACGAGTATAGTCAATTTCAAATCAATCACAGATATGGATGAATGATCACAATTACATTACACAAGAATGTTGTGAGAAGGTACCACAAAATCCAGAGTCACAGATCTCGTTCAGTTTTGAAGACCGACCCAATTAAAAGGAAACTACGGGCTAAAAAATTGTTGAGACACTTCCCAAAACACACACTCATCAGGCCACGAGGATTTCAACAATTCACCAACAGATCACAAATTAAAGATACCGGTCTATTTTAGAGAACATGCCACGGATTATATCACAGAAGAGATTTATTTTCCTGGCTTGGCGGAGTAATATCTCTGTTCGCAGATCTGATTGAACATTTAGAAAAAAAATTGCGAAGAAAATTGCATTGACAAACTGTGAGGAGATTTACTACATTAAAGGAGTAAATCGTCCGATTAGTTTTTTTTTCCAGTAATTTTCTTATTTGGTTTTCTTCGGATTTTGGTGTGCAAAACCACGAGGAAGATCAAATAAACGCTACAAGAATATAACTCACCAAAGTGCTAAAGTTTCAATCATAAGTTCAGGGTCACCCTTGTAGAGTTCTTAATCGCGTGCAAATTATTGAAGAGAGCTCAAGGTCTCTCAAGAAAATGCCACTTGTCTATAGCCCAAGAAATATCTCCATAACACAGAACTAAGTAGCAAACTATAGACATTTCGGATGAAAAGAACATGAATTGGTGAAGATTAAACCACGAACAGATCGCAAATAAATTACGATGATTTCATTTAAGAAATATTTTTGATGGCCTCGCGCGGCCCTCATTTCAACTAATCACAGAGATTTTCATTTCAAGTAGCTGCAAAAGGGAAAGTCTTTTGTTTTGTTTGTTGGTAGAAGTAAGTGTTATTATACATTAGCAGGCAAAGAGGTAGGTTTAGAGTTAGTTTAGAGTAAATTAGTTGTAACATCCTGCTTTGTGCACAAATGATTTGACTTATTATTTGAGGACGTGCAAGTGATCCGGTTTTGTATATGGTTGTTTGTTTCGCTTATGGATTTAGATGATGATGTTGTTGGATTATGATGTTATGTTATTTGATATCTAAGAATAGACATGTGTTATTGATGGGTTTCTCCTGAGTGTGCAGGACACTCGACAGATTGAGGATGTTGATGGCATCAAGGGACCTCCTTGCACTCTAGATCGCGTCAAGAAGTGCACTATATATGGTTGGGATGACGATCGCTTTCAAATGAGACCCACATAAGGACTAAAGGAGGCATGCACAACAATAAGATATTAAGGGAGAGGTCTGGCAGAATCCCTATGAGGACCTACTAGCACTCCAGTCGTGGCTCGAATTGTAGGTTAAAATGATTACCTAGTTCGAGAGATCCACAATGTTGTGAGGGAAGACTAAGAGAGTCGCTCACGAAGATTTTAAGGAGAGAAAAATAAGGTGTTGGCATGTTTTACACGCAGTGTGTGCTTGTCATTGATGGTAAGTACAGAAGCGATGATGGCTTGAGTACAGGTATAATGTGCCAGGGGGGCACCAGAAGTATTTTGGGAAGACGCAGCAGAGCAAGCTCGTGAAGCCCAGAAAAGATAGTGCAGAGGTGCACGCAGAGTGAAGAGTATGCATTTTTGTCATTGATGGCAAAGATCACGTCCAGTAGCACAATGATGATCGCATGGGAAGATCAGAAGCTAAACTCCATTTCGGGTATCAGAAGCTAAACTCTATTTCGGAGTTTCGGATACCGACAGTTGGAAGTGTCGAGACTCTTCATCACAGGAGTCCCAAAGTGCCGAAATGCAAAATGCCAAAAATCCAGAAATAGACACATCAACCGGAGTTTCGAATATCGGGAGTTGGAGGAGTCAAGAGTCGAGACTCTTCATCACAGGAGTCTCGAAGTGCCAAAATGCGAAACGTCGAAATCCCAAAACAGGAACATCAACAAAGAGTTTCGCGGACCGGGAAATAACTCCATTTTGGAGTTTCGGATACCGGGAGTTGGAGGAGTCAAGTGTCGAGATACTTCTCCACAGGAATGTCGAAATGTAGGAATGTCGAAATGCGAAATCACGAAAGGAATTTATGGATAAATGCTTGGTCACAACTATGGGCATGTGAAGGAAGGAGCTTGCAAGTTGCAAGGCTCCATTCCGTGATCGGGAGTTGGAAGAGTCAGAGTGACTCGCAGCAAATTCGCGAAACGCGAATTTGCGAAATGCAGTTTTGAATAAGGTTGTGGTCACAGTGAGTGGTCACATCTGCAGAAGATGGAGGAAGGAGCTAGTGCAACCAAGCTCCATTTTGGGGATCACGACTTGGAGTGTTGAGACCCTTCATCTTAGGAATGCCGAAATGCGAAATTGCGAAAGCACTTTATGGATAAGCACTTGGTCACCGCCGGTGGTCACATCGTCGAATAGTTGTAGAGAAGAGCTCGAAGTGACAAGCTCCATTTCGGAGTTTGGGACTTGGAGAGTTGAGATGAATCATCACAGAATCCCCGAAACGCGAAATGCCGAAATGCGAAAAACACCCTTTTGGTGCAGGTTTCGGATACCGGGAGTTGGAGTGTCGAAACACTTCACAACTGGAATTGTAGAAATGCCGGAATACCGAAATGCGAAATGGTGAAATCAACGCGAGACTCTGTGTTTGTAATCCAACGGTGTTGGATACTTGGAAATCTGATCGAAGGGCTACTGTTGCTCTTCACAGTTAATCGATCAGTTATGATTTAGTTAGCAGAATGAAATCATGACTCTTGGATTGTTGGTGAATTAGTGGTTGATGCATTGTCTTAGAGGTTCATAGTGTAACTACTAGAAATGACTAATTGTTTCTGCCAGAGGACTAGAAGAGACTTCGGGGTGATCACCAAAGATGATGAAGAGGCTTGAGGCATCTTCCAGTGGCTTGAATATTGTTCATAGAGGCTATTGACAGATGTAAGACTATTGGAGCGTAGAACTACAACATAGGGGGAATGAGTCTCGACTGCTGGAGATGCAAAGGAATCTCGTCATAACACCTAGTGATGATGGACGCATGGGTTTAACGGCTAGAGAAGCTGAAGAGTTGCAATGATGATCTGGAAGAGGACTTGACACGAGGAGAACATGTAGAACAGAGAGTGTGTGTTGATGCTCGAGGAGTGAAGCTGTGGTAAGAGGGAGTGGCAGTGAACATCCCGATGTGAAGAACGATGGTCGGGTGTAGAGCATGGAGAAGTATTGCACATAGAGCATGCACAAGGGGCACATAGACTATAAGAAATTAGAACAAAGAACAGATGAGTGTTGATGTTGAGAGTGATTTAGGCGTGTAGAAGGAGGCAGTGTGGAGCAGCTGAAATACATAGAAGAGGAATGGTGCATTGAATGGACATGGTGCACAGAGCATAAAAGGCAGAAGAATAGAAAGTGCAAGGCATGTGTGCAGGAAGACAGTGAGGTAGACAGAGCAGGGCAGTGTAGGAGAACAGTGATGAGACTGGTAAGCCATTGATGAACATTATATCACTGTAATAAGTTTCAGTAGTAAAGATTAATATTTCAGGGTGGTAGGGATGTGCTAGGGAGGACTGTTGTCCTCAGAGGTTCAAGTGTGTGCTTGAACACAGGGAGTTGTAGCTTCCATCTGGTTGCATCCAGAGAAACCAGGGGGGGAGGGTGGTGCAAGGGAGAACTATTGTTATATGTTTTACAGGTTGGTGCCTGTGTGACTGGAAGTTGGTGCTTCCATCCAGTTGGTGCTGGAACACTTAGGGAGTTTGTGCTTCCTTCTAGTGGGTGCTAGAGAAACTAGGGAGTTGGTGCTTCCTTCTAGTAGGTGCTAGAGAAAACAGAGAGTTGGTGCTCTTAGCAAGTTGCATCTTGCAAAACATAGGTTGTAGCCTCACAATGAATTGGAGCTCATATGTATGATAATGTATAGAATGTAAAGATTACTTATCATACCAAGAAGAAGAAGAGGTTTTTACCCTTTATGGGTTTCCTCAAGAAATATCTGTCTCTGTGTATCTCATATATGTGAATGATGCTGAATGTTCTATTGCTTACTTCCCTGCATTATTGTGATTGTCATTGAGTTCTTTGTAAAGAGTTTAAAATAAGCATAATTGTTTAAGCACGTGGTAACAACTCATTCACCCCCCCCCCCC
>ML793273.1:413508-443800 GCA_009831015.1 Picea engelmannii | reverse complement strand
TCACAATGGGATGTATGGAATCATGTTTTACTTTTTAGACAATGATTTATATTTTTCCTACGGACATTGATAACAAAAGGGAAATGTTTGTCACATTGTAACGATGACGAAACGTTCTTCACAATGCGACAATGGTAAATGGTTGTCACATTGCAACGTTGAGAAATGTTCGTCACAATGCAACGTAGGGAAATGTTTATCATAATGCAATGTTAGTCACAATGCAATGGGAATGTTCATCATAATGCAATGGAAATGTTAGTCAAAATGAGATGTATGGAATCGTGTTTTACTTTTTAGACAATGATTTATACGGACATTGATATCAAAAGGGAAATGTTCGTCACATTGTGACGATGAGAAACATTTGTCACAATGCGACATTGGTAAATGGTCGTTACATTACGACGTTGGGAAATGTTCGTCACAATGTGACGTAGGGAAATGTTCATCATAATGCAATGTTAGTCACAATGCAATGGAAATATTCAGCATAATGCAAGGGAAATGTTAGTCACAATGAGATGTATGGAATCATGTTTTACTTTTTAGACAATGATTTATATTTTTCATATGGACATTGATAACAAAAGGAAAATGTTCGTCACATTGTGACGATGGGAAACATTCATCACAATGCGACATTGGTAAATGGTCGTCACATTGCGACATTGGGAAATGTTCGTCACAATGCGGCGTAGGGAAATGTTTGACTTTTTAGACACAATGATAGTCACAATGAGACGTAGGGAAATGTTTGACTTTTGAGACAAAATGTTAGTCACAATGAGACGTATGGAATCATGTTTGACTTTTTAGACAATGATTTATATTTTTCCTAAGGACATTCATAACTAAAGGGAAATGTTCGTCACATTGTGACGATGGGAAGCATTCGTCACAATGCGACATTGGGAAATGGTCGTCACATTGCGACGTTGGGAAATGTTTGTCACAATGTGACATAGGGAAATATTCATCATAATGCAATGTTAGTCACAATGCAATGGAAATGTTCATCATAATGCAATGGAAATGTTAGTCACAATGAGATGTATGGAACCATGTTTTACTTTTTAGATAATGATTTACATTTTTCCTAAGGACATTGATAACAAAAGAGAAATGTTCGTCACATTGTGACGATGGGAAATATTCGTCACAATGCGACATTGGGAAATGGTCATCGCATTGCGACGTCGGGAAATGTTCGTCACAATGCGACGTAGGGAAATGTTCATCATAATGCAATGTTTGGAATCACTTGACAGAGTCTAGAATCATCTCTTACTTTTGCGACGTTGGGAAAATGGTCGTTATAATGTGGCGTCAACAATGTTTTGTCACATTGTGATGTTCAAAAAATTTCATCACATGGAGACATTGGGAAATGTTCGTCACAGTGCGACGTTGGGAAATGTTAGTCACAATAAGATGTATGGAATCATCTTTTACTTTGTATAAAATGATTTTTACTTTTCCATAAAATGTATGGTAAAAATACAAATTAGTAAAAAACAATTTCAAATACATAATTTCCATATTATAACACTATGATGAACCTTTCATACACATATAAAACTTAAAACTTACATAATATTATTAAAACTCTAACCACTCTATGTTTATTGCTTCTATGAAGATTTAAATGCAATGATGTTTATTGATTGTATAAAGATTTAAATTCATTATTTCCTCAAGAATTATATTTATTGTTTAGTCAATATTAACATTATATTCGTGTAATGTTATTAACATTAATGTCACATTGTTAACATAACATTATTAATGAAAGATCTTCAACCTAATACTACTAACATTAATATAACATTAATGTAACATTATTAAAATTTTATTTATGTAACATTATCATTATTAAGATTATTAATGTAACATTATTGTAATATTAATGTGTCATTAATGTTACATTATTAATTAAGTGGGTACTTGCATAAAATTAATATCATTAGTTATAAAACTAATGTTATATAGTTATTGAAAACATAATTATTGAACTTTATTTATTTAGTGTATGTTAATTATTGAACATAATTTATTAAATTTATTAAACATAAATTTTTAAAGTTTAAAATGTTAATTATTGAACTTTATTTATTTAGTGTAGAACTTTAATAAATTATACTTTATAAATTTGTTAAACTTTATTAATTATTTCCTTAAAAAAATAGTCAAACCTGGTATTACTATTTTATTCTATATTTATTTATTACTTTGGATAAATAGTAAAACCTAGGATTACTATGTTATTCTATATTTATTTCTCACTTTAATAAATAGTAAAACCTAATATTACTATATTATTCTATATTTATTTATTACTTCTTTACTACTATACTATTTTATATTTATTTATGACTTTATTGCTAGTTTAGTATATTTGTTCATTGTTATTAACTTGTTATTGCTCTATTATTCTATATTTTTTTATTACTTTATTGGTATATTTTTATATTTATTCAATACTATTAATAGATGTTACATTAATAATATATTATCACATTATAAAATTAATACATTAATAATATAACATTATTTTTTAACATTAATATTACATTAGTTTTAAACATTAATAATGTATTACATTTAAACATTAGCAATATTACTTTTAATAATATTATTTTGAAGATTAAGATTATTAATATTAATATTACATTAGCTTTAAACATTAATAATGTATTATATTTAAATATTAACAATATTACTTTTAATAATATTATTTTGAAGATTAAGATTATTAATATATAATGATTAAATATTAATGTTAACAAATGATCAAAATTAGTATTTAGGATTAAAGTTAATTTTTAGTCTAAGATTCAAATTTATGAGAAAAGACATGTAATTAATAATGTAAAAATAAACCATACAAATTACATATAGTTATTACAAATTACAATAATGTACAGGTTCAAAGTTGCATAAATGCGTACACATAAATTACATATCATTTGAGTTTTATACACATAAATTACATATCATTTGAGTTTTATAAATAAGTTTACATGGTGTCTTGAAAGTACGCTGAAAAGAATATAAATAAAACATAATAATCACCATTAATCGTAGGCATGAGTTCATGTAAAACAAATGCGAACACATAAATTATATATCATTTGAGTTTTATAAATAAGTTTATATTGTTATTAATAATGAAATTACACGTAAAAGAATATAAATAAAACATAATCACCATTAATAATAGGCATGAGTTCCTGTATTATATATCCTATCTTCTAAATTTCTTTACAACTTTTGGTGTCTCGAAAACCCTGTGAATATGATTGTGACAATTCTGAAAACTTGGTCAAATTATGTATTGTACACTACACATTACAGAGTGACATGAGCCATTGATTACTGAGATACAACTTTAATGGCCATTGCACAGAGATGAGACAAACTCCCAACACCGTGTTGAAGAAGTGATAAATCTATCCAAAGGTCTCTTGATATCGCAGATTCATGTATGCAACGATCTGATTCAATAATCCAAGATTTCTGATTTATACACCAAGTTCTATATGGAATATGTTATTTCATGAAATAATAAATAAAAATAACTAAATATTTGAAATAAAATTAAAATATTTTCAGGACTCGGCGCATGGTGATTTTCAGAACGAAATGGGAATCTGAGAGAAACACAGTTCTCAAGAATAATTTTTTTTAAAACTTTAAAATCATATTATTCTATTTTGTTTTTGAATAATGAAACAATGGTGCAATATTAATAAACCTGATGATTAACGATAAGACCCTAATGATTTTATTAAATCATTACAAACTATTTCAAGCTAAAATGTTAAAGGTTTTCTACTACTGTCGAATGAAAAATTCATAGAATTAGTATCATCGATTAAGGATCATTCTCAGTGGGTTTGTTAATAAGACCCTAATGATTAACAAACATTCTCAAATGATTAACGAATGTTAATATTGGTGCAATATTAACAAGTATTATTCTATTTTGTTTTTGAATAATCAAACATTGGTGCAATATTAATAAACCTAATGATTAACGATAAGACCCTAATGATTTTATTAAATCATTACAAACTATTTCAAGCTAAAATGTTAAATGTTATTCTACTGCTGTCGAATGTTAAAGGTTTTCTACTACTGTCGAATGTTAAATTTAAATGTTAAATATTATTCTAGAAAGGTTTTACCCCTGGCACAAATGTCGAACCCTGTCGATTACATGAAACCAACCTAGTCGATTACATGCAACCAGCTCCTGGCGGATATCAAACTATTTCAAGCTAAAATGTTAAATGTTATTCTGCTGCTGTCGAATGTTAAAGGTTTTCTACTGCTGTCGAATGTTAAATTTAAATGTTGAATATTATTCCAGAAAGGTTTTACCCTTGGCACAAATGCCGAACCCTGTCGATTACATGCAACCAACCCAGTCGATTACATGCAACCAGCTCCTGGCGGATATCAACTTCATCATTTAATTCTAATCATTTAACATTGATTACACAATTGTCATTGTTTTGGTTATTTTCTGCTGCGACTGTTAAATTTAAATGTTAAATATTATTCCATAAAGGTTTAACCTCTGGCACAAATGCCGAACCCTATCGATTACATGCAACCAACCCTGTCGATTACATTCAACCAGCTCTTGGCGGATATCAACTTCATCGTTTAATTCTAATCATTTAACATTGATTACACAATTGTCATTGTTTTGGTTCTAAAGTGGCAGCAGGGAAGAACGATGTATAGTCAAAAGATTACTGAGCTTCAGATTAAGGATGTACAGTTTAAGATTGTAGAAGTGTGAATGCATAAAACTGTGAAAAAGCAAGCGAGATACATATCAACCTACCTCAATCTGTTTGCAGTCTTTGCCACCGATCTCTTTTCTCCTTTACTGATGCAGTGCCAACGACCTCTTTTGTCCTTTACTAATGCGGAATAGTTGTAGTAGAAATCACTTATTTAAAAGCATATAAATCTGAGCATAAAAAATAGGCGCATATAAATCTGAACATAGAAAAGATGCGCATATCAATTCATATTAAAGCATATAAATCTTAACATAAAACACAGGCGCATATAAATCTGAACATAGAAAACATGCGCATATCAATTCATATTAAAAAGCTGCATATGAATTCATATTAAAACAAATATTAATTCATAGAAAACATGCGCATATCAATTCACAGAAAACAGATATTAGTATATTAATTCATAGAAAACACGCGCATATCAATTCATAGAAAACATATATTAATATACCTCAATGTGTTTCAGCAAAAATTCGTAATCAACCTCCTGTGTCTTTTGTTGCTGCACAAGAATTGTGTTAGAAATCAACAATGGTATCCTCTCTTGATATGTAATAAGATAAACAGAAAGAAATGGTCATGAAAATCTGCGCAGAGATAAATTTTCAACATGCCTTAGAAATGTTACTACACGTAAACACAATATACAGGCTAATACACTCCTCTCCCTGGCCTCTCGTGGCATAGTGAAACGACGGATACATCGTGAAACGATAGATACATCTCGTGGAATGGTGAAAGGGCTGATACAGTAAATGTTAATAAATGTTTAGTAGACATGGTGTATGAAACAGTCCAGGTAAATATGATTTCATAGTAAATATGATTAATCCACGTCCAGATCTGAAACGCCACTGCTATGACACCTGGTCCTCAATTTCCATGCGCATCCAGTCCAAGTAAATATGAAACGTAAGTGGAAAATAACACCTGTGATCCATACTCCATTGCCATGCGCATCCAGTCCAAGTAAATATGAAATGTAAGTAGAAAATAACACCTGTGATCCATACATCTATGGGAGATTGGCACGCGCGTCCAGTAGAGTGATCCATACATCAATGGGAGAGATGGCCAAACCTAGCGGACATGAAGAGATAATTGATGTTGGGTAAATGTTAAAACTAAAGAGGTAAATGTTAAATTGAAGTAATTTTGTTTGGATTTACTAAATCATGATTCGTGGCAATTGATAAGTTGACCTAGTAAATTCTTAATTATGTTTTGTAAAAGTGAAAAATTAAACATGATAAATGAATGAATTGATAAATGCAAGAGAGTTAATTAGGCAAATCTCATTCATCCATTTGAATGTAAGATGAAGAATATGCCAGCATCTTGAATTCCTGACCATGAGATTAAATTTAGTAATTAAAAGCATGATTAATCGTGCAAGTCTGATAGGGGGGACACATATCGGCGTAATTACATTTACTCTCTGATCTTTTAAATGATTATTTAAGTGATGTGAAAGATGTAAGGGACTTAACGTGACAGGAAGAATTAACAAGGTAATATGTATTAAATTGAACCTCACAATGTATCATGTATTACCTTGTGGTTTATTTATTTAATATGAAGAAATTATGGTGGCTATATCATGCTAACAATTACGAGTAGAAACTGAAGCTAAGGTAATATGTAAAAAGGGTCAAACGTAAGTTGTAACGAATGAACGATGGAAGGGGAAATTTTATTGATAATAAGAAATTCCACTTAGATTGCAAGTTGAAATTGATTATGGCATTAATGAGATTATCCATAAATCTTGTAATGCTTGTGTAGTTAGTGACCAAATAATGCTAATTGTACTCTTAAGGAAAGAATCATTGATAGGCTAGCCATATATTGTTACTTATTATTACGTAAATACTTATTGTTATTTATTGTGGCGTTTATTGATACTTAAACATTTATTGTTATTTATTATGGTAAGTATTTATTGTTACTTAAATAGTTATTGTTATTATTGTGGTTATCATTTATTGTTACTTAAATTTTAGTGTAATTTATCGTGGCATTATTAAGGAAGGGAAATTTCGTTAGATGGTCTTCTCATAGCTTAATTTTGGTTTCTTATTATTTTGGACGGGGTGTTTCCAATTTCCCTACTAGTTTCTGAAGCTAGTTGGGCCCTTCTCTTAAACCTTTAAATGGATTTTTAATTTAGACTTGAAGTTCACAATAATATCATTTAATAAATATTGCTCTTATTTTAAATTTAGCTAGAGATTAGGTTATCTCCGAGTTAATGTTGATTTATGATTGATTGAGTAGATAGATGTCTCACGCCTCATGAAATGAATGTAAGATATTATGGGTCATGCAATTAGCTTGCTTATGAACCATGGATAATTAATGTGATGTATGATTTCATAAGAGATTAGATTGTTTGCGCGCATCGAATTAAAGTTTATGTATGTTTAATCAAGTGATTAGAATACTCTTGCACGCTGAATAATTAATGATTAAAATTGATTGATTGATCTTATTGTTTTCAGTTTGATTGAATTAGTGGGATTTAGATGCCTCCTTGTTCCTCTGAACAGTCGCCAGTCCCGAGACCTTAAATGGTCAAAATCAATTGGATCCTTGGCTTGAGAGTTACTTATGTGTCTTGGAGGTCCTAACCTTGCAAGTTAAGTTGGGCGGGTAGTCATTTTAATTTTCATTATTTGATTGATCATTGTTTATAAATTGTTTCAAGGTGATTATGATGTGATAAGAGGCGATGCTATTTATGTTTATGTGTCTCTATCCTTTTTTTGATGTGTTGAATTTGTCTTTATAGATTTGAATGATAAGTAGGTGGTAATGTATTTTTAACTTCTGATTTCGTTAATTTTGCATTGCTATGATTTATATTGTTGACATTAATTTCCTAATGAAAAAAAAACAATTTTACCTATTGTGCTTATTTTTCTTAGTCGTAACGGAGGGGTCATTTAATATGGTATCAAAATGAGTTCAACCCTATGACTATGGATCATCATGCCTTCCACTGTATTTTACACTTGATAAATAACTTAGCACTAATTAAAATTTTAATTTTTCCATGTGGTAATCATGGTTAGAGGACGTCGCAGAGTTTCACCATGTGGTGCTAGGGGAGGAGGTGTGATGCCTCCAGTAGCACCCATGCTAGAGGGGTTTGACCCCCAAGGAGAAGAAAAAGTCTTGGACATGAGAATATTGTTGTGCGAGATGTGGTTGGTATGACGAGGTCCTTTTAGAGGATGTGAGAGGCCTTGGTTGATATCCTAGATAGACATGAGGCAAGGGTGCCTGTACCCAATAGGGTTCGCATCATGCTCCCGCTGATAGTGGTAGCATTCATGGAGAACTTGAGAAGGTTACTTTTCCCAAGTTCATGAGTGCCACGGTTGACTCAGCCGCCAAGGCATGGTTGGAGAAAAAGACGATGTGCTTCGCACTTTGCAGTTACAACCTCCAACACGAAGGTCCGCATGGAGGTATTTGAGATGAAGGGAATAACTCTTCTTCGGTGGAAGATGTTGCTACCTCAACTAAACATGGTCGTCGAAGCCATGTTATAGGAACGGTTTGAGGAATGATTTCAGGAGAAGTAATTGTCAGAGGAATTCATTGAGCGCCAACTCAATGAGTTCAACGTGTTACAACAGGGTGGTTGTATGATGCCCGATTATGAGACCAGTTTTATGGAGCTATTTCAGTATTCCCCGCATATGAACATGGAGAAGACAGAGGTAAGAAATTTTATGTTTGGCCTTAACTCTATCTTTTGTGTGAAGGTGAGGATATTAATGCCTTGGATGTTGCATGATGTAGTCTATTAGGCCTCATAGATGAGGAAGAATTGACCCACGGGAGTCAGGGCAAGACTCCTGCAAGACTGTCTGGACTAAAGACTTCAAGTGTGTAGCAACATGATATGCCTGCCAGAAAAAACATCATGGTATCAATATAAGTCTAGATGACCCTTGTTCACAACACCACAACGACAGGTTCCTCAGCAAAGGAATCCCTATAGGGGACCACCACATCAGCGGTAGCACCACCAATAGTTGCAATTTAGGCCTATCAAGAGAATAGACTGAGATCTTAGTTTGGTAGGCCAACAACTTGTACTTCAGGGCCAAGATTACTAGACTAAAGACTGGGCGTTGGACATGTGGAGCGCTACATTACCAGCGAGACTGTCTCATTGAGAAGTACAAAGCAGTTGGATCAATAGGACACCCTACCATTGAAGACTGCGTCAAATCCCACAGGATTCATGCAGCAGTGAATAACCACAAGGTCGAGCACCAGTCCATTGTGCTTGAGACGTGAGGCATAATCGCCGACCAACTTTTAGTATTTTGATAGAACTACATGCTACATAAGATCATGTGCAAGGGATGCAAGCTATGTGCCATATTAGTGCTAAGATAAAGAGGTGAGGTGAAAGGATTAGAAGACCTTTCGGTAGTACGAGAGTTTGCTGACGTATTTCCATAAGAGTTACGAGGCTTGCCGCCCAAAAGAGATATCGGAGTTTATAATCGATTCAAAACCCGAAATTAAACCAATAGAAAGAATTTGTTATCAGATGTCAATGCCTGAGCTATAGGATTTGAAAATGAAATTGAAGGATTTGTTGGAATTGGGACCTATGTCCACATGTGTCACCTTCAGGTGCACCTGTATTTTCATAAGAAGGAAGGATGGGTCATGGAGACTCTGTATTGACTACCATCAATTCAACAAGGCGATGATCAAGAACCAATATCTGTTGCCTATAATAAATGATTGTTGATCAAATGAAGCGAGTGACGATGTTTCCTAGATCAAATTGAGATAAGGTTATCACTAGTTACAAATTAAAGAGGAGGATATTCCTAAGACCGCATTCATGAAAGAGTTTAGACATTACGAGTCGATCGTTTTACCTTTCGAACTGACAAACGCCCTGGGGAAATTTGTGAGCTGGATGAATGGGGTGTTCCGTGGATACTTGGACACTGTCGTTCAAGTATTCATTGACAACATATTGATATATTATAGGATGACGTAAGAAATTCACAAACATTTTTTCTTGGTACTACAACGTTTTCAAGAAAACAAGTTATACGGGAAACTATCGAATGCCCTTTTTATCAATCAAGGATTCCTTATTTAGGGCATGCTATCTCCAGCGAAGGTATCGATGTGGATCTAGGGAAGGAAAATGATAATGTGGAATGGACTGTGTCGACGAAAATACCAGAAGTACGCAACTTCATGGGTTTAGATGGATATTATCAACGATTCGTTGAAGGTTTTTCGAAGATAGCAAATCCGATTACGGAATTCCAGAAAAAAAAACAAGAAGTTTGTATGCACCGAGAAGTGTGCAGAGTAATTTCAAAGGGTCAATGAGTAGTTGACAAAAAATGTTGATGCTAAAAGTCCCTGACATGGATGAGGACATCTTAGTATGCACAGACGCATCCAAGGAAGGATTGGGTAGAGTCTTGATGGAAGACGGTCGAGTGGTCGCTTACATCTCAAGGAAGTTAAGAAAGCATGAGGAGAAGTATGGGACCCATGATTTGGAGTTGTTGTCCATTGTTTATTCCCTGAGAGTGTGGAGGCACTACCTGATTGGACGAAAATTCAAATTGAAAAAAAACCATTGTTGGTTGTAACACATTTTTTTACGCAAAGTGACTTGAACGCACAACAAAGGCATTGGTCATAACTTCTTAGCAAGTATGATTTTGAGATTACCTACATAAAAGGAACAATGGACAGAGTGGAAGATGCATTGATTCAGAGACCATGCATGCTTTTGGTGATACCACTCCAGATGAATATTCATGAAAATATTCTAACTATATAGCACAACGATGACTAATATAAAGAGGTTAAGGAAAATATCGGACAAGAAACCATGTTGATACCAAAACATGAGGTATTTATTGTGGACAACAATCTAATGACGAGTTGAGAATTTTGATATTAAACTAAGCTCATAGAAGAGTGTACAGGGCTCATCCAAGAGTCACGAAGATGAGAGAAGACCTTAAGCCCTTATTCTTATGGAAGGATTGAAGGAAGACATAGTTAGCTATGTGGTGAGGTGTCTAGAATATCAGTGAGTGAAGGGTGAACATAGATATTTGGCTAGATTTCAATGGAATTTCAATGGAATTCATTATTGTATTATTGTTGAAGCCAAGGAGGTACTACTAAATTTACGTGGTAGTAGACAATCTGACGAAGAGTGCACATTTTATCCCTGTGCGTACGACGTATCACGTGCCAGACATAGCTAGATTTTTTATCAAGGAGATTATGATATTTCACGTCATGCCTAAGAGTATCATATCTGATCGAGGATTGGTGTTTACATGACAATTTTTTACTAGTTTCTAAGAGGCCTTCAGAACCCAGCTTAACTTTAGTACCACGTAAGATGCAGAGATAGGCGGTAATATAAAAAAAATGAACCAAATCTTGGAAGATATGTTGTGCATATACGTGATTGACCAACAAAAGTGTTGGGAAGAGTTACTCCCACTGGTAGAGTTGCATACAACTACAACTATCAAAGCACCATTAAGATGGTTCCATTTGAGTTTATTTACGGATGATCGTGTCATACGCCTTTGAGTTGGGATCAACTTGAGGATAGGGTCCTTGTAGGACCATAAGCGATCCATGAAATGGAATAGAAAATGGAAATGATAAAAAAAGGGACTATAGAAGCGCAAGATTGGTAGAAGAGTTATTTTGATGCACATCGCGATGACTGAAGCTATGCAATGGGCGACCAAGTTTTCTTGCGGGTGAAACCGCACCAGATTTTGATTAAGTTCGAAAGGAGTGCTAAATTCTCTCCTAGGTAGTGGGACCTTGAAAAGTTGTGCAAGGAAGGAACACGTGGCCTATCGACTGGTCTTTATTCATTCTTAGAGGCGTAAGCATGATGTTTATCTGTATTTGTTTCTCAACATTATGTTAGTGATCCTAAGCATGTGATTGACATAAGTTTCTTGCAAGCGTCGAATGAGGGTGCACTCACAGCAAATCCAACTGCATTCTGGACCATCACATTCGACAGCTATGACATCAAACAATCGATCAAGTCAAGGTTGAGTGGTACAAATATTAATGCACCCTCGGCTACGTGGGAGGACGCATATGTTATGCGCCAATAGTTTCCATTTTTATTGATAGTTAGACATGTTAGATCTCGTCACATACTTATTTACTGCACCTATACTGTGAAACTTTAGGATGAATTTTGAAACAAGAGGGGGTGTATGTAACATCCCACCCTTGTGCCCACATGATTTGACTTATTATTTGAGGAGACTTGTGTGCACATGAAGATTTTGTATATGGTTGTATGTTCCTCTTATGGATTTAGATGATGATTTTGTTGGATTATGATGTTATGCTATTTGATATCTATGTATCGACAAGTGTTATTGACGGGTTTCTCCTGAGTGTGAAGGACACTTGAAAGATTGAGGATGTCAATGGAATCAAGGGACCTCCTTGGAATCCGGATCGAGTCAGGGAGTGGACTATATATGGTTGGGATGACAATTTCTTGCTAATCAGACTCACATAAGGAGTAAAGGGGCCATGCAAAACAACTAGATATTAAGGGAGATGTGTGGAAGTAACCGTATGAAAGCCTACTAGAACTCTCGTCGTGGCTCGAATTGTAGGTTAACGATTACCTAGTTCGAGAGATCCATGATTTTGTGAGGGAAAACTGAGACAATCATTCAAAAATATCCTAAAGGGTGCACAATAAGGCAGGGTCCTTATTCCTTAGAGGCCCTTAGTCTCTCACAAGGTCACCTGATGGAGTATTGACTCCAAGGGTTGGAAAATAACCAAAATCAGTCAAAGGCAAGTGTCACCCTTGGAGCATGTAGTGCGTCTTGAAGGGCACATCGCATAATTAAAACTTGAATAAATAAGAGTGGCCCTCTTGTAGCACGTAGTGTATCTTGAAGGGAACATCGCATAAATAAAACTTGAATAAATGCGAGTGGGACCCTTGGAGTAGGGAATGCATGTTGAAGGGAACGTCGTGATTTTTAATAAAGGTCACTCAATGAACCTAGGTTCCCATTAAACAATAATTTGTTTTGACTATTGTGAGACTTAGAAATAACTAATAAATGGGTAATTTTATTCATTATAAAATCCCCTTAAAAATTCTAAGCGTAGTTTAAAAAGTTTTGATCCTAAGTCTACATTGGGTAAGAAGAATAAAACTAATTAATAAGTTAAATAAAAGTGGGATGAAGAAAAAACAAGTTAAGAATTAAAAAGGAGAAATATTTAGCTAAAGATTTAATTACATGATTATGTGCAAGAAATGCTAAATTGAAAGTAAGATAAGAAAGGAAATGAATGTAAAAATGAATGTGGAAGCATAGAGAGGAATCTAGTTTAGTATAACTAAAGAACTTTCCTAAATTAAACACAACTAAGTTTTATAAAGACGCTAGTCATTAAAAAGAGAATAGAAGGAATAAAGGGATAGATATGAGTAATTGTAGGAGCACTTTTAGGATGGGTGAAGGAAATTGACATTAAATTAAATAAAATGGTGAATTTATTGGTGAAACTAAGGGAACGGGTGACAAGTGTATGGGGGGGGGTAATTCCTAATATATTTTAGTAAGACAAATTAAATATGAAAATGGAAAGGGTCACTAAGAAATACTCTATAAAAGTAATGGCTGCGAAGAGGAATGTAGGATGATTGGTATGTGAAAAGTTATTCTTCTGTAATTTCTTTGACTGATTTTTCTTGTGGGAGTTGGGATACCCAGCTCGAGAAAGAGAGTGGTAGCTCGACCTTGCGAGGCAAGTTGGGAGATATATTTTTCTCTGGTTTTGGTCGTGCATGGCCGCTTTGTGGCTTGGAGGGATAACTTGGAAGAAGAGTACTCCTAGCATTGGTTGGGAGGTACCAATGAATTCTTCACGGTTAGCAAGATGGGAGATGGATGGAGCGCAAGCCCAGAAGAACGTCTTCGACTCTGTCGCCTTTGGTTATGGTATTCTTGTTAATGTTTATGACATTATTATATTTCTTTGCATTTCAATAGATAAGAGCAACATAAGAACAAGATCACTAAGAAATACACATTCACAAGAGACACAACATTTATCGTGGAAAACCCTCCAGGGGAAGAAAACCCAGCAAAAACTTCCTTATCATAAATTGCCAATACAATGTTCAAAATATAACTCAAACCAATACAGATAGTCCTCTCCAAAAGATGTGCCACTCTTCTCCCTCTCTTCAATTGGTAAGTTGCATCTTGCCTCTTAAGAATGAGCAAGTGAGTTGATAAAGTGAGGCGTTAGCCTCTCTCTATATACAAGACTGACACGTGTGAAGGGTCTTCACTGCCAGGGCCGAACTGTCACTCTGGGTGGGTAAACCCACCTTTAATTTATTTCTGAGTCTCAATAATAACTGTTGGGGCTGACTTCTTATTCTGCCTATTACAATTGTCTGTTGACCAATCTGCAAAAGGGGATTTGGTCCTAATACAATTACCGACATAATTAATCCACAATAGAGATTAATCCTATGAATAAAATAACAATAATGATAAGAATACTCTTTGCAGTTACATTATTTCAACACTCCCCCTTAACAAGAAGGGTATTCTTCAACAGCAACAGACGAGAGAGGTATGCATCATCAGTGGCATCAGGAGGACAATATCGTCAATATCATCTTGGAACGTTGGCTAGAAAATTTACGAGTCATCGAAAGTTTTATTCATTGGCAACATCGTCATTCTCAAAAGAATGCCATCATCATCTACATCAATATGTATCAATGAAAATGATACCTCATCACAGCACTAGGCTGGCACATCACAGTACTACACTGGCTCAATGTCACAACTGTTAAGATGGTAGCTCAGTGTCAGTCACATCTTGCTTTACGTCTAACAACTAGGTCAGAAGCAAGGTATACATCGTCTTGCTTTATGTCTAACAACTGGGTCAGAAGAAAGGAATCATCTTTCTTTACATCTAACAACTAGGTAAGAAGCAAGGAACACATTATCATCTTGCTTTACATCTAACAACAAGCTTAGAAGCAAGGAATCATCTTGCTTTACGTCTAACAACTAGGTCAGAAGCAAGGAATACACATAGCGTCTTGCTTTACGTCTAACAGCGAGGTCAGAAGCAATGACTTATCTTGCTTTACGTTTAACAGCAAGGTCAGAAGAAAGGAACACACAATGTCTTGCTTTACGTCTAACAGCGAGATCAAAAGAAATGACTCATCTTGCTTTACGTCTAACAGGGAGGTCAGAAGCAAGGAACACACAACGTCTTTCTTTATGTCTAACAGCAAGGTCAGAAGCAATGCCTCATCTTTCTTTACGTCTAATAGTGAGGTTAGAAGAAAGGAATATATATATACTCCTCCTTTCAGGGAGGGTCCTTTCAGACTATACCAAGCTTATCTCGAAAGTGTTCAAACTTTACACGAGATAGAGGTTTCGTCATCAAATCAACAACCTGTTCATCCGTGCTAATGTACTAGAGCTTCAAGGATCCTCTCTGTACCATGTCGCGGATGAAATGATAGTGAATCTCTATGTGCTTCGACCTGTCGTGGAATACAAAATTCTCTGTCATCTTTATGCAGCTCTGGTTGTCACATAGAATCACGGTTGCTCTCATCTCCAAGTCATATAACTCAGTCAGCAACTTTCGAAGCCATATAGCTTCGCAGCTAGCAGAACATGCGACAATGTACTCTGTTTCTGCTGTGCTGAGAGAAATACTGGATTGCTTCCTACTCTGCCATGAGATCATGGTTGATCCCAAACTGAAACAATATTCGAAAGTGCTTTTTCTATCAGCAATGCTTCCTGCCCAATCTACATCAGTGTATCCACTCAATGTGAAGTCGTGATCTCCATCATAGCTGAGACCATAATCTGTTGTACCTTTAAGGTACCTCATCATATGTTTTGTAGCTACTAGATGAACATGTCTGGGCTCTACCAGAAACTAACTCAAGGTGTTGACTGCAAAAAAAATGTCTGGTCTGGTGTTCATCAGGTACATAAATTTTCCAATAATCTGTATGTACAGTGTGGCATCTATCAAGTCTGACGAAGTATCGACCAACAACTTCGGCTTCGTTTCCATGGGTGTATTCATGGACTTACATTCTAGCATGTTGAATCTCTTTAAGATTTCGACTGTGTACTTCCCTTGGTTAAGGAAGATCCTTTCTGGACTCTGCCATACCTCAAGACCTAAGAAGTAATGCATTAGGCCAAGGTCTCTCATTTCAAATTCTGCAGCAAGTCTCTTTTTACATTCAACGATGATATTTTCTTATTCAGTTAAGAATAAGTCATCCACATACAGTAGTAATATTACTGGTTCATTATCCATAATTTTGAAGTAGAGATTTGAGTCTGGTTTACTCTTGGTAAAGCCTAAGCTCGTCAAGAAACTGTCTATATGGCCATACCAAATTATGGGAACTTGCTTCAATCCTTATAAGGCTTTATTCAATCTACAGACATGAGAATTCCTATCTTCAACCTCAAATCCTTGGGGTTTCTCTATATACACTTCCTCTTCGATAACACCATTCAAGAAAGTTGTCTTCATGTCCATCTGGTGCAACTTCCATTTCATCTTAGCTGAAAGAGCTATGGTGGTCTTGATCGAAGTGTATCTGGCTACAAGAGTGCATGTCTCCTCATAGTCAATGCCTTCCTTCTAGGAAAAGCCACGAGCGACAAATCTTGCTTTATATTTCTCAATACTTCCATCATCAACATGTTTTATTTTAAAGAGCCATTTTGATGATACCACATCCTTACTTTTTGGTCTAGGAAATATTTCTCATACATCATTCTTTATTATGGATTGGTATTCTTCTGTCATGGCATTTGCCCATTCCTTCTTTTGAATGGATTCTTCAAAGCATGTAGGTTCTTCATCAAGTAGATTTCACTTCAAAGCCGTGTAACTGGAGAATGGCTTTGGTCTTTTCACCTGTCTTATGGTTCCTTCTGGAACACCATACTTCTCTCCATATTGAATAAGCTCTCTTGCCCAAGAAGACTTTCTTTTATGGGAGAAGGTCATTTGAGGAGGTTCCTGAACTTCTGTTATATCATGATCTTCAGGAGTCTCCTCATCAGGGGAAGTTACGACTTCCCTTACAGGTTCTGCAATCTTGGGATTTACAGGTTCCTCTTCATATATTTCTTCAAGCTGACATATTCTTGATTTCTTAAGTGTTGCTTCTTCATCAAAGGTCATGTCCCTACTGATCTCAATATGGCGGTGACCAGGTATGTATATTCTAAAGCCCTTGGAGACCTCACAATATCCCACAAATATTCCTTTCTTTCCGGAGGGTTCCAACTTGTTTCTTTTCTCTTTTGGTATATGAATAAACACTGGACAACCAAATATTTTGAGATGGCTTACCTCTGGTTTCTTTTCGATAAACATCTCTTCCAGGGTCTTGAACCCAAGTGCACTATGGGATAATCAGTTCTGCACATAAACAGCTGCCATTGTTGCTTCTTCCCATAAGCACATAGGAAGATCTTGATCGTGAATCATGGTATTTACAACTTCCATAATTGTTTTGTTCTTCCTTTCAACTACACCATTTTGTTGGGGATTATAGGGAGTAGTGAGTTCCCTCTTGATCCCAACATCTTTGCAGAAGTTCATGAACTCTTTTGAGTTATATTCTCCTCCATTGTCTGATCTGAGTATCTTAATCTTTCTTTCAGAAATATTCTCTATCAAGGCTTTGAATTCCTTGAATTTACTGAATACTTCATATTTAGATTTCAAGAAATATATCTAGGCCTTGCGAGAATAGTTATCAATAAATGATACATAGTATACATACCCACTAATGGATGATGATGGCATTGGGCCACACACGTCTGAATGAATGAGTTCCAATACTCCTTCTACTTTGCTATCCCTCTTTGGAAAAGGGTTCTTGATACTCTTCCCTTGCACACATCCATTGCATATGCCTTCTTGATTGACCTTGAGTTCTCGTAAACCTGTGACAGCTTTGCATATGTATGGTAGCGCCTTGTAGTTGATGTGGGCTAGTCTTCTATGCCAAAGTTCGCATGAGTTCTTGATGGCATGGGTCATGGCAGTTTCTGGGTAACCCTTCAACTTATATAAGCCATTTTCTTCATTTCCGATGATGATTGCTTCATTTAAGGTTTCTCCCTTAGCCCACATAAGAACTTCTCCATCTATAAAGGAAACCCTATAGCCTTTCTTGTCTAAAGCTAATATGGAGAGTAAGTTCTTCTTTAAGCCCGGTACATAGAGTATGTCCTTCATTGTTATTAATTTTTCTGAATCTAGCTTGTAGTTTGATTCTCCTACTCCCTTCATGGGATATTGATAATCATCTCCAAGAGTCACTTTCTAAGAAAACTTCTTTTCTGAAATACAAGAGAGAGTATTTTCTTACCCGTCATGTGTTTTGATGCACTGCTATCAATGAGCCATGTGTCCTCTCCAGGTGATATAGATTCTGAGAGAGCTGAGATCAAGACATGGTCCTTACTCATCTTCATAGGTGGTTCTTCATCTTCGACTATGTGAGAATGTTTCCTTTTGTGCTTCCTCTTGTATTCTTCTCTTCTGATTGGACAAGAATTCACTTTGTGTCCCATCTTATGACAATGATAGCATTGTATTGATGAGAGATCTCATCCCTTGCGTTGTCCTTTCTTCTGAAAATTTCTTGGATGAGATTCTTGGTTGTTGAACTTGTTTGATGGTTGAGGCTCTCTATGAGTTTCCCTTTTGAAGTAGGGTTTCTTCCTTCCTCCTTTTGTATGGGTAGCTAGGGCTTGATCATCATCCCTTGCTAGTAATGCTTCATGGTTGGCTACCCTTGTCTCTTCTTGGATGCATTCTTTCCATAGGCTCTCAAACTGTAGTTTCTCTTTTCTGGCACATATCGTCCGGATGAAAGCATCCCAAGGTCTTGTGAGACCATTTAGGGCTGTCATTACAAATTCATCTTCATCGATGGTGTCTCCAATCTATTTTAACTGTTCTTTAATTTTTGAGATTCGGGAGAAATATTATTGAATCATTTCTCCTTTCTGCATCTTGGTATTCTTCAATTGAGATCTTAGATTCATCTTTCGGTTGATGTTCTTTTCTTCATATAGTTTGCTTAGAGAGTCGAACATATCCTTCAGAGTTTTCTTGGACGATACATATGGGATCAGGTGGTCTTTGATTGAATCTGCAATGATTATTTGAGCCCTGATTGAGTCCTTCTGATGTTTTTTTTTCTCTACAGCATATTCAGGTTCCTCCACTTCTTCTTTGATAAAATTTTCTAGGTCATTCTCTGCAAGGATCAGACCGATCCTATACTTCTAGGCATAGAATTTGTCTATGCCTTCTAGTTTCTCAACAAGCTTTGTGCTTGCAGACATCTTGTACTTGAGGCTACGAAAAATGACCAAAAATGAAAATGCTTAAAATGAAAATGCTTAAAATCAAATTTTGACCTTACCAGGAGGTGCGCTTAGCTGAGGTGAGTAGCTTGGTGTACTTGGATATGAGAAAATCCAATTTTTACCCCTTCAAATCTGATCTGTGTATTTCTGGACTAGTGCTTCTCGTACTTCTGGTACTCTAGTACTTCTGGTACTTCTGGTAATAGTTTTTTGGTACTTCTGGTACTTTTGTGAAACTAGGGTTTCACTTTCTGGGAGATCCAGCTACTAAAAAGGTGCACTCTAAGTGCCAAAATGATCCTTGGGGGAGGGCACAACTTTCTAGGTAGTTTTGGAGCTGAAAAGATTCACTTTTGAAAAACCCTAATTTGCAGGTACTGCAACACTGACATTTTTCTCTTGCGAAATATGTTTCCTTCAGGTTGGCTCTCATACCATGTTAATTTTTATGCCATTATTATAGTTCTTTGCATTTCAATAGATAAGAGCGACATAAAAACAAGGTCACTAAGAAATACACATTCACAAGAGACACAACATTTATCCTCGGAAACCCTCTGGGGGAAGAAAACCCAGCAAGAACTTCCTTACCATAAATTGCCAATACAATGTTCAAGAGATAACTCAAACTAATACAGATAGTCCTCTCCAAAAGACGTGTCACTCTTCTCCCTCTCTTCAACTGGTAAGTTGCAGCTTGCCTCTTAAGAATGAGCAAGTGAGTTGTGTGATAAAGTGGGGCTCTAGCCTCTCTATATATACAAGACTCGCTTGTGTGAAGGGTCCTCACTCGCAGGGTTGACCTCTCACTCTTGGTGGGTAAACCCACCTTTAATTTATTTATAGGTCTCAATAATAATTGCTGGGGTTGACTTCTTATTCTGCCTATTACAATTGTCTGTTGACCAATATACAAAAGGGGATTTGGTCCTAATACAATTACCGACATGATTAATCTACAATGGGGATTAATCCTATGAATAAAATAACAACAATGATAAGAATACTCTTTGCAGTTACATTATTTCAACAATTCCTACTCCGAAATTCGAATTTATTTAGTTTTAATTAGAGCATGTAGCTTTTAGATATTATTTTTTAGTGTTGAATTTATGATATAAAAATTGACAAGTTCTTGTCAAAAATTGTGTGCTTCAAGATGAACTCCTAGAATTTAATGCCATTGAAAAATTTTGAACAAGTATTTGGAATTTTGCGTTAGCTCTCTTTCAATTCAAATCCCTTTTGATTTACTTGATCACTACTATTTTGAATGGTTTTGTGGATCGTTAGAACACACTAAATGACCACCAATAGATACTTGTTCCTAGTGACTAGTCAATATTGTTCATTGTCTCTCGTTTACAGTTTCAAATTCTTAAAATTTACATAGTAATGTCCAAATGATTTGGTAGTTCGTCGTAACTCTGGTGTAATACAGAAAATGAAGTTTTAGCATAGACACATCCCAGTTCAAGCTAAGGCTCTCGAACCTCCTCGTTTTTGTCCTTAATTTTTACCGATCCTTGAATCCCCTCCCAGTTGCCACATTAGATACCTGTGCATGGAACACATGCTTTCTGAGTCGCTGCCCGTGATTCGATTTTGGTATTTAACTTTAACTTTTTCGTTGTATGATTGTGAGTCATGCAGTGAGAGGGGTCTAGTGGATTGAGTGAGAAGTTTCTATGATATTTATGTGAGCATTGGAAAAAATCCCTTGAACGGAGGGTAACTCGCTCTCTTTAGCTGCCACGATGAATGATTCAATCAAGATCAAAGGGAGAAGGAAAAAGAATTATGTGTGTTCCCAAAATGATCCAGGTGAATATCTCTGGCCACCCACCTTTTCCAACTGGCTCAAAACAATTTTCTGGCAATTTTGGTAATTTACTATTTTTAGCAGTTTTTTTGGGTTTGAAGCCCTAAATGACGGTTTTTGGGAAAATGAGGAGCCATATGAATGTTTTTTCGATATTGCCTCTGAAATGAATCTCCTCAACGATACCTTTCCAACGAGATATCATGCGCTTAAAATGGAGATCGTATGAAAAAGTTACGACCCCGACAAGTTGATGTACTAACTTCTTAAAATGGAGATCGTATGAAAAAGTTACGACTACGACAAGTTGATGTACTAACTTATCCAAACGGACTCAACAGACCCAATGACTTTTGGCTTTTCATCTCCTAAGGTTAGGTTTTTGGATGTCTAGGATTTTTGGCATTCATGTTTATTGTAAAAAGGCCTTCAAAGCCTCATTGTCATCATCTTCTTGCAACCGTCACATCTCACATCTCTTAAGCCACCACCATTGCAACAAGCTTGTTTCTACTGCATTTTACAGATTCAACTTATTTCCTTATTGAATAGAAAACCAGTTTTACTGTATCTATGTTATTTTGTGTTAAGCTCTGCTCATAAAATCCGGATCACAAAACAAAAGATATCTTCAAAATTCAGGGGGGGTGAGATCTGAGTTAAGATGCATGTGCTCAGTTGAAATTTTATTGGTGTCGTTGGGAGAATCACCCTGGGTTTCTGGGGAACCGTTTTGATTTCTGTGTCTGTGTATAATATCCAACAGTCACTCCAATGAGTGTTATTCGGCCTTAGCTATCAGTTCGGAGCATAGAATGAAGTGTTGCGCACCACCAGTTGATCGCATGCCTCCTCTCCTCGCCCCTTATTGGATGGTAGTCTCGACATTTATGCCCGATGGATATGGTAGCGAATCACCCTTGGGCTCTTGCCCATCGTTTTCCTTGAACCTGTCCTCTCTTCGTGCGTGGGATGAATGACTGTCGGGGAATCTTGTTGGATCCTAGCCAAGCGTTGAAGACTGTCTAAACCTTATTACTGGGATAATTGCCTGGCAGCGATTTTTCCTCCCGAGATTCGTTTTCCTGTAGCTACCGCTCCGGCAACCTCTTCGTTTCAGAGATTGGCCTTCGGTTCAGTATTTCCATTGAAATTTCTACCTTATCCTTTTACTCCGTAGTGGCGCAGTGGGTTATGTTGGCCACTCGAAACTTGTGGTTGGAAGCAGTAAGAAGGCATTTGGGTAGTGGGGAGGGTAAGCTAAAATCGATCTGGTTTTTTTCCCTTTTTATTATATCGCCCTCTCACTATATTTTAAATAAATCCTTCCATCCTTTAAATTCTTGACAATAAGCTTACTTGTTATTGGACTCATCTCTAATTAATGTTTTCCGAGGACAGAATAAATCTTTATTTGAGGATATATTTCAGTAAGAGACTTCCAAGCGATTCTAAACTTCCACTTAACTACTGTAATGTGCATACCTGCACCAATTGATTTCATTGGTTAAAATTGCGGTTAATATTACGTTACATGTATTATATGATTAACTTCAATAGTATACTACATTACCTGTACTATCTCATCTTTTAAATGATTATTTAAGTAATGTAAAAGATGTTAGGGACGTAACGTGACAAGAAGAATGAACGAGGAAATATGTATTAAATTCAACCTCACAATGTATCATGTGTTACCCTGAGGTTTATTTATTTAATATGAAGAAATTATGGTGGATATATCATGCTAATAATTACAAGTAGAAACTAAAGCTAAGGTATAATGTAAAATGGGTGAAACATAAGATGTAAAGAATGAACGATGGAAGGGGAAAATTTATTGATAATAAGAAATTCCACTTGGATTGCAAGTTGAATTTGATTATGGCATTAATGAGATTATCCATAAATCTTGTAATGCTTGCGTAGTTAGTGACCAAATAATGCTAATTGTATTCTTAAGGAAATAATCATTGATAGGGTAGGAATTTATAGTTACTTAATTACTTATTGTTACGTAAGTACTTATTGTTATTTATTGTGTTGTTTATTGCTACTTAAACAATTATTGATATTTATTATGGCAAGTATTTATTGTTATTATTGTGGTAAGCATTTATTGTTACTTAAATTTTATTGTAATTTATCGTTGCATTATTAAGGAAGAGAAATTTCGTTAGATGGTATTCTCATAGCTTAATTTTGATTCCTTATTATTTTGGAGGGGGTGTTTCCAATTACCCAACTCGTTTCTCAAGCGAGTTGAGCCATTCTCTTAAACTTTTAAATGGATTTTTATTTTAGACTTCAAGTTCACAATTATATCATTTAATAAAGAGTGATCTTCTTTTAAGTTAAGCTAGAGTTTTAGGTCATCTATGAGTTAATCTTTATTTATGATTGATTGAGTAGATAGATGTCTTGCGCGTCATGAAAGAAATGTGAGATATGATGGGTTATGCAATTAGCTTGCTTATACGCCATGGATATTTTATGTGATGTATGATTTCCTAAGAGATTAGATTGTTTTCTTGCATCAAATTAAAGTTTATATATGTTTAATTAAGTGATTAGAATATTCTTGCATCCTGAATAAGGATTAAGATTGATTGATTGATCTAGTTGTTGTCAGCTTGATTGGGTTAGTGGGATTTAGAGTCCTCCTTGTTCCTCAGAACATTCGTGAGCCCTAAGACCTTAAATGGTCAAAATCAATTGGATAATGGGCTTGAGCATTTCTTATGTGCCGTGGAGGTCCTAACCTTGCAAGGTAGGTTGGGCAGGTAGTCATTTTAATTTTCATTATCTGATTGATCGTTGTTTATAAATTATTTCAAAATGTTTATGCTTTGAATCTGTCGTTATAGATTTCAATGATGAGTAGATGGTAATGTTTGTTTTACATATGATGTTGTTGATTTTGCGTTGTTATGATATATATTGTTGAAGTTAATTTCCTAATGAAAAAATTTTTTTTTACCTATTGTTCTTCGTTTTTCTTAGTCATAAAGTAGGGGTCATTACATTAGTTTAGATTAGATTAAAATTTAATTTAGGTTAGTTTTAGGTAAGGGTAATTGGACCCATTTAACCAATCAAAATCACCATACCAAACAGATAAGGGTGTAATTCGGGCTCTGACCGGGTGATCTCCCTAATGGTGGTCATCGTCAATTATGACCATCAACATTTTTAGCGCTAGAAGGAGGGAAACATATAGATTATATGTGTAAATTCTTGTTTTTAAAGTTTTTAAATGAATAATGGGTCCTGTGTACATTCCTACTTTGGGTCATGATTTTAGTTCATGTAGGCTTACCATAAACATTCCCCCAAAACAACTTGAATCCTTATCTAATTTGAAATTTGATGGTGAGAGTAAATTTTTTTCTTTTGATCATCCTTATCAATTTATTAATAAATGTAAAAATTTTAACATCACTAATGATAATGAAATTTGCAGGTTTTTACTCTCACATTCCAAGAGTGGGTTCAAAAATGGTAGAAATCACTACCAACTAAGTCTATACATTCATGGAACCATTTCATGGAGCCTTTTCTGTTGGCCCATCAGAATTATAGTTATGAAGAATTGTGTTTAAAAATTGAAAATGTTTCTATGCATACAGATGCATCTCTTGATGAATTTTATGCTAGATTCATGTCACTTTGTTTTAGATTACATATTTAGGACTTAACTTCAAAAGAAGATCCGATTGAATGTTTTATTTCTCTTATTCTTCCTAACAATGAATGTTTTAGATCAAATGAAAATAACAAAATTTATCACATTCATTATTTACCCTTAATTCCACATCTAATTTTGTTGAACCCATAAATGAATTTAAAAATGTATCACAATCACACACATTTGGATATTCCTTCACACATTTTCAAATTTTAGAAAATGATAGTACAAAATTAAATTTCAAATCTGAAAATGTAAGTGAAGCATGTCCTAATGGTTTTGATCATCACAAATACAGTTCAATAGAAATCAGTCAAACTCAAGAGTTAACCAATGAACTAGTTGATTTGTCTTCTGCAAAGTTTAATTCAAAACTAGTTCCCATTTTATCAACATAAATTTTATCATTAAATCAGAGTTGAAGTTTTGTCAATGATGATGAAAATATTCTTAAATCATGTAATTTATTATACTCTATAAATCACGATGTTATGTGTCCAGATTTATTTTCTAATCTAGATATATATCATAATTCTACCAACCCTTATGTTGAAACCTTTTCTTCAACTAGTTCAAAATTGATTAAGGAAAATATTTTTCTCGATGATGATACTATGTCTATCAATAATAATTTTCAATATTAATTTTCAATCTCTTACTTATCCTTTTGATGATGTTGTTGATTCAAATTTGTCACTTGATTTGCAAGATAACAAAGTGTTATTTGATGAGTATTTTGATCTTGATGGCATAGAATCACATTCATTATAAAGTGAAATACATGCAAACTTATGATCAATAGATTCATATGCTTTCCCTTTATTTTCTAAGAACAAATTTGTTCACAAACATTCTAATGTGTTTTAATCTCATAATTCTTTTCATGTTTCCAATGACACTCATTCTAATATTTAATTGAAAGCTTATTCTGATAAAAAAGTTATGGAACTCTTATCTAGTGGCAATTTCATTCTTGTAAATTATCATTGGTCCACTAATTTCCTTACAAATTCTAGATTATATGATTTTGTGCATATAAAAATCACCCAGGAGAGTCATACTCCTTCTTTCCTCTCATTTATTTTTCAGTATCTTCTTTGGGAAGAAGTTTGTTTTTTTCAATGATTTGGGACTAAGGCACATTCTTTTGATGTCATTGAGTCCTCTAAAATAAATCCTAACCATATTCTCCATGGTATTTTTACAAATTGTGTAAATCATGAAAGAATTGGGTTATGGTTAGAAGAATATTGTATTAGTAGGTTCCTTATAAATACATTTATTTTCTTGTTTCTAAATGTAATACATTTATTTTCTTGTTTCTAAATGTACATACTAGGTTAAAATTTTATTTTTATTGTTTACTATCCATCCAGTTTCTGCTATTGATTCCTTTTATACATATGACTGCAGAGTTAAAACAATTGGAATGGATCTATTCGAAATTTGACTTTACTTAGTTCTAGTTGTTCCTATAGAGTAGAGTAGAATAACATTAGTGGTAGTTTAATTTTTATTTTTTTTTATTTTTGGCTTACCAAAATAAAATAGTTATGATGATATTTGAGCTACAAATAAGTTACCATCGGGGAAATTTCAGTCTTTATTTTTCATCTTGCTATTAAATACACATAGTAACTTTTATCTTTAATATTTCTTCATTAAGACTTACTGAATTTATTTTTGGAAGAAAGATTTTTTTTCAAATAAAATACATCTTGATGTATACGCATATTCCAACTTTAAATCATAATTGTTCTTTAGAATTTAATTAAGTATAGTTTATTTTATTGCTTTACATTTGAATAAGAATGTTGTGAAGATTTTGGAATAAGATTGAGTTATCACCAAGGTGATTACTCACATTTTCTTTTAGTCCTTATTTGTCATCTTGCTATGTTTATATTTATTAAGTTCTTAAGCTTATTTGTAATACCAGATTATTAAAGCTTATTCATTTTTAATGAAGCAAGATATGACAAAAGGGAAACACTTTGGTAAAATACTCATGAGTGAATTTTAAGCATAAGTGTGCTTTAGTTAGAATTTTTTTTTTTCAATAAAAACCTAACTCATTATAAAGAATTCAAGACATAACTAATCATGATCTCAACATAAATGAAAACATGCTTTTCAAATTTATAGCATTTTTCTTATGTTGAGATATATTTTCTCTTTTTTTTTCTTTAAGGTTTTCATGTATTCATGGCTTATTAAGATCCCTTTTCTTTTGGTTAGTTTGATAAATGGTTTGATTTCTTTCTTTTAGTATATATTTGGTTTCTTTCACGATTGTGTAATCTTTCGTTTGCACTCTTGCAGAGTTGTTTGTTTTGATTTGTTCTTTGTTTTCTTTGAATTTTGTTATGTCTCTTTGGTTTATATGGGGGTAATTTATTTTTAGCTACATCAATTGGTGAGCTTGGGAAGTTTTTTCTCTATCATTTCAATATGATTTTATTTATCTAAATATCATCCTTACTAAGTTTCTACTTTTTCTTACATCAACCAATGAATATGGGGAACATTAAGATATTAATCAAGTATTATAGTTCATCTATAAAGGAACAAATCTGGTACAGTTTTTTCTTTGAATCCCTTCCTTACCCCTCCACAGTTAAACTAATTCTTCTACATTGGTAGATGAAGGGGAAGTTAGTGGGGTCAAATCTAACTAGTACTATATCTATTTTCTTTTATAACTCCTCTTGTAACACCCCTCTCTCTTCACCCAATTGTGAAAAGCAATTCTCTAACTAAGTAAATCAAAAGGGTGGAAACACAAGAGAGTTGAAAGCACGTAAGTGTGGGAAGTACAAGCAAACCCGTCGAGGCTTTGGATGCTCACTCGCAATGGGGCCATGTTTGTATGGTGTTGATACATCTTCATCGGGGCTACGCTCGCTCATGAGAAGTGAAGAAATGTGTGGAAAAAGAGGTAATTTTACATTCAATAGATGTATACTAATCTTATAACCTCCTAACCTTATCTTTTCTATCCAATAGTAGAAATAATATATATATATATATATATATATATATATATATATATATATATATCTGTGTGTGTGTGTGTGTGTGTGTGTGTGTGTGTATTTATTTATTTCTTCCTATATTCATATTCATTTCTTTAAGACTCAGAATTCAAGTACTTTAATTTTTAAGAACTTTATGTTTTGATTCATCATATGTGGAACCCTTTGAAGGGGTGCATTGTACAAGAATCTTGTGAAACTTTTGATTCGATTTTTGATCAATTAAAACCTATTATCTAAATGAGAGATAATTCCTTCGTCCCTGTGTGTCACCAATTTTTGAGGCTTCAACAACTCCCCTAAATTTTGAAAAAAATTAAGGGCCCCTCCATATAAATTTTTCTAATGTCATTTTTGAATTGCTTTGGTTTGTTTTATTTTGAGTGATTTAGATTTGAATGGATGGTGAGATTTTTTGTTTTATTTGTTGAGTATTGGGTTCTTTCTTTTTATTGGTGATTAAAACATCATTTTGTCAACATATTTGTATATCAAGTTTGTGTTTTCCTTCTCATAATTTTTTTCTAAGGATTTATTTTTGTCTCCTTAATTGTGTTTTTGATTTTGATGTTATTCACAAACATTTGTATATAAAATTATTTCTTTTCAAATTTAAAATCAAATAACTTTATGTAACATCCCACTCTACTATGCACACTTTTATTGACATATTTTTTTAGAACACTTACGTGCAAGTGATCCGATTATAGTATATTATGATTTTGTTTCAATTATGAGTTATATATGATGATGATATTGTATTGTGACTTATAGATATATTGATGTATATGTATTGGGAGATGCTATTGACGAGTTTTCCTGAGTTTGTAGGACACATGACAGGTTATGGATGTTGATGGCATAAATGGACTTCCTTGGACTCTAGATTGAGTCAGGGAGTGGATTGTATTTGTTTGATTATTTCATTTTACATACATGTGATATATGATTGATTTATGTATATGGATAATTGATTTTTTTTTAATCAGTAGATGCAGGCTTGATGATGCTTGCTAATCTGACTCACATAAGGAGTAACGGTGTCATGTAGAGAAACTAGACATTTGAAGGAGAGGTATGGAAACGTCCCTATCACAACCTACTAGCACTCCCTATGTGGTATGAACAATAGGTTAACGATTAACTAGTTCAATAGGTCCACGATGTCGTGGGGGCGGACTGAGACAGTCACTCATGAAGATTTCTAAAGGGTGTGCAGTAAGGCAAAGTTCTTATTCCTTAGAAGCCCTTAGTATCTCATAAGGTCGATCAAGCAAAGTGATGACTGCAAGGGTCAGACAAACTTCCAAAACCAGTCCAAGGTGACTAACACCCTTGGAGAATGAAGGTGGGTCTTGAAGGGCATGCCGCGAAATAAAAAACTTGAGTCAATAAATCTATGTGGCCTAGAAAACATTGAAATGAATAGACTTTGTTAAAATAAATAATTAATTAAACAGTAAATTATTAATTAATTAAAGCCTAACATAATTCTAAGTCTAAGTATAAGACTAAGTCTAAGTCTAAATTTAAATAAAGGATTAAATGAATTATGACATAAATTAAAATATTTGAGAATAAGACAGACTCTAGGAAAAAGGGGAGTAAAATTTAAAGGTTGGATAAAATGCACATGTGTGCATGAAATTAATAAAATGGATTTTTAAAATAGAAATAAATAATAACTTGAGAGAATATGTGTACATAGAATAGAATATTGAATCAACCTACTACTAGTATAACTAGAAGAAGACTCATAATCAAAGTCTAACTAAGATCTAGTTAGGAGACACTCATTAAATGAAAATTTGGGGAACAAAGGGACAACTAAGAGAAAAAATATGAACACATTGGGGAATGTGATCGAAATTGGTTTTTTAATTAAAATAAAAATGGTAATTAAGGAGAGAGTGTGAAAAATGTGTGTGTGAATAATCCTAATTAAATTAATTAAAAAGATAATTAATTGTGCATGAGGGCATATGTCATGGGAGATTTTTCTATAAAGAAAATGTGGTAGAAGGGAAATGGATCCCACTTATTCTTGGTAATTTTATGTTGTCATTTGTTTTTTTACTTTGTTTTACTTGTGAGAGTTGGGATACCAAGACTGTAGAAAGAGTGGAAGCTCTTCTTTGCAAGGAAAGACTTGGAGTTATTTTTTGTTGGTTTCTTGTGTGTGGCCCCTTTGCGGTTCTAGGGGATAAGGGGGAAAAAGAGTACCCTTAGTGTTGGTTGAGAGATACCTGTGAAGTTTCAGTGATTAGAAAACAAAAGTACAAAAGTAGCGCAAGTCTAGAAAGGAATCTTACCTCAGTCTTCATTGGTCTCGTATTTTAATATGAATTTTTATATTGTCAAAGAGTAATTTTGTGTTTTAGAAACTTATGAAACAATGGTCGCTCTAAAATCAT
>ML793273.1:386008-398109 GCA_009831015.1 Picea engelmannii | reverse complement strand
TAGGAATGTGATAGCATCGAATTGCTTTATCAGATAATTCTCTTGTGTCATTATATTGAGGGTGTATTCATACACTTCCACCGAGAGTAGAACCTCCGCTTAAAACGATTCAACTAAAGATAAACCGGGGTTAACTATCCACTTGTACAAGTAGAATAAATAAGGAACTTAAAGTATTGACAAGTTGAATTCCACGTTGTGTATTTATAATTGGTCACAAACAACTTGGAACTTAATGCATTCTTTAACACAGAGATAACACCTCCTCGATTGTTATACAAGTTTTATTTGATTATAGAATAAAGGATTCAATGGATGGCGTTAGTGATTTTAAGGATTCTCATTAATCCATAATATTTTGATATCTAGTTTGTTGAAAATCTTATTAAAGAATTTAATTACTATCTATTAGGAACAATAAACTTGCGTAAGAATACATTTAACTATCTACATTTATATATGTCATTTTAAGAGAACTTTTTATGAGTATGATAATGAACTTATTACAATACATTTTAGGAGATAAATGAGATTTTAGGATCTTAGGGTTGGAATAATAATATAAATTTAGTTAAAATAAATAATTAATTAGTAAATGAATTAATGATTTTAGATTTTTAATAATCTTGTATAGAAGGAGATTTTAGGGTATTAGGGTTGGAATAATAATCTAAATTTAGTTAAAATAAATAATAAATTAGTAAATGAATTAATGATCTTAGATCTTGATGACATTTAGAAAAGGATTAGTGATTATTTCAGAAATGAATCTCCTACGCCTTTAATATTGTTTAAGTTTGAGTTGCACAAACCTTTTTAAGTGGGTGCAATGGATTTTTGCTTGTAATTCTTTTATGTCAGGGGTACATGTTTAGACTGGGTATGGTATGGTGTGATAATTAGTTTGATTCTTTAAGCATGAGATTTATTTTTAAATAATTGATATTGAATTCTAGGATAGATTGTTATGATAGGATTGGATAAGGGAATTAGATATCTCATTGTAAAAAAAAATTCTAAGATCTGATATGGTTAAAAAAAATCTGATGAATTCTCTACTTGAACTTTGATTATGTGTTTTGAAGGTCCTAACATTGCAGGGTATGTTGGTGAATAAATATGCTTGAGTTTAGTAGCAATGATGATGTGTCTAATTCTTATTGTATAATGATGTGGATAAGAATAGAATGTGTGTACATTGATATATGTTATTGTTCAATCTATGTTTAAAAAAAAATTACTATCTCACCATCTCATGGAGATTTGAGATTACAGTTTTATGATCACAAGAGTTTATCATGTCACCGACACAGTATCCAACGGAGTCATCCGATCTCGGAAGCACACCCAAGCAAGAATGCCAACGGTTCCTGATAATAATGTACGCGTCATCGCATGAAGTCACAATATTGTAAGAGTATAGTCAATTCATTTGCAGATCTGGATAAAGGATCACAATTACATCAAAGAAATGTTGGGAAAGGAAAGAGCACATATCTCGTATAAAATCCGTCTCATTTGAAGGCGTGATATCAGAAGAAGGAGAGTAATCGAGCTCGTTCAGTTTTGAAGGCCGATTTTTAAAAGCAAACTACAGGAAAAAAAGTTGCAGGGACATTTTTCAGAAAACACACTCATCAGGCAACGAGGATATCATCAATTCACCAACACATCACCAAGATACCTGTCTATTTTAGAGAACATGCCATGAATTAGGTCACAAAAGATATTTATTTTCCTGGCTTGGCGGAGTAATATCTCTGTTCGCAGATCTGATTGAACATTTGGCAAAAATTTTGCAAGAAAATTGCATCACCAAACTGCGAGGACAATTACTACATTAGAGTAAAAGAGATCCTCCAGTTAGTTTTTTTTTCCATTACTTTCCTTATTTTGTTTTCTTGGGATTTTGGTGTGCATGTTTAAACGTGAGGAAGATCAAACAATCTCTACAGAAATATAACAAACTGCTAAAGTTTCAATCATAAATTCAGGGTCACTGTTGTAGAGTTTTCAATCATGTGTTGACAGTTTCATTACTGGAACTGAAATTATTGAAGAGAGCTACAGATCGCTCAAGAAAATGACACGAGTCAATAGCCCAACAAATATCTTTATAATGTAGAACTAAGTAACAAATTACAGACATTTTGGATGAAAAGAAAACGAATTGGTGAAGATTAAACAATGAAGAGATCTCAATAAAATTACGATGATTTCATTTAAGAATTGTAACATTAGATTGTTGGGAAAGAATTACAAGATCACATAAAGACTAGAGAAAAATAACGAAAATGTGGCCATAGTTAATTGTATTTATTTATTTTGGTTTTATTTTAGTTTTATTATATCAGATTTAATTTATTCAAAGTCACTTTAATTGTGATTTAATTTAAATTTGTTTTCTTTTAGTTTTATTAATTTTAGAATTTAATTTAAATTCATTGATATTTTTTATTTTAAAAAAATGAATGTTTTTTTTTTTTTGTGATAAAAGGATTTTATAGTTTTGATTTTCGCTACCTCATTTTAGTTTTACGTTAGATTAAGTTAGTTTTATTTCAATTTAGTGTAATTTTGTTAGGATTATTACTTTTTAATTTATCTAAAATAGCAACAGATTCTGTAGCCATCCTTTTAAAAACATATTTAGCTTAATTTTGGTTTAGTTTTAGTATAATTAGATGTTAATATGATTTAATATTTTTAGTTAGTTTTAATTTGATTTTAGATTTAATTTATAATATTATTAGTTTTAGTTTTATAATATTTGGTTTTAATAATAGTTTGTGGTTTGGATTGCATTCTTTAAAGGTGGAGGAGATCAAGTGATATGGATCATGGTAGAGGATTTGAAGGAATAAATCATGAAGGAAAACAAACTTAAATGGGAGATAAAACAAGAATGAGCTTCAAAGAGAAGAGGAGGTTGGAGGATGAAAGATTGGATGGCTAAAGGTTGACCTTAGGCAAGGAGAGACTTGTTGTATCACAATCTCTTTCTTGAAATTTTTTGTATTTTGAGTTTGAAATCAATTATAGAACTAGTGCACCATTGTCTAGTTTTGTAAATTGATAGGAAACTCTCAAGTATTTTGATTGTATTCAAGATTTGACACTATTATCATGTTTTGAGTTTAATAAAAGACATTCTATTTGATAAATTCCATTCTCAATGAGTATCCATTCGTATATTGTGCACTATTGTCACTTATGTGAATTCATGTTTATTTAAAAATCATTGATACATTGTCTTTCATGATTAGTTGGAATTTGTTGATTGGTCGTTTCTTATTAACTATTTAATAGTATCATTATTGGTATGCATTCGATTTAATTGTTGTCTTTTTATGTGAATTATTTCCTTATTTAGACAAAAAAAAATTATCTCATGTTCAATACTTACTTTTATCTCATGATCAATTTTTTTTTATTCTTCTTGCTCCTAATGGGGACATTATGAACTATTTTTATATCTTAGTTAGGATAGATTAGATTTCCTTTTTCTATTAGATCAAATTTCATATTGCATTTAGTTTAATTTCATTTATGAAAGTCTCCTCTCATAGGAGCAATCTTTTTGGTGCCCTAGTTGAGCCCTCATTTCATCTAATCACAAAGATTTCATTTTCAAGCAATTGCAAAAAGGAAAGTATTCTCTTTAGCTTGTTGGTAGAAAGAAGTGTTATTATATATCAACAAGCAAAGAGGTACATTTAGAGTTAGTTTAGAGTAAATTGGTTTATATTAGATTAACATTTAATTTAGGTTAGTTTTAGGTATGGGTAATTGAATCCATTTAACGAGTCAGAATCACCATACCAAACGTATAACTGTCTAATTGGGGCTCTCAGCGGGTGATCTCCCTAATGTTGACCACGGTCAATTATGGGCATCAACAGGACTCAACAAAGAAAAATTTTAAAAAAACCGATGTTGTACATACCTCTCCTAAAGAAAAAGGGAGACGAAGAAAACAGGCTTAGAACTGCCTAAAATTCAATAAACTCCCCGAGAAATGAATGTGAATGATATTATTGAAGAACCCAACTCGTCATAACAAAAATTACTAGAAACCAAAGAAATTGTCGAAACTATAATCACTCAAGAACCAAAAATATTTGAAGAGGATTCTGTAACACTTCACCACACGACCTACAATATAAATTCTAAAAAAATGTTAATTGAAAAGGTAAACGGAAAAAAAAATGGTCGAGAAATAGAAATTGGAAATCGATTTCCATGGGGTGCACCTTCAATGATTGTACAGTTTCATGAGGAAACCAGAGAGGCATTGAAAGAATCTATCTGTAACATAGAAAAAGAAAATGTAATTTTGAAGGAAAAAATAAAGGAATGAGAGGGAGATCTGATTACAAAACCTTTGTGTGTGGAGCCATTGAACACAATTTAAACAACACTTACCTTAGATTATATTCTCGAAAGAAAAAACAAGTGGAAATTTTCATCTAGTTTGTTGTTAGTAATAAGAAAGTATGTTGGACATGGAATACAAAAAAAAATAGACTTAATCCAAGAATAAAATCTTGCACAGAGCTCCACTAGCTTTTGAACAAGGATTACACATTTCAAAGAATATATCCAAAAAGATCAGGAAAATGATGAATCGTTTTACAAGGACATTGTGGAATTTTTTTTGGCTAAAGTTTCAAGTTTGAGTGATACCCATAGAAGATAAAAAAAACCTTCCTTCTAATGTTATGTTGAAACAAATTAATGCATTTTGGTTGGAAATAATAAAAGTTTATGTAGTATACCTACTGAGGTAATATGGGGTACCTCGGGAGGTACCCAATGGGAAGGTGGTTATGTATTATTAGTGGAATTCATTTAATATATGAGAATGTGGTCATTCAATGTAATGTGGACTAGGTCAACTATATTAATAAAGGCCCACTATGGTAGTTAGATGTAATAAATGTGAGAATGCTCTCTATAAAGTTACTAGGACATAGAGAGAGATATATAAAGAAGGGTAAGCAATGTAATGAAACATAGTGAAGAATATTGTGAGTATATCAAGCATTGATTGAAGAGTGTTATCCTTCCTTAAGGATTAATATATGATGTTACCCTACCTCAAGGGTTTTAACTATTTTTTGTGTTCAATAATTTAGTGAATGGTCTAGATTATTCTTATAGATATTTTGGGTTTATTTTGAGATTTATATTCATATACATTTAGGTACTTAACAATTGGTATTAGATCACTTTCCTTGGGAAAGAAGACAAACATTTTTGGTTACTTTTGCAGAAAAAAATGGACACCACACTTCACGCTCATGTATGATAATTTATAATTAGATTCCTCTAAGAAAAATGCCCAATTTCAAAAAAGCAATATGCCCAAACGGAGTCCGGGAAGTAAAGTTATGAGCATTTTAAATTCGAACTTTTTTCAGAGTTTTTCTGGAAAAAGATACAACTTTGTGGAGTAAGTTATTTTTAACCCTAGCTTTTGTTGAAGGTTTGTCCCAAGAAAGATGTTTTTTACTGGAAATGATGATAACCCTAATATTGAATAATTCATAAAAGACTTGAAGTCATTTTCGAAATATAATTCAAAACATTGGGTATGGTGTCATTTAAAAGGTGATGCGGCCATTTGGTGGAAATCACATAGCCTTAGCCAATTGTTGACACTTTCTGATGAAGAAATTGAAAATTTTCTTTTAGATAACTGGTCTCATGATGCTAAAGAGAGAAACAAGAGTTTATTTTCAGGTGACAAATCTGTATTACAAGTTCATGGTTGTATTCATAAAGAAAATTTTATTGTTTTGATTAACCCTAGTTGCAAACAAAATTTTATCAATATTCAATTGGTTATTAGATTGCAAGTTCCTGCAAAGAATATTCACAACACACAGGTTGAGGGTGAAAATGTTCAAATTTTTAAATACTTGAATATCACCATGGACAAAAATGTGTTTCGTTCTCATTTTCATGCTATATATATGGTTTTTGAAGAGATTGTTTTGGGCTATCCTTGGATGGAATTAGCTGGTATAGTTAATATTAATATGAAAATAAAAATTATAAATCTTTTCTAAAAGAAAAAGAAAATCACATTGCAAGATGTGTCTCTTAGTAAGAAAGATGGGCCCATGGAGGCTAGCAATGAAGTTATTGTAGAGTATGAAGTTGAATCAGAGGCAGAGTCTACATAAGGAGATGAAGCATAACTACAAGAAGGAAATAATGAGGAAGCTATGGAGGTCATTGACTCAAAGGTACAAAGTGTTACAAATTTGAAGAAAAAAGAACAGATTCCTAAAGTTGTTTTATATCTCTATCCACATCATATACAAAAACAATAGTCATCAAGGAAAAGGAGTGTGCATCGACACATTTATGCACTAGCAGGGAACAAGAAAGGAAATTGATCAAGAGGTGCATGGAGGCCTACTAGAACTACAAGAAGACATTACGATAGAGAACTAATACCATGGAAACACCGACATAATGCATATCAATATCAGGGTGGAAAGACAACATATGGACATCATGTTCGACTTCCATTGCGATGGATGGATGGTCCTACTTGGTGTCAGTTGGCTACATTGCTTAGTTGTTCGTATTGTATGGTTTCTTCTCATTTTTCAAGGATGAAACATATGAAGGGGGATGGAATCTAGTATACCTAGGGAGGTAATATGGGGTACCTAGGGAGGTATCCAATGGAAATGTGGTTATTTATTATTAGTGGAAGTCATTTAATATATGATAATATGGTCATTCAATGTAAGGTGGTATAGGTACATTATATTAATAAAGGCCCATTATGTTAGTTAGATATAATAAATGTGAGAAGGCCCTCTAGAAGGTTAATAGAAGATAGAGAGAGTTATATAAAGAAGGGTAACCAATCTAATGCAACATAGTGAAGAATATTGTGAATGTATCAAGCATTTCTTGAGGATTTTTATCTTTCCTTAATATGGTGTTACCCTACCTCAAGGGTTTTGACTATTTCTTGTGTTCAGTAATTTGGTGAATGGTCTGGATTATTGTTGTTGATATTTTTGGTTTATTTTGAGATTTATCTTTAGATATATTCATGTACTTAACATTTTAAGATAAATAATAAATGAACTAGATGTTGTGAAGAGTAAACGAGGTGACCTTTTCTTTAAACATGTTGATATCACAAAGGAACTTGACGGACCAAATTTATCAATACACACAATACTTTTATCTAAATATAAATTACTAGAACAAATTGATGTATTAAAAGTTGCACGAGAGAGTGAGTTCACTGACTCAATATTATTCTCCGAGGAAAAAATTGAAATGTGGTTGGTTAGTTATATCAATAGGAATGATGATGTATATGACACATTCCAACAATTAGGCATGGACCTAAGAGAGATGGAGAATGAGTTGTTTGAAATAAATAACAAACTTGAAACAATGGTGCCTCCCATGAAATAATACATAGAAGAGTCGTTAAGACAATCCCTAATGAAGATCACTGAGCTAGATCAACAAGAAGAGGTTACAATAGTCATTCCACCTCTAACACATCATCCATCTACAAAAGTGGAATCAACAAGAAATTAACAGGTTCAAAATATTTTCCATCATAGTGAGTCAAGTAGCAACCCTATTATCATCCTTCTTATCTTACTTTCATTGTCATTTTCCATATTTCCTTCCATTTCGTAATAATATATGGAACCGAGGGTTGAGGCTTAACCATTTTTATTGTGTATTCTAGGTCTTTTTAGTTCATGGTCCATGGGAGACCCATACAAGTCCTCTTTGAAGGAGAAGCCCAATCTTTTATTTGTATTTGAAGACAATACTATTATTTTTAAAGACATATATATTATTTTTGAGGTTCCCATATAACTAATTTTGGAGATAACATTATCATTATCTCAATACTTTTATTTTAATCTTGAGGTTTAAAACCTATGTTTATCATAGTCTTATTTGTGTTTAATGAAATGATCATTTAAATTTATCAACCATATGTAATGCATACTTTCTTTTCCCTTTCTTTTAATATTTTGTTCTGCTATGACGAACGTTATGATGGAAATGTCGTCTTCTTTTACTGCACACTCTTTTGGTTTATAATCCTATAACATATTGTAAATATTTACTTTCTATAAGATACATGGTCGTTTCTAAGGTATTCTTTGCATGTGAATATTTTTTACAAAATAAGTCTGGTCCTTCTCAGGTATCTTATTTTTTTATTCCATGTTATTTGAAATAGAGGAGTACCACCTATTTAAAAACGCATGGGGATATATCATCATGAGGTTGACTCAAAGACCATAAAACAATATTTAAGATCAATATTTTTGGCAACCATACTAGGGAGAACAAAATGTTGGTTTTGTAGATCAATAATTTAATGACTCTATCTAAACCCACCCAATCCCAAATACAAATTGGATTAAGAGATCAATGAAGTATTTTTCACCACTTGTATGACCTAGAAATTACAATAGCCAAGAGCCATGTTGAACTCAAAATTATTTGGGAAGTTCTTTCCCAATAATAAGATAGAGCAATAGCCCTAAGAAATAGAAGACAATTGTGAGTCCAAGAAAATTGGAATCATATAAGGACCCTGTAAAAAGAAGTAAAAGTAAGAAGCTTTCCACTCAAGAAGTTCTTGAAAGTTCAAAAATAGAATATAGTGAAATTCTAATCATGTTTTATTGAGAGGAACAAAGAAATGAAATTCCCAATGAGGAAAGGTAATGGGACAATAGACAAATAAATCCAACAAGAAGGGATAGATCCATCCCACTTAATCTATGTGGATAAATACACACATTACCAACCCTACCTTAAGGATTATTTCCTGTGTTATTAGGTTATGGGATCATGGATCTAAAGAGACATATGGATCCTTTTTTATGTTTCTTTGATATTCATCTAATTGAACATGATGATTTTATGGTCAAAGTTTTTCTGCAAACTTTGATAGGTCTATCTTATGAAACGTATCTTTATTTACCGACTCAATCAATTGTATAATTTAATGATTTATAAAACATGTTCATGACCATGTATGCACCTCCTATTTCATATCATACTCTCCTTTCCTAGTTTACCCAAATCCATCTAAAAAGGGGAGAAAGAATCAGGGATTTCAATCTACGATTATTTAAAACTTTGAATCAAATCGATGAAAACAATGACCAAATGATCCTATCATCTTTGGATGTTATAATAATTCCATGCCTTCAAATGTTAATTATGAAATTAGATCCTCACAAATAAATTATCTACATGCAGAAATCCAGAAGGAAATGGAAATGGAAGAATACATCTTGGAGACCAATGTTGATCATGAGATCATCCTTCGAAAAGTGCAAAGGAAAATGGATAATTTTTCCATATCACCTCAAGTACCATATACTTCAAGAAGTTTTGAGAATTGAGCAATCGGAGGAGGAATTCTTCAAGGGGTTCCCCCGAATATGAGAAACAATCCTGGAGATGCTCAATAAATAAGACAAAAGATAGAAATGGCTCAAATTAGTATAAGGATTAGACAAATGCGGAATGAGATTACTAGACTCGGGAAATATGATAATATTATTCCACCTAATTCAAATGTGAGGGTTCCATTGCAAGATCAAAGAACAATAAATGATAGAGTTGAAAAACATTTACCAAGAGCACCTAGAGTTCCAAATCCAAATGTTTTTTGTTCTAGAAGAACATTGTGAAAACTTTGATCAACAAATTGATGTTAACCAAGATCAAGTTTTGGAATTTGTACAAATGGATGAAGGATAATCATCTTTTTTATATCTGTGATGAACAACAAGATTCATACTTTTTACAAGATAATGTTGTCGAGACAAGAACGAATGTAAATAAGTTCAATACCAAGGAACAATATAAAAAGGAAAAGACAAAATATAATTCCCCAGAGACAACAAAAAGACAACCAGTTGTTAGAATACTCCAGTGAAGTTGAAGTATAATCTGGTTGATGAGATATCCAAGCTCATAATTACCTTACCATTCATGGAGGTAGTTAAAATACCTCAACAAAGGGAATTTTTTTTAAGATCTTGGATGATACAAATTAAAAAATGGAAGTAGATGATATGAATACAAGGAAACAACAAAATGTTTTTGCAATAAAACCAAGTGGCAAAGTATCACCATTTTAAATATCTATAGAAAATTGATGCAGGAGCATCGCTCCACCTCATCACGCTCCATTCAAATTTCACACGTGTTGCACATTCAAGGAAGGAGAGGCATCGCCCTCTCAATTTTTCCTTGAGAACCAAAAGCATGATTGTAATGAACCTCATAATTAGCCATAAATTTTTTTTTTTAAGGGACATTAATCTCTGAATTTCATTGAATAATTTCGAAGATCAGATACATACATCTTATTTCCTTATTTCCTGTCTTAAATCTCTATGAGGTAGTTTACATGCCATGCTAAGACACTACCACCCCAGTCTAACTTACTTTAAGTAGCAAGGTTCTACTCTTCCCTTCATACTCAAACCACACTCATTTATATGTAAAAAATAAAAAAAAGATAGTATTCTAGGCTTAGGATCTCTAGCCCCTTTCTCTCCCTTAGTCGAGGGTTCCCCATGTTGGCACGCTAGACTATTTAAGAGTCCTTAGAGGAAAGTTCATATACATATGTAAGGGAAAAGGAGTCGGAACTATGTCCCTTACCCTTGCTTGACTTGATCTTAACTAAACATTACATCGACGAAATTCAAGGAATGATGGTTTACCTAAAGTGAACGGTTGGTGTGGCATATTCCAAGTCACCGTATTGTGAAAGGGACTGCAAATGACTTTGTAACTTTTGTGAGGTGGAAGAGATGGCCATCTGTGAGGCGAAACTAAGACTCTGCATTACCATTAAATGACAGTCCTATATTATGCAAATTACGAAGTCCTCTTATGCAAATTACGAAGTCCTCAACTGGCTTCATCCAACCGAGACGCGCCAACTCTTCTCTTATCACATGGTCCAACTATCCTTCATATTCATCAAGGGTTTAATGTGTTTATTCTTTCATTGTAGAATCCCCTTGAAAGGTTCTGTGAAATGTCTCTCAGGATCAGGCTTCTGAAACAAGAGAGTAACGAGAACCGAAGGCTGCCATCGCTATCTACCATCCATGGTTAGCACTTGTTCCCTATACTTCTAGTTGTTAATGTGGCTTGACTCTCTGTTATAGTGAAAGGACCCTCGTACACATATTTCCCATTTAATCTTACTTGAGTCTCTCCTTAAACTTATGTTGTATAACTGTCATGAATTAAATCCTATTTTCTAGGAGAGTATAGTCTTTCTATGAGCTTAATTTTTGACTTCTTGGGAGGTATTGGCACCCCGTCCCCTTACCCCGATTCTAGAGACCATAACCTGCTAACAAATTACTATAGTTTGTACTGTATAACACCGATATTATTTAAGGTCTTTCTATAGAAGCAAGTCGAGGCCCGTTGTTAATTGTTATTGATCTCCTTGTGCTATTTAAGTTTCCTTCTATTATTATCGTTGTTTGGGAAGGTCCTTTTACATTTTATGTTAATTGTTGGTATAACTTGATTTATTTGTTGTAATTATAATTTAAATTTTTTGATTAGTATTGTTCACTGATGATGGGCCCCTTTCATTGCGAGGGTACCCGTCAGATGGACCTTGTCCCCTTCCCCTCCTTCCGGTTCAAGGATGACCTCCATAGATATGCGTAGAGAAAGGCCTGCCTTACGATGTGAGTTAAGTGTTAATCTTAGAATGGAGTCTTTTGATTTCCTTCGTTCTGTTGAAAATTATCATTCAACTTATATAATCATTTTGTAAAGAATGCTAATGTAAACTTGTAACTTCCTTACAAGATTTCGGCTTTGTACACTCATGGGTACCGTTTCTTTTTTTTTGACGAAAACGGTTATGTTGCATTAATCGACACTTTGGCCAGCCGGAATCAGAAAGTTACAAATTTGAAGAAGGTTGGTGACCTCTAACAGTGCTGCCAACCTTCTTGTGAATGTCTTGGGAGACCATTCCCCTCTGCTCCTTGATCTAATTCGAGAATATGACCAGGGATACATACATG
>ML793273.1:350725-385868 GCA_009831015.1 Picea engelmannii | reverse complement strand
GTTTTGGGGCTAGGCCATAACCCTGTAAACTTTTCGATGAGGGCCTTGTCTGCTAGTTGGAGGGCAAGCTTGCACGGCTCCTCTGGAGATAGTTCCAGAGAAGGGATCTCCTCCAACTTCTTGATAAACTTAGACGGGAGAGATGGCTTGGATTTGGGTCCTGCCGAGCGGACCAACGCTTTGAATGCTTCCAATCGAGCTTTTTCTCTCTCGCCAGTCAGTTCTGGGGCCACTGTAGCAGGTCGTCGACATCCAGCAAGTCCAGTCGCAGCGGCGAGCAATGCAAACGCGAGACGCCGAAGCGCGTCTCTGTATCCACGCGCTGAAACACCGATCGCAGGGCACCGACAGGGTCGCGATTCGGTCCTTCAAACACCTCCCTTGAGCTAGATCCGATGCTGGCAGCGAGAGCATTCAAACGAAGATCTGGTCAAGATTAGCCTGGCCGCTGGAGGCCCGAGTCTGCCTGTGCGCGGCTAGGGTTCCTCATTTCAGAGTTTTCTATTAGGTCTATGGGTACCGGTTCTTATCAATGACGAAAAAGGTATTTGATTTCCCTTATAAACTCTTTGAGAGTTCAGGCACTTTGAAGGACACAACTTCTATTTAGATTTAGAGCAGTTTGTAGTTACATTCAATTTCTTGTATTGGCTAGAAAAGAAAGGATAAATCCTAAAGAAAACATTTTGTGTTCTTCCAGGGCGGCTTGATATGTGTGATAACTCCTTTTTCGAGGTTAATTTACCGACCCTTTCCTTAACTAATTACAATAAAGTAAGGACTGTTGGATAGTCTTATTCACTATTTTGGTTTCTCTACACATAAATTTTGGTTATCAAGACCATAGTCTGAACATGCATACTTAGTATCAAAACTTTGTATCTTTCTCACTGTAGGGTATGAAAGGGTATTTTCTTCCTTTTTTCATTTTTTTCTTAGTAAATATATGATTGCAGGTCTGGTTTTATTCAATATATCTATTGTATACTTCTTTACTTACGGTATGTAGGGATATGACTGTGTGTACTTTTTAATTTCATTCACACTGTAGACAATGAAATCTTGGACTGTAATATGAATAAATGAGAGGTTTCCAAATTCTTTATTCAATATCTCTTTCGTGTAGTGGTAGATACATGTCTACAGGAACAGTTGATACGATATGAACAAGTCTGTGTATATATATATGTAATTTCTGTGAAAGACATTCAGAGACTTGATTCTTTGTATAAAGAATTTATATAAATTATATCTATGCATGTATTCACATGTTTTAGTAGAGATTACAATGACCAAAATGTTTAATTAGTTAACGGTTGTATAAGAAACAGATAGGTAGTCCTATTTGAGTATAGATTTAAATCTGGTCGAAGTGAGATTAGATACAAGGATGCAAATCTAAATACCCTCCTTCAAATTGATGAAACGACTCTTGGAACTACGAGGATTTTCCATAGAAATAGCTCATCCGATAACATATATATATACTCATAACTGTCTTCCATATAGTCACATAAACCTATCGTGAATTCCTATACTAGTAGTATTTCGTTCTGATTTGGGGTTTTGGTTTGTACAGGTTAGAAAATAATATAGAACTTGAATACATTATTCGCATATGAACTTATGTTAGATCGATACTTCCAAAATTCGTATTTGTTTCTGCTTGAGCACTTTATGTAAAACAACCCTGTCCTTGCCATGATTTATATAATGTATAGTAGTTTTTCTACGTAGTTCACTAATTACTCTCTGTTCCTACCACATATAGATTACTCAAGCATTTTATCAGTCCATTAATCATAATAAAATAGCGTTATTCATATAACAAAAAGCTTGTTGTGATACTATAAATGTATTTTTTGATGAAAAAAATTATTTCCACAAGTAACCTACAACAACACTTTAATTCCAACTAATACTCATGACTACAAATAATCAATTAGAACAACAAAAAATACAAACATTTCAATGGCACAAATTCAGTAAGGGAATTAAAGAGTACATATGTGAACCTGGTTGTTGGAAAACAAAGGGAACAACTGCGTTCCTCCCAACCTTAGAACAGGGTAGCCAAATCACTTTCTGGGTTCACCCCCTAGCCTGACCATGAATCCATGCGGGAGAACTTGAAATATCCCCTTCCACAATGTTCCTCTAGTTATGTAGTCCTCCCCTTTCCTCACACTCAATATTCAGTGTTCATAATAGAAAGTATAGAGTGGTTTTATTTCCTGCATACTCGACAGCGTCCTACCTCCTCACATATGCTATTTATCCAAAATATTTTGCCTAGGCATTTCTTCTCTCCCTTGGGAATTTTCAAAACTTCCTAAATCCCTAATTTTCAGGAGCTCCCAATGGCCAAATCCATGATTTTCCACTTGTAACAATCATCCGAGAGGTAGTTCCAACATGTTACCCACTCATGGAGTCATGGTCAGCTAAATTTAACATGGTTGTTCCATTTGTCCTCCTACAATAATTAAAACAATATTATGTTTATATGCAAGTGCCATAGTCAAATATAATATTGGGTCAAATCAGGTTTTTGCACAACAGTCATAATAATTAATTACAATTTATTAAATTCAAAATTCAAAATTGCCATAATTGGAAAAACATTTCCAAATTCGAATTTACTAAAAACGGAATAATTTTCTAACAAATTTTGAATTTCAAAAATACTTTATTTTTGGGGATGTCAAAATGATTTCAGTATTAATGATGACAAGCTGGAAGAGCCAAGTTGTGCATTCGCACAAGCTGGAGATAAGGTCACCATTAAGTGGTTGACAGTAGGAGGGATCTGCATCCGATTTGGAGCAGATTTTCATCATTGCAATTTTCCCATTAGACAGATGTTTTGAATGGTGATTTGACACCACTAGTTTAGCCTGTGAGGGAAGCTCGTCGAGCTCCTCTTGATAAAAAAAATTATTGTTGCCAAGTAATGGTTGTTGGCTGCTGAAGTTTGAGGAAAATAATTGTAAGCAAAGTGAGGGAGGTTGATGAGACTCGAGACTCATTCACAGTCCGGAATCAACCATTGTAATTTGACATTCCACCATTAATAGAAAATGACAGTTTTTCCTATTATAAATTTCTAAGTAATAGATGTTACACGTCAAAAATACTCACTTTGATAGTGTTGCAAGTGTCATCATTACAAGTGTCGCAAGTGTCACATTTTTCTCACAAGTTTCGCAAGTGTTAGGGAATCATACTGCCATGATGCCTATGTCGTGCCTATAACGACATGATAAGGACACTTAAAAAACCTCAAACATTTGATTTGGAAGAGGAGAAATGAGTCACTAGGCTCATGAACCTTTTTCCATCTGAAAACACTCAAAAGACTAAGCTTTTGAAGGAGAGCACTCCCCCTTACACTATCTGGGAGAATAATAAATCTCTTTGGCCCTTCTGCAGGAGCGCTCCTACCCTTAGGAGCACTGGTTCTCCCCTAAAGCCTACTAGGGAGTGTTATAGCGCTCTGAGTGCTCTTTTGAGGGAGCGCTACCTATTTTAGGCAGCAGTTGAGTTGTTGAGATGAATGGGGGAAGGATCTTTTAATTCTTAGAAGGAAGTTGAGCTCGAATCCCTAGTCCAGCCATGATCTTAGGGCAGATCCTCAATTGAAGGAGGCAAATCCTCAACTTCCCCAAGGATATCTCAAGTGGTTAAAGCCTCTCCAAGGCTATATTAGCAAGCTTTCTCATGGTGAAAGGGGACTGAAAAAGGGAGAATCATACCAAACTTTTGATCTTATAAGTGGTGATGGAACAGATATATTTTGGAGGAAAGAGACCTATGATCTCATAGGGAGAAATTAGTGAAGCTATCATCATTCGTATCATGGATATTTTGAGCAAGGGATAGACAAGGAGGACTTGACGAAACTATTGCAATTCCTCTATGGCTGTAAGCAATGTTTGTCCTCATTAATATAATATGCTTGGCCTTTTTCTTTCTAATTCATGTTCAATCTCACATGAATTTGTCTCTTTAGTAGATAGACCTATTTCAGACTAATCTTGATAGAGTAGGAAGTAGTCGTACTTTGTTTGTCTACAGGGCTTATCGAGGAGCGAGAGATTGGAGCTCAACTCGGAGCGTGCAGGGAAAAACACCGGTAAAAGGTACTTATTTTCTCCTTCCTTATCACACACTAGTCCACCTAGATCTAAAAGGAAGTCAGTGACCATGATAAGCACTTTTTGTCTTAGAGGTAAGAGTCTATCTCTTTGAGGAGATCTACCTGTCCGCAGGGAGATTTTCCTTCAACAAAAGATGTTGAGTTATGAATGTCATTTGTTTGCATTTGAATTGTAGATAAGTGTTATAAATCATCTACAGGGATAGAAGCATAATATTCTATCTGTGAGTGTGTTGAGTTAAGTCTGATTCTCTAGGCTAAGTGCAAGGAGTGTGTGACAGAGAGAGGAAACTCTCTGAGGCAACGTAAGGAGTGCATGTATAAATTTGGTAGAGTCAAAAGAGAGAATATTGGGAGGGCATACTAGGTTAATTCACAGACTCGGGGAGAAATTTCAAGGTGGTTAAGTGCCTTGGAAAGAAAGTCTGTGTGGGAGGAAGCACAACGTAGAGTTACTGAACACTATGAAACACTCTGCGAGGAGGGCATCGAGCTAGTGTGAGCATGCATAAGTACAAAATGGGTGGAAACGTTGGAATAATTAAGAGAATCCATGAATTACTAAACATTTTACGGAAGGAAGGCTTTGCAAGAGTGCATCGACAAAGGAAAGGAGATGCCTTAAACCATTCAGGAAGGCAAAGGGAGAGGTTGTCATACAACTTAGTCTAGCACAAGGAGTGCGCCAAGAATATTGCATGTCTATATTACAATCTCAGGAGGAAGAGAAAGATATTTCTAGGAGGGTAAGAGGAAGTCCACTGAAGGACGCAGAGGGACTGGAAACCTTGGAAGTTTTAAAGCTGAGCAAAGTCACAGAAGAGTCTACACAAAACTCTGGAAGGAGTGAAGAAACAATTCAAGAATAACCTAAGTCTAGAAAGAAGGATTTTCACTAAGTGTGCATAGGAGTTGAGGACCTTCTGAAGTATTAAATATAGAGAAATCATCCATCGTCAGAGGATACATATGGCATAAGGTCGAGAGGTTAGGGAGAAGCAAATTCAGAAGGTTTTCCGAGAGTAAACAATGGTGTTCATAAAGTCGCAAAGAGAGATTTAAATCAAGGTCGTTCGATATGGAAGGGCACGTGGCAAAGATCTGTGTATTCTAGAGGAAGAACCCTTTGAGAAAAGTCATGTAGAGAATACCAGAGGAGCTGCGAGCCGACGAAATCCTAGCCGTCCATTGAGATAGGACACCTGGCGGGAAATCAACAAGTCGATGATTCACAAATCGAGAGAATTAGCGTTAGGAGAAGAGAGGACTTGCGAAGTCCAAACTCACAAGTTGATCACAAGAGGAACGTGGACCGTAGATCTGTTCCTAAAGAAATTACTGATTTGGAAATCGGTAAAGGGAGAGGAAGCAATTCACGAAATTTATGAAGAAAGGGATTGTGAAGGGAGTTGACCCACAGTATAGTCTGTGGTCACATCAAGGAGGAATCCTAGCATGGGGAGCTAGCGGTGTTGGCATTAAGAGTTGAAAAGCACTAAGGAGAGGGTCTGCGGGTGCCACATAACCTATGTCGAGGAATTAAGGGGAATGTGTAAAATTAAATTGGTTCCATCAGGAGCCTAACGAAGCAATTTGTTCGGTGACTTGAACAATCCTAGACCGGGAGGTCGAGTCATCCCTAAAGGAGAGAAGAGAGGGGGGAGGTTGAAATCAAGAGTGGTATCAGAGATTGATTTTATCTAAAGATCGTAGGAAAAGGAGATAGAGTGTGATCCTCTGTTGAAGATGTTGTAAGGTGTGAAACAAATGTTGAATAGCCAGGTGGGAAGTAGGTGAAGAAAGATGGCAATTGGAAGTCATGAGAACAGTCGAGGAGATGCTTGCCCACATAAAATCAAAGTGAGGATATATAAGGAGCTCAGTGAAATCTGATCACAAATGAAGAAGCTAGCATACAAGATGCAGCAGGAGGCAAAGGTACATTGGACATATGAATAGCCTCTGAAGAGGAAAGTGAAGTGGTATGTCCAGAAGTTGTTGACTGGGAGGCAATAACGAGAGTTAAGGAGGTGGCTAGGGGAAATTGAAAACCTTAGTGACATAGACGAGGAAGTGGTTTACACCTGTGAACCAGAAGTTGAGAAAAGACTCAGTGATGAGGAAGGGATATCAAGTGAGGGTCTCATAGACTACCAGAGGAGCAGTGGTAGAAATTCATATTTCCAGGTGGGCAATGAGGTGGGATCATTCGATCTCATAGGCTGTCAGGAGGCAAGAAATGAAATCCCAAAGTGATAGGTGGGAAAGGGAGAGGAGATGTGTGACATCTCGCTTTGGCACACCGAGAACACTTATTATTTGAGGACACTTGCTCGCAAGTGATCTGGACTTTTATGATATTAAAACATATATCCTTGATTATAATGTGTTATGATAGATGACATGATGTTCTACTGCTTTGACATAGACAGGTGCTATTGACTCGGTTTTACTGAGTGTGCAGGGTTTTTGGACCTTGAGGATGCTGAGGCATCGATGGAACCCCTTGGACTCTGGATTGAGTCAGGGAGTGTGTTATTTGGGTTGATTTATTTACTGTGATATTACATTGATTTGATGTTATGATGTGGACATGTTCTGACACATTTGTTGATGATGCAGGCTGACAATAGCTTGTCGACCAGACTCACATATGGATTAAAGGGGCCACACATGATTTCTAGAGAGGTTGAGGGAGAGGTGTGGACAACAGCCCTGCCACAACCTACTAGCACTCCCGTCATGGCTCGAACTATAGGTTAACGATTACCTAGTTCGAGAGGATCCACGATGCCATGAGGGAAGATTGTGTCAGTCGCTCACAAGGATTCTAAGGGGCGCGCAATAAGGCGGGGGCCTTATTCCTTAGAGCCCTTAGTCTCCCACAAGTTCACCTAGTGGAGTGTTGACTCCAGGGGTTATAGATGTCTACCAATTATTCAAGTTGGCGAGTGGCACCCTTGGAGCACGTGGTGCATCCTGAAGGGCACGTCGCATGAAAGAAACACAAGTTGGCGAGTGGCACCCTTGGAGCATGTGGTGCATCCTGAAGGGCACGTCGCATAAAAGAAACACAAGTTAGCAAGTGGCACCCATGGAGCATGTGGTGCATCCTGAAGGGCACGTCGCGCAAAGGAAACAACCGAGGCGAGTGGGACCCTTGGAGCACGTGGTGCGTCCTGAAGGGCAGGTCACATTGATGTTGAGGAAGGAACAAACCTAGATGGCCCTAAGACATTTAACACATTAATAAATTCTTAAAATGACTTCCCTAAATAATTGTTGCCCAGTTCAAAATCTAAACCTAAGTCTAAAACTTCTCTAGGGTAAAATTTTGTTAAGCCTTAAGAAAAAGACCCTAAAAAAATAAAATAAAGATATAAACTAAAACCCACTTAAGTAATAATTTTAGTCTTCTTAAATTTAGAGGGTAAAATGAAGAGAGGAATAATTTAATTAAAATACGTTGTTTTAAATTGTAAAGAGGAAATACATTATTTAACTTGTGGAAGTATAAAAAGATTTTAATTAATAATAAAGGGAAAAGAGTAAACATCGCAACTACGATTTTGGCTCTAATAAAAAGGGGAAAGAAGGGAATAATAAGAATTAGGAAACTAAGTATTGGAGGAAACATAATAAAGGAAAGTTGGAAACTTACGGTAAAAAGCGAGGTCAACATAGTAAGGAATATGCAATTAAGAACCTTCTAATTTGAGCTAATTTAGAAACTTCTTTTAGGGAAATTATTTAAAACTTGTAAGGGGATCTAGGAACACCTAGGAGGAAATTTAGGAGCAACTCTAGGTGGGTGAGGGAAATGAGTCATTTAATAATTTAAAGAAAATAATTAATTGAGGAAAGAGGGGGATGGACGACGCTTGTGTGAAGGAGAATATTTAGAATATTTTTATTAAACTTTAATTAAAATGTGATTTAGGGAAAGTTGGAGTTTGGAAAAAAACTCTATAAAAGAAAGGGAAGATGAGGAAGAAGGGATCGGTTGTTATCCTAAGGTTATGCTGCCAGTTTTGTGACTTGACTGATTACTTGTGGAGAGTTGGGATTTTCCAGCTCGGATAGGAGTGGTAGCTCGGCCTTGCGAGGCGATCTGGGAAGCTAGACATACCATCTGGATAGTGTGTGGCCCCTTTGCGACTCAGGGGGCTAAGGGGGAAGCAGAGTACCCCTAGCGATTGTCTGGGAGGTACCAGTAGTGATTGGCCCTCATAGCAGAGGAGGAGATTACCAGTGGGGGTCAGACCAGGACTCCAACGAGACCAACAGGGCAAGGTTCCTCTGGAACCATGCAGCACCAGACACCAGTGAGACACACGTCGGGATATAATGGCTTCCAGAGGGGACGACATACACTACAGCCCGACGACCGTCGCCTCAATAGCGGACACCTTATCAGGGACCACAGCATCAGCAGCAGCATCGCCTGCTGCAGCAGTTTAGGCCTATTCAGCAGAACAGACCAGGTGTCAGACCAGGTGTCCAGGCCAGTGGGTTGTCATCTTCCACTTTGGGTACCAGGACTACCTGGCCGAAGAAGGGGTGTTGGATGTGTGGGGAGCGACACTACCAACGCGACTGTCCTGTGGAGAGGACCAGAGCATCCAGATCAGCCAGATCCACTATCATGGGAGATATGGGCAAGGCCCATTGGATTCATGCAGTGGTGAATAACTGCCAGGCAGAGCACCAGTTGACTATGCTCGAGATGACAGGTACTGTCGCTGACCAAACCCTTAGTATTTTGATAGACCTAGGTGCTACTGAGAGTTTCATTTCTGGTGTAGTGCTAAAAAGGATTAAGGCAAAGGTACTCGAACAGGATGAGTTTAGCTTCATAGAGATGGCTTCGAGAGCCAAACAGAAGGTTGAAGGAAAGGTTACGGGCTATGCCCTTAACCTGGGAGAGTTTGTCATGAGGGTCAACTTGTACGTCATGATATTAGGATCTTATGATGTCGTGATCGGTATGGATTGGTTGGAATCGCATGAGGGGATACTCAACTGTAAGATGAAATGGTTGATCTTGGTTGATGACAAAGGACAAAGACATGTGAATGTAGGACGAAACCAGGGATTTTCCCTAAGGTTCATCTCTTCCTTACAGTTACGGAAGAGTATGCGCAAGGGGTGCAGGCTTTATGCGATCCTTGCGCTAAACGAAAAGGGAGTGGTGGAAGGTATAGAACACCTTTCGGTGGTGAAGGAGTTTGCGGACGTATTTCTAGAGGAGTTACCGAGGATACCGCCGGAAAGGGAATTGGAATTTACCATAGACCTGAAACCGGGGACCGAACCGATAGAAAAAATGTCTTATCGGATGTCGACCCCACAGTTGCAAGAGTTGAAAATGCAACTGAAGGAGTTGTTGGACCTGGGACTGATACGTCCTAGTGTGTCACCATGGGGTGCACCTGTTATTTTCATTCAGAAGAAGGACGGATCATGGAGGCTTTTCATTGACTACCGTCAACTGAACAAGGCTACCATCAAGAATCAATATCCCTTACCAAGAATAGATGATCTGTTCGATCAAATTAAGGGTGCGACGGTGTTCTCCAAGATCGATTTGCGATCGAGGTACCACTAGTTGTGGATCAAGGAGGATGACATCCCTAAGACCGCCTTTAAGATGAGATTTGGACATTACGAGTTTATTGTTTTACCGTTTAGCTTGACAAACGCCCCAGGGGTATTTATGAGTTTGATGAATGGGGTGTTCCGTGAGTACTTGGACAAGTTCGTCCAAGTATTCATTGACGATATTTTGATCTACTCTCGAATGACGGAGGAGCATGACGAGCACTTGCGCTTGGTACTACAGTGTTTATGGGAGCACAAACTATATGGGAAGTTTTCGAAATGCTCTTTTTATCAATCGAGGATTCACTACTTAGGGCATGTCATCTCCGACGAAGGCATCACCGTGGATCTAGCAAAGGTTGAGGCTATTATGGAATGGCCTGCGCCAACGAATGTCACAGAAGTGTGTAGTTTTATGGGTTTAGTAGGATACTATCGACGATTTGTCGAGGGATTTTTGAAGATAGCAAATCCGATCATGGAATTGCAGAAGAAAAACAAGAAGTTTGTTTGGACGGAGAAATGCGCGGAAGCATTTCGGAGGCTTAAAGAGTTGTTAACAACAATGTAGATACTAAAGGTCCTTGACATGGACGCAAACTTCTTGGTATTCACTAACTCATCCAAGTAAGGTTTAGGCAAAATCTTGATGCAAGAAGGATGAGTGATTTCTTACATTTCGAGGAAACTGAGAAGGTATGAGGAGAACTACGCAACGCACAATTTGGACTTATTAGCCATTGTATATTCCTTGAAGGTTTGGAGACTGATCTTAAAATAGAAGGCTGACTTGTTATGCTATTCAAGCACCCTCTACTTCATGAAAATAAACTTTACAGGACCTTGCTTCATGTGTATAAATATGCAAGATAAACTTATGTGTTAAGTTCATGTATCTTCTTGTAAATGCTTATGTGTGAGGAATTGTTCTTTTAGATGGTTAAATATGTACTTAAAACAAATACATAGCAACACAATTTTCATCAAATAAACCATCAAACTCACAACAAGAACAAGATGATAAAGTAGTTAACCCCCCTCTGGGATACATCTCCTTGAGCCTCCATCAATGGACTTGGCTCTCTGGGATTAATTTGTCAAAATTTCTTTTACAAGATGATTCTCAACTCAAATGGAAAAATAGACTGTACCATTGAGATCAGAACACATAAAAACCCCAAAAATGACTAATAGAACTCTGAAAACAGATCATGGCTCATCCGGACATGACCTCTTCTACATGTGGCCATAAGATTCCTTGAGCTTCCCTTTGGAAAAAACACCTGTAAAAGTCCTCAACGGCCTCTGAAACCTGTCCCAATGTGTTCAGATCATATCAATTAGCCAAAAATGATTATTCAATCACAGAAAACAAACATAGGCTCACCAAACCATGTCCTCGATCAATGAGGGCTTCAAGCGCCCTAGAGCTTGCTGAAACTTCAATGGTGAAAAACTTGCAGAAGAAGTCTTCAAATGGCCTTGAAAATAGTGCCAATGGATCCATCACGTCCAAAAACCCCTAGCTGGGCTTTTACGACACCTCAATCGGCCAAAAGATGAAGAAGTTAGGCCTCCTCCATTTTCCTCCTTCAAGCTTTATGAAACTGGTTCGCCAAAACGCACCTCTGTGTGCTTGAACCTGGAACACGCTCCAAAACGTGTTAAAAACCCAGCACATGCGTGCAACCGAATAACTGTGCAAACTGTAGGACGGTTAGGGCACACCCAGCCCCTAACCGCCTAGCTCTCGGTCACCAGAGTCACCATGTGACCACGCGCTCAAATAAAAAGGGTTGAGTTACATTGGAAAATAAATGTGTGACAAGTGGCAGCAAACCGTTTCATAAGCCAATGGTCGGTGGTCATTGTATAACCGTTGGAACCACATTTAAACCGCGCGCCATTCCATATAGCAAAAGGGTCACATGTATTAACACATGAAACCGTGGGTTTCATATTTGAAAACGTTAAAACCCCGCGTATATAACATGGTCATGTGTACAAAAGCATAGAAATGAGGTCATTTAAATATTTGCGTGCCATTTAACAAGGTTGTGGTCATATATAAAGGCATGTGACCAGGGCTGGGGCTAAGTTCTAGCCCGGACGCGCCCCATATAACATTTCAAAGCAATTTAAATATAATAAAACACATAAACCTTATAAGAACCACTGTATGGCGCGTTGGCAATGTGGAGTTTGCAAAGGCTTTGGTAAAGGGGGAGGTCCAGGTTTCAATCCCCACGGACTCCATAAAGTTCTAATTAGCAAACCAAAAAGACATTAGCCAATAAAGGGGTGCCACGTGGCAACCCATGACTGGGCCACGTGGCACCTTACCATTTGCCGAAAATGATGCCACGTGTCACAACATGATTCAACCAACTACAAGCCAATCAAACTGCCACATAACCTTTGCCACATCATCATACGGTCTCCACGTCAGCATCCGTACGAACTGTACGGACTGCCCAGTCAGCATCCATTTTTTTTATTATTTGGCGATTCAGACAGATCGCGGTATCTCTCGCTCCCGACGTCCGTTTGAGACGAAACGAGTTGCGTTGGGTTCGTGATGACGAGTGCTACGCTCATGTTCGTTTTGAGGCCATTCCGAGAACATTGATTTTTGAGCTAAAATTTGACCCCTGGTCCAGATTTTGATCACACCTTCCCACTGAAAGGCTTTTGGACCCACAAAATCTTATATGTCTTCTTTCAAGTTATATCAAAATATTTTCGACAATCACCTAAACACTTTTACATGTCGTGCACTGCAACTGACTATGTCCTTCAACCACTGCTCTCTGGCTGCTACTGACCCACTACTCTCTCTGTGCTTGGAAGACTGCCAACCTTCCCAATGAGAATCAAGTCCCTCTTTAGAACTCTTTGGCATCAAAAAAATCAACTCTCCAATGGGTGCAAAACATTCCTGCGACATCTTGTCATAAGCCAAGAAAACCATCAATCTTGAAAACAAATCATACAAGACTGAAAAATAATGCCAACAAAATCTTTTGTTCTTCAAACAAACTATCGCATCTCGTACTTTATCAAAGTACATGGCATTTTCTTGCATCTCGATGTACTCAAAATTGACTTACAAGCCAACAAACACCATCGACTAAACACAAGTCAAAAAACACGATCGACACAACATAGTCGTCAGAAAATCATCAACACTAGTCGAGACTCATTGAAACATCTCAATCTTCCCAAGTCGACAAACATGATACACAATCATGTTACAATCATGAATCACTCATGATGAACTATCACCAGGTTCATTGCTTACACATACATAAAAAAAAATGCATGTTCATGACTCTTCAACTCTCCTTCCAGTACAAACATAAGTACATAACCCAAAACATGTGGGTACATAAGAGTTGAAATGAAAAAGATAAATGGCTGCAACAAGTGAACATCATATCCATCTTTTACATCCTCCTAGCGACATTGTGCAACAAACAAGAATACCTTCAAAATGAATTGCATTCACATGCAACTTGCATCATGCAAGTTGTGATAAACTGCTGCAACTTATCATGCTTCCCATAAATGCACACATAACACTAAAAAGTGCATTTACAACAGAAAAATGCAAGCCTCACTTGCTCAAGAAATCCAACCATTTCTTACCAAGCCAACTCAATGGTGACTTTGTCTGCTGAACATCGTCCTCTTGTGAATCATCTTGACTCACATCGATGATGGAATCTCCTCTTCCATTTTTACCAATCTCTTTATCCAACTGCTTCTTGTGCTGTGGATGAGTAGTTGGATGCAACGTCCAACATTGATCAATGAGATGACCCCGCTTCTGACAATGAGTGCAAATCTTTTGCATCCTCTTTTCACACTTTCTTTGCTTAGAAAGTTTCCTGAAATTGGTCAATCTTTTCCAACACTTTGAAACATGATGGTTATACAAACCACAATATGTACAAGGATTCTTTCTTCCAAATTTATCATGCTTAACATAATCAAATGCAACTGAATGATAAGCAGAATTATACCTTGAACATCCACCTTTATCGCCTCTTTGAGGAGGTGAATCTGAAGAGTTACAAGCTCTCCTTTGAAAACCATCAACAATGTTCTTGTCCTCATCACTGTCACAACTCTTTCGTTTCACACATTCACATTCATATTGAACACAAACCTTGCATGCTGGAGGGATTGAACTTTCAACAAAAACTCTTGAACTTTCACCTTTAAAGCCTTCTTGAGGAGGTGAACTTGAAACAAAATTTATGCTTGGAGATTTTCCCCTTGTCTCCTCGACTTTGGAATTTTCTCCATCTCACTGTTCATATCCAAGACCACAATACTTGGGTCTTTCTTCAACAACAATAGGCTCAACAATGCCTTGTGCATGCTTGCCCAAACCTTTACCTTCATAGCCCATTTTTAACAACAACTTAGACCCTATTCCTCTTGTGTGCTTTTCAAAAACACCAAAACATTCATGTTGAGAGGAATTAGAAGATAAACTAACACTACATACCTTATGTTCATGCATGTACTTGGTAAGGGTTTCCTTTGCCTCATGGAGTTGAATCTCCATCTCATGCAACTTTTGAAAAAGCTGGTCTTTCTCCTTCTTCATGGCCATCAACTGCTCTTCAAGAGAAATGTGCACATTCCTGTCTTCACACATCTCTTTCATCAAATCTCTCATGATTACAATTTCTTCTTTAGATAATGAAAATGTATGAGAACTATCAATGTTTGAAGCTTCCTCCATCCTTGCAAGATATCAAAATTCAACACAAAACTTGCACAAAAACCAATAGCTAAATCTCAAGCTATCAATGGAAAACACATGAGCAAAAAAAACTATGCTCTGATACCACCTGATCTGAAAATAGAAGGCTGACTTGTTATGCTATGCAAGCACCCTCTACTTCATGAAAATAAACTTTACAGGACCTTGCTTCATGTGTATAAATATGCAAGATAAGATTATGTGTTAAGTTCATGTATCTTCTTGTAAATGCTTATGTGTGAGGAATTGTTCTTTTAGATGGTTAAATATGTACTTAAAAAAAATACAAAGCAACACAATTTGCAGAAAATAAACCATCAAACTCACAACAAGAACAAGCTGATAAAGTCGTTCACCCCTGTCCGGGCTACATCTCCTTGAGCCTCCATCAATGGACTTGGCTCTCTGGGATCAATTATTCAAAAGTTCTTTTACAAGCTGCTGCTCAACTCAAATGGAAAAAAAGACTGTACCATTGAGATCATAACACATAAAAACCCCAAAAATGACTAATAGAACTCTGAAAACGGATCATGGCTCATCCGGGCATGACCTCTTCTACATGTGGCCATAAGATTCCCTGAGATTCTCTTTGAAAAAAACACCTGTAAAGGTCCTCAAAAGCCTCTGAAACCTGTCCCAATGTGTTCATATCATATCGATTAGCCAAAAATGATTATTCAATCATAGAAAACAAACATAGGCTCACCAAACCATGTCCTCGATCAATGAGGGCTTCAAGCTCCCTAGAGCTTGTTGAAACTTCAATGGTGAAAAACTTGCAGAGGAAGTATTCAAATGGCCTTGAAAATAGTGCCAATGGATCCAGCACATCCAAAAACCCCTAGCTGGGCTTTTACGGCACCTCAATTAGTCAAAAGATGAAGAAGTTAGGCCTCCTGCATTTTCCTCCTTCAAGCTTTCTAAAACTAGTTCGCCAAAACGCACCTCTGTGTGCTTGAACCTGGAACACACTCCAAAACGCGTTAAAAACCCAGCACATGAATACAACCGAATAAATGTGCAAACTGTAGGATGGTTAGGGCACGCCCAGCCCCTAACCGCCTAGCTCTCGGTCACCAGAGTCACCATGTGACCACGCGCTCAAATAAAAAGGGCTGAGTTACATTGGAAAATAAATGTGTGACAAGTGGTTGCAAACCATTTCAAAAGCCAATGGTCGGTGGTCATTGTATAACTATTGGAACCACATTTAAACTGCGTGCCATTCCATATAGCAAAAGGGTCACATGTATTAACACATGAAACCGTGGGTTTCATATTTGAAAACGTTAAAACCCCGCGTATATAACATGGTCATGTGTACAAAAGCATAGAACCGAGGTCATTTAAATATTCGCATGCCATTTAACAAGGTTATGGTCATATATAAAGGCATGCGACCAGGGCTGGGGCTAAGCCCCAGCCCAGACGCGCCCCATATAACATTTCAAAGCAATTTAAATATAATAAAACACATAAACCTTATAAGAACCACCGTATGGTGCGTTGGCAATGTGGAGTTTGCAAAGGCTTTGGTAAAGGGGGAGGTTCGGGGTTCAATCCCCATGGACTCCATAAAGTTTTAATTAACAAACCAAAAAGCCATTAGCCAATAAAGGGGTGCCATGTGGCAGCCCATGGCTGGCCCACGTGGCACCTTACCATTCGTCGAAAATGATGCCACGTGTCACAACACGATTCGACCAACTGCTAGCCAATCAAAATACCACATAACCTTTTCCACATCATCGTACGGTCGCCACGTCAGTATCCGTACGGACTATACGGACTTCCCAGTCAGCATCCATTTTTTTTACAGTTTGGCGATTCAGACAAATCGTGATAACTCTCGTTCCCGACGTCCGTTTGAGATGAAACGAGTTGCATTGGGTTCATGATGACGAGGGCTACGCTCACGGTCGTTTTGAGGCAATTCTAAGAACGTTGGTTTTTGAGCTAAAATTTGACCCCTGGTCCAGATTTTGATCAGAGACACTACTTGGTTGGACGAAAATTTGAACTAAATACTGATCATTGTGGACTACAACACATTTTTACGCAAAACGACCTGAACGCACAACAATGACGTTGGTCAGAATTGCTTAGCGAGTGCGACTTTGAGATTACTTACATAAAGGGAATGGTGAACTGAGTGGCAGATGCTTTGAATCGAAGACCACGCATCTTTTTAGTGTTGCCTCTTCAGAAGAACTTACGTGAGAAAATTCTCAGTTTAAAGCATGACGACGAATGGTACAAAGAGGTCGAGGGTTTTATCGGACAAAACACAATGATGGTACCACGATATGAGGGATATTCTTTTGATAGCGATGGGTTATTGAGGTTTAAAGGTCAGATTTGCGTACTGCCCAATGACAAGTTGAGGATGTTGATTGACGCAAGAGAGGCAACCCTCACGGTTCCACCCTACTCTCACTAGGACCTTCTCTAATTCTCGGCCCGAAGAGTCAAAAGACTCTTCCAATCTCCCCTCGGGAGTTACCCACAATACAGTTCCTGCGATCTCCCCTTCGCAAATCGGGAAATCGGAGTTCGCGCTATCGCGAACCCTGCGTGCACGTTCTCGTGCAAATCAAATCCCCGAACCCCGAATGCCGAAAACCCGAAGTTCGATGACACCTGTCCTCCACCTTCTCTGGAGGTCCACTTAGCTACGTCACCCCTCTGCTCGTGCGATCAGGAATCGCGGGATCGCAATTTCAACGGTCACAAATTCCTTGCATTGGGAAATCCCAAATGCCGAAACCCCGATTCTCTGGATTCGTGCCACCTGTCCCTCTGACAATCGACGGTTCCCATGAAATTGGGAAATCGCTACTCGCTATTTCATGAGGTGAAGAACTCTCACCTCGCCAATCCCCGAACGCCGAAACTCAATCCTCAGGGATCTCACGCCACGTGTCCCTGTCCTGATCGATGGCTCCCGTTGATTCGAGAAATCGCTGGTCGCAACTTCAAAGAGTATGAAACTCTCATCTTCGTGAACCCCGAATCGCCGAACCCCGATTCTCAGGGATCTTTCGACACGCGCCCCCTGGAAATCAACGGCTCCCGTAATTTCGGGAAATCGCGACTCACGATTTCAATGAGAGCAAACTCTTGCCTCGTCAAATGTCGAATCCCGATATGCCGATACGTGACGGCTCTTAGTTCTTCCTACGCCTCTAGTTTAATACCCGTGCAGCTTCTCCACGATCCAACGATCAGCGGGATTTCGCGATCCTCCGACGCGAATACTGTCCGTTGATTCACCTCCTTGGAGAATTCTCCCGCTCCAAAGCTTTGCCCTGTCCGAAACTTCTCCTCTGCGAACCCTCAACTTGAGTCTCGTCGATACGCACAAGAGCGCTGCCCTTCCTGAGCTTCTGTCCTTGAATCCTCAACGGATTCCTTGTCTCCTGCGCTCCTGCAGAGTCTTTACGCACACACGGTGTTCTTTCTTCTGAGCTTCGGCGAATACTCAGACCCCTTGGGGAATTTTGTCTTCCTTCTCCCTCAGATGGAGAATATCAATGCCTTCCTGGCCGTCTCCCAACTCAAGCAACCTATTGCTGAGTACTCTGGGTATTCAGTAACCCAGTAAAATCTCCCTCAGTGGATGCTTCCTTCAGATAATAGAAACTCATGGAGTTCTTTCCTCCTGTGCCATCTGCACACTTACTCCATGCCCTCCTGGCGGAGTCTCTTCTCCCACAGAACATTCAGTAGTTCTGGGTTCCTATGCACCTTTTACATCTGCTCAATGCCCTCCTGGCAGAGCCTCTCAGAATCCTCAGTGATTCTGGTATTCGCTTAAGAACTCACAGCAGAGTTATTTCTCTCTGTACACTCCTGTACATACACTCGATACCCTCTTGGTAGAGCTCTTACAGAACTCCCAGTAAAGGTTCGGTCCACAACAGTGTCTCAGCTACACTTCCTTAACTATTGAGGTATTTAGCAACCCCAAAGTCCTCCTTCTGTATGAATTGATGATTCCAGGATTGTGCTTCCGCGCATCTCTGTCTGACTCCTCACGAGTTCAGAAGTGCCCTCTCCATGCACCGGTATTCAGAGTCCCAACACTCTGTCACGCCCTCATGGCATGAAACCTCAAAGACCTCTCAAACCTGAAATCAAACACACTCCCTGCAAAGGTATAATAACAACATATAATTACAGCATAAGGAAAACACTTACAGGCACACACATAAACATAATATCATGCAGGAAAAACTGCTCTCTGTTCATATATTAACAATTGGCAAAATGCCTGTATTTTTTTCAAGGTGTTCTCGAGCTCTCCTCAGCTCTACATGCATTCTATCTACATGTACTTCTCCTCCTCCCCAAAATGGAATCTCCCTATCTCTTTTACCTGAGGTGATATCAGCGCTTCCCTCCAGGTACACCTACCCTATTCAATTACAATGAATGGGGCTGTCTAGTCCAGAATCAGACCTAGATCTCAGCCAATCTACAATAAAGGATGATCCTATCTAATGCCTGCGCAAAGGCATGGCTTTCCTGGCTCAACAGCCTAAGCACATTAAATTACATTCAATACAAATTCAAAATGAGGCTGCGCCTCCTTTTCAGCACATGAATGAGTGTGCGCTGACGTGGTTGACTGGTTGGCATGGAGAGATGCTCCTGCATCATACTCCACAGCTGTAAAAATCATGAGCTCCTGCTCATGAGCTTCCCCTGTAGCTTGTTGGAGTCCACCTGGGTCCCAGACAAGTCTTTGGAGCTTTCCCTCTGCTCCATTCTGTTGCTGCTGCTTCTTCTGCTGCGCTGCTGCTGCTGCTTTCCTTCTGCCCAGTTGCTCCTTGCTGGTAGTATCTGCTGACTTCGAGATTAGCTCCATGATATCCATGATCACCTCATCCAGCTGTTCCAGTGGCTGGTTTAGTTTTTGCAGTCTCCCCAGCTGCAAATTTTTTTGGCCATTTGGAAGATCATCACGATCTCCCACGCCTTCATCTGTCTCCAACCTCACCTGTTGGATGTGCATGCCCTGCACTTTAACCCTGTCTTCTAGGGCTTCAATCTACTCCCACAGCTCAACAAGACATATGCTGTCTGTGTCTCCTTCTTTTGCTTCTACAACCTCCCATGTTGCATTGTTTTCAACTTCCTGGCTGAAAATGCTGAGCCATTCCTCATAATGCTCCTCTTCCTTTTCAGCTTCTTCGGCTGTCAGCTTCAGTGTTGCAGCTCTCTCAGCTTCCTGGCTGAATTCATTGAGACATTCCTCGAAATGTTCATTCTCTTCACCTTCTGCTGCAAACTCCCCTGTTGCAGTCTTTTCAGCTACAATGCTGAATATGTCGAGCCATTCCTTAGAATGCTCATCTTCTTCTTTTTCTTTTGTTGCTGTTAGCCTCACTGCTACAGCTCTTTCAGCTTGCTGGCTGAAATCATTGAGTTGTTCCTCAGAACACTCATTCTTCTCTTCATCCGCTTGGGCAGTCTCAGATAGCTGCTCCAATTCTTCTTCTTCGACAATCATCTCCAACTGTGACTGCTCTGCTGTTGTTGCATGTACAACAGAATTTTCTGCCTCCCCCTGGGCAAATGGCAGGAATATTTCAATTCCCCCAATCATCAGTATACCATCCTGATGTTCCTCCTCGCCTGTCAGCTTCATCTGTTGATCTTCTTGAGAGCTTATATGCTTTGTTAGCTCTCCTGGCTGAATCTGACTTCTCAAATCATCCCTGCTCATCTGGTCATATGGGATGCTTCCACTGCTGCTTCGCTGGCAGATTATGAGATCAACTGATCCCATCTTCATCAGCAACCTTTGTTGAATTGAACTCTCCCTTGAGTCCAAGAGACTCTCAGACAGTCTCAATTTTTCATCGTTGCCCTCCAGGTAGCTTAGTACGCTTCCGCTGCCCTCTTGGCAGTCTTCAATGCTTTCACTGCCCTCCTGGCAGTCTTCGAGACCTCGCAGAGATCCCTGATCAACGCCCAGCTGGAAATGCGAAATTCCTTGGCTACCCTCACGACAGTCTTTGAGATCCTCCACTGATCCCAATTCGTTGCCCTCCTGGAAAACTGGAATTTCTTCTTTTCTGCCCAATCGACAATATTTGAAACCATCATCTGATTCCAATTTATCCCAATCATCATCATCATCATCACCATCGAGAATTTTTCCTGTCTCTGGCCAACAGTAACAAATCATGTTTTCTTCTGTGGCCCTGAGGTTCTCAGCATACCTCAGCCATCTTTTCAACAGCCTACGCTGTCTTATGACCATCAGCTGCTTGACTGGCCATTTCACTTTTGGCGCCCTCATGGGCCATTCATTAACCCATCTCTGCCTTTTACTTTGCTACATATTTATCTCGAGCTCCTCCATCTCTCGCTTGATGTCAGCGAGCTCTTTATCCATCTCTGCTCTGCTCATCAGCTTCGGGCTCTTCCTTTCAGCACGCTTATGGCCTTCAGACGCCATGCTGTTGTTTCTATCTGCCTCCCTGACAGATCTGCCGCTGTCACTCCTGCAATCCTGAGTGCCTAGGTTCATTCTACAGTCTCTCTCTGACTGTCTATGGACTGCTACTGACCTACAAGCAAGTCTCCACAGAGTTCTCAACAACCCTGTCTTCTTCTAGCTCTCCTGTCTCTTCCTGCCTGAAATATACAAGAAAGAATTTCCAGCTCTGATACCACTTGACGCAAGTCATGAGTATCAGAGTACTTTCCTTTCTCCTCCACTCCTCTCACCTGCAATATACAGACAAGACTTCAGGCTCTGATACCACTCTGACGCAAGTTGTGAGTATCAGAGTGCTTTCCTTTCTTCCTTCACTCCCCTCGCCTGCAATATACAGACAAGACAATCGCTCTGATACCACTTGACGCAAGAGAGGGAACCCTCACAGTTCCACCCTACTCTCACCAGGACCTTCTCTAATTCTCGGCCCGAAGAGTGAAAGGACTCTTCCAATCTCCCCTCGAGAGTTACCCACAGTACACTTCCTACGATATCCCCTTCGCAAATCGGGAAATCGGCGTTCGCGCTATCGCGAACCCTGCGTGCACATTCTCGTGCAAATCAAATCCCCGAACCCCGAATGTCGAAAACCCGAAGTCCGATGACACCTGTCCTCCACCTGCTCTAGAGGTCCACTTAGCTACGCCACCCCTCCGCTCGTGTGATCGGGAATCGTGGGATCGCAATTTCAACGGTCACGAATTCCTTGCATTGGGAAATCCCGAATGCCGAAACCCCGATTCTATAGATTCGTGCCACCTGTCCCTCTGGCAATCGATGGTTCCCATGAAATTGGGAAATCGCTACTCGCAATTTCATGAGGTGTAGAACTCTCACCTCGCCAATCCCAAAACGCCGAAACCCGATCCTCAGGGATCTCACGCCACGTGTCCCTGTCCTGATCGACGGCTCCCGTTGATTCGAGAAATCGCCGGTCGCGACTTCAAAGAGTATGAAACTCTCATCTTCGTGAACCCGAATCGCCGAACCCCGATTCTCAGGGATCTTTCGACACGCGTCCCCTGGAAATCAACGACTCCCGTAATTTCGGGAAATCGCGACTCGCGATTTCAATGAGCGCAAACTCTTGCCTCGTCAAATGCCGAATCCCAATATGCCGATACGCGACGGCTCTTAGTTCCTCCTACGCCTCTGGTTTAACACCCGTGCAGCTTCTCCACGATCCAACGATCAGCGGGATTTCGCGATCCTCCAATGCGAATCCTGTCCGTTGATTCACCTCCTTAGAGAATTCTCCCGCTCCAAAGCTTTGCCCGTTCCGGAACTTCTCCTCTACGAACCCTCAACTTGAGTCCCGTCAATACGCACAAGAGCGTTGCCCTTCCTGAGCTTCTGTCCTTGAATCCTCAACGGATTCCTTGTCTCCTGCGCTCCTGCAGAGTCTTTACGCACACACGGTGCTGATTCTTCTGAGCTTCGGCGAATACTCAGACCCCTTGGGGAATTTTGTCTTCCTTCTCCCTCAGATGGAGAATATTAATGCCTTCCTGGCCGTCTCCCAACTCAAGCAACCTATTTCTGAGTACTCTGGGTATTCAGTAACCCAGTAAAATCTCCCTCAGTGGATGCTTCCTTCAGATAATAGAAACTCACGGAGTTCTTTCCTCCTGTGCCATCTGCACACTTACTCAACGCCCTCCTGGCGGAGTCTCTTCTCCCACAGAACATTCAGTAGTTCTGGGTTCCTATGCACCTTTTGCATCTGCTCAATTCCCTCCTGACAGAGCCTCTCATAATCCTCAGTGATTCTGGTATTCGCTTAAGAACTCACAGCATAGTTCTTTCTCTCTATACACTCCTGTACATACGCTCGATACCCTCTTGGTAGAGCTCCTACAGAACTCCCAGTAAAGGTTCGGTCCACAACAGTGTCTCAGCTACACTGCCTTAACTATTGAGGTATTCAGCAACCCTAAAGTCCTCCTTCTGTATGAATTGATGATTCCAGGCTTGTGCTTCCGTGCGTCTCTGTCTGACTCCTCACGAGCTCATAAGTGCCCTCTCCATGCACCGATATTCAGAGTCCCAACACTCTGTCACGCCCTCATGGCATGAAACCTCAAAGCCCTCTCAAACCTGAAATCAAACACACTCCCTGCAAAGGTATAATAATAACATATAATTACAACATAATGAAAACACTTATAGGCACACACATAAACAGAATCTCATGAAGAAAAAACTGCTCTTTGTTCATATATTAACAATTGGCAAAATGCTTGTATTCTTTTCAGGGTGTTCTCGAGCTCTCCTCAGCTCTACATGCATTCTATCTACATGTACTTCTCCTCCTCCCCAAAATGAGATCTCCCTATCTCTTTTACCTGAGGTGCTCTCAACGCTTCCCTCCAGGTACACCTACCCTATTCAATTACAATGAATGGGGTTGTCTAGTCCAGAATCAGACCTAGATCTCAGCCAATCTACAATAAAGGCCGATCCTATCTAATTCCTGCGCAAAGGCATGGCTTTCCTAGCTCAACAGCCTAAGCACATTAAATTACATTCAATACAAATTCAAAATGAGGCTGCGCCTCCTTTTCAGCACATGAATGAGTGTGCACTGACGTGGTTGACTGGTTGGCATGGAGAGATGCTCCTGCATCATTGATCCTGAGCGAGACTCATAGAGCAGTGTACATGGCGCACCCGGGAGTCACGAAGATGAGGGCATATCTTAAAACTTTATTCTTCTAGAGGGGAATGAAGGCTAACATAGTCAACTATGTGGCCAGATGTCTAGAGTGTCAGTAGGTAAAGGCTGAACACAGAAACCCGTCAGAATTACTTCAACCACATTCCATTCCAGAATCGAAATGGGAGGTCCTTTAGATTTATTTTATTGTTGGATTTCCACTGACGGCAAGGAGACATGACTCGATTTTTGTAGTAGTAGACACTTCGACGAAGAGTGCTCACTTTATTCCTGTATGTACGATGTATCAGGCACCCGACATAGCGAGGGTTTTCATCAGTGAGATTGTGAGGCTGCATGGCATGCCTAAGAGGATTATATCCGATCGAGGATCGGTGTTTACTGGATGAGTTTCCAAGAGGCCTTGGAAACTAAACTTAACTTTAGTACTGCGTATCACCCAGAGACTGACGGACAGACAGAACGAACAAACCAAACCTTGGAAGACATGTTGCGCATGTACGTGATGGACCAACAAAAGCGATGGGAGGAATTCTTGCCTCTAGTAGAGTTCGCTTATAACAACAGTTACCAGAGCACCATTAAGATGGTGCCTTTTGAGTTTCTTTATGGGAAACTGTGTCGGGCGCCCTTGAGTTGGGATCGACTTGAGGATAGGGTCCTGGTGGGACCAGAAGCGATCCAAGAAATGGAAGAGAAAATGAAAAACATAAGACAAAGGATTAAAGAAGCGCAGGATCGACAGAAGAGTTATGTCGATGCGCACCGAGTTGACCGTAGTTACGAGGTCGGCGATCGAGTCTTCTTGTAGGTTAAACCGCATAAGAGTTCGATCAAGTTTGGAAAGAGAGATAAACTCTCTCCTAGGTTCATGGGACCTTTTGAGATTGTGGAGAGAAAGGGGCCCGTGGCCTATCGACTAGCCTTGCCTGATTCTTTGAGGCGCATGCACGATGTTTTTCATGTATCTATTTTGAGACATTATATTAGTGATCCTACGCATGTGATTGACATGCGTTCCTTGCAGGTATCGGACGAGGGAGCACTCACAGTTGAGTCAGTCCGCATATTGGATCATCACGTTCGATAGCTACGATGTCGAACGGTAGATCAGGTCAAGGTCCAGTGGGATAGTTATAGTCCACACTCGACGACCTAGGAGGACACATATGATATGAGCCAACAGTTTCCATTTTTGTTTGATAGATAGACTTATGATACTGGGATACATTTCTTTCGGCATTTATACTATGAAACTTCGGGATGAATTTTAGAGCAAGTGGGGGTGTATGTGACATCCCACTCTGGTGCACTGAGAAAACTTATTCTTTGAGGACACTTGCTCGCAAGTGATCTGGACTTTTATGATATTAAAACATATATCCTTGATTATAATGCGTTATGATAGATGACATGATGTTCTACTGCTTTGACATAGACAGGTGCTATTGACTTGGTTTTACTGAGTGTGCAGGGTTTTTGGACCTTGAGGATGCTAAGGCATCGATGGAACCCCTTGGACTCCATATTGAGTCAGGGAGTGTGCTATTTGGGTTGATTTATTTACTGTGATATTACATTGATTTGATGTTATGATGTGGACATGTTCTGACACGTTTGTTGATGATGCAGGATGACGATAGCTTGTCGACCAGACTCACATATTGAGTAAAGGGGCCACACACGATTTCCAAAGAGGTTGAGGGAGAGGTGTGGATAGCAGCCCTGCCACATCCTACTAGCACTCCCGCCGTGGCACAAACTATATGCTAACGATTACCTAGTTCGAGAGGATCCATGATGCCATGAGGGAAAACTACGACAGTCGCTCACGAGGATTCTAAGGGGTGCGCAATAAGGAGGGGGCCTTATTCCTTAGAGCCCTTAGTCTCTCACAAGTTCACCTAGCGGAGTGTTGACTGCAGGGGTTATAGATGTCTACCAATCATTCAAGTTGGCGAGTGGCACCCTTGGAGCACGTGGTGCATCCTGAAGGGCACGTCGCGTGAAAGAAACACAAGTTTGCGAGTGGCACCCTTGGAGCATGTGGTGCATCCTGAAGGGCATGTCGTGCAAAAGAAACAACCGAGGCGAGTGGCACCCTTGGAGCACGTGGTGCTTCCTGAAGGGCACGTCGCATTGATGTTGAGGAAGGAGAAAACCTAGATGGCCCTAAGACATTTAACACCTTAATAAATTCTGAAAATGACTTCCCTAAATAATTGTCGCCCAGTTCATAATCTAAACCTAAGTCTAAAACTTCTCTAGGGTAAAATTTTGTTAAGCCTTAAGAAAAAGACCCTAAAAAAATAAAATAAAGATATAAACTAAAACCCACTTAAGTAATAATTTGAGTCTTCTTAAATTTAGAGGGTAAAATGAAGAGAGGAATAATTTAATTAAAATCCGTGGTTTTAAATTGTAAATAGGAAATAAATTATTTAACTTGTGGAAGTATAAAAAGATTTTAAATTAATAATAAAGGGAAAAGAGTAAACCACGCAACTACCATTTTGGCTCTAATAAAAAGGGGAAAGAAGGGAATAATAAGAATTAGGAAACTAAGTATTGGAGGAAACATAATAAAGGAAAGTTGGAAACTTATGGAAAAAAGAGAGGTCAACATAATAAGGAATCTGCAATTAAGAACTTTCTAATTTGAGCTGATTTAGCAACTTATTTTTAGGGAAATTATTTAAAACTTGTAAGGGGATCTAGGAACACCTAGGAGGAAATTTAGGAGCAACTCTAGGTGGGTGAGGGAAATGATTCATTTAATAATTTAAAGAAAATAATTAATTGAGGAAAGAGGGGGATGGACGACACTTGTGCGAAGGAGAATATTTAGAATATTTTTATTAAAACTTAATTAAAATGTGATTTAGGGAAAGTTGGAGATTGGAAAAAAACTCTATAAAAGAAAGGGAAGATGAGGAAGAAGGGATTGGATGTTAGCATAACGTTACGCTGCCGGTTTTGTGACTTGAATGATTACTTGTGGAGGGTTGGGATTTTCCATCTCGGATAGGAGTGGTAGCTCGGCCTTGCGAGGCGAGCTGGGAAGCTAGACATAACATCTGGATAGTGTGTGGCCCCTTTGCGGCTCGGAGGGCTAAGGGGGAAGCAGATTACCCCTAGCGATTGGCTGGGAGGTACCAGTGATGTCTCGACGGTCGGCGAGCGGGAGAGACTCGGAGCATGTGGACGTCCTTGGAAGCAGGCGAAAAGGCCACAGTATGTTCTTTATTCAGTAGAGTAGATTGCAATATGATTTATTTTGGGTTCAAAATATTCGACGGTAAATGTATCATATGTATAGATTGAGAGCGAACCCCTTTATTTTCCCTAGCCTAGCTGATTGTTGACTGGTGTCCTCATCACTTAGATGGTAAAATTGAACGGTGTGAATGTCATGTAAAGGTGATTTTTTCATTCCCTGCTTTGAAACTTTAAAATTTCATATTTGCATTACCACATTCGTACTTCTAAATTTTTGGATAAGGTAGGGATCATAATAACAGATGTGGTGATTTAATTCTGGTATGGTTACATTTGAGTTCCGTAAACTTCATTTAAATTTTCACACAACCTACTGTAGCGCGATTTTTGGAAGGAGCAAAGGATAAATTTCTCATCACTGCAGGTGTACAGACCTTTACCCTTAACTCTGCGGTTTCTTTTATTTATTTGAGCCTTGATGGCTGATGTGGAAATGATTGTCGAAGCTGCGGAAAGTGGAATCTCTGTAGAGTTTGAATTCTCTACGTTATTTCTGAGTTGGCTAGACCTCTGTAGAGAATGTTCTTCTGTTATAGAATTTAGTATGTTGAAACTTATCCATTAGGTATATTGATTTTTTTTTTCTGATTTCGGACGAGTTCTCGCCTCTCACTCCTTTGCATTAAACTTAAGCAAATTGAAGAAAAATATTTATGCTCATTCTCTCCGAGATGGTTTATCACTGCCAGCCCAATCGTTGACGCCCCTTGTGGGTAGTGTCCCTTGCCTCGCCACCTGCTAAAATTGTTGAACTGCTCGAAGAGTTTCAAACTTAGGTTAACTTGGCCTCTCGAACCTTAGTTACCCTGCCAATGACCATTATCTACTAGATGGCATGGATTTCGTTCTTCCTCCGACGACGTTCCAACTTCTATGGTTGTGTTCCATCAGCAGTTTAACAACTTTCCAAGTGGTTGTGTTCAGGGAGAGGCTCGGCAACCTTCGGTTACGCCTCGGCACTAGCCTGAGATACCTTGCTATGATTTTCCTTCCTACCTTCCAAATTCGGTTCCTCAGCACTGGAAGAACGACTGTGTGTATCTGGTGGAGCGAGCGTTGACCCAGCCAGAAGATGCCCACTTGTCCCACCCCTTGCTATTGTAGAGTGTCTAACGATGGTAGCATCATGTGTCCCACCTATTAAACGCCTCTCCATTCATTCCTGTATTAGCACATTGTGCAAAGATTTTTTGGCCGGTGGCTTTCCCTTGCTCTGTGCCAGTCCGGGCGATGGAAGTCAAGGTTTTAAATGGCAGTAGGTGGTTGTAACTATTGAATCAACAACAATCGGCTAAGTAATTGAAATCACAGAAGTCACGACGGCATTATTATTGACCGTCCCTGTTTGCAGGAGTTCTTAATGGCAGTAGTCTCATTCTGAACCGTGACCATCGGATGACTGTACTAACTGCACGTCCTACTAACCTGGATGAGAAACCCACTGTGCATATTTCCTCTAGGGCAACTCATTGCTCCTTTTTCTTTTCAAAAGTTGATTGCTTTAAAACCGCGCCCGGTGGCAATAACAATTGTTGGGCATGATAGCTCTTGATGTTTTTAATCAGTTGTTAACCTAAGGACAATGCACTATGCTTGTGACACTGTATTCATAATTTATTTGTTTTCAGTTAGAAACAAATTTTATATATTATACTATTAATCTAAAGACACTTTATCCCTTGAAATTTTTTAATGAGTTGTATTCTAACCAGGAAGTAGGAAAGTATTGCTTATGTTTTAGTACCAGATGAGATTGGATTATTTCGACTCAGTTGAATGCTTTCAATTTTGTCATTAATATGCAATCTAATTTTAATATTAGCAACCTCTTTATGTTAGTAACGTTTTCTTAAATAGCAATTTACCTTATCTCAGTAAAAACAATCTACTTTTTAGTAATTGTTTCAGCAGCATCCACCTTATTTAAATGAAAGTAATTTATTTTCCAGTTAATGTTCATGGCAACAATTGTTTTATTTCATTAGTATTTGAAAATGGAAATCCACTCTAATTTAACAAGGGCAACTTACCTTTAAGTTAACTTTCCTAACAAGCAAATGCAGATCATTGCATTAATTATTGGTTCTAAATTTTTGACTATTAGATGTATATTAGTGTTGATTTAGATGGCTCCTTATGGCATTATGGATGCATTATCGATGGTGTTAGTTATCGCTTCTTGAGCGGTGGTTAGTATGTAGGGAATGATTGACATAGATATTAGTTTTACACATTGAGGATTCATGTAGTAGATGGTGGATCTAGATATTTAGTTTTTATCTTGTTATTTCGAAAGATGGATTTAAAACTTACTTAATTTGGCGCCCATGAATATCTAAGTTTTGAATGACATGTTGCCTGATGAATGAGGCTTGCGCACAAAGGAAGGATTAATGTAAGGTAATGCTTTTATTTGAATGGATTAGGGTTGGGCTGTTAATTTTAGGGTTAATAAAGTTGTTGTTTATTTTTATGCTGACGTTTAGGTTCGGGTTAATTTCAGGGTTAGTACTATAATCGGAATTGTCCAAACTCACAGTTGTATGATATCAGACTCTTCGATCTGATAAAACTAGTCGCTTTGTATATAAGTCTGTGTGTGTGTTTATTTTTCTGTGTAAAGAATCCAGTGCCATATCAAGAGTCTTGGGCCCTTTAAAGGCAGGGTTTCCACTCCTGCGACACACCTCTAAGGTCGTATCAGTAATCACGGGCTCTTTAAAGGCAGAGTTCCCACCACTGCGACCTCCTGACAGAGATTACTAGTTCCTGCCTGAGCAGTCAGCCAAGAGCCTATCTGACATTCTCTCTCTCCGGAGCAGAGAACTAAGATTAAACGCCCTGCTTTCCTATGCAGAAATAGTAAAATCTATTACTATGGATTCTTCCATCTGTGTTTGTATTGTACATAACATAGTTTGTCATTTAATGCTTGCAGTTACTTGTTGTTCACCTTATGTCTTCTTGTGGTGTTCTTCATTGTTGCGTCTTGTCATTCGTCAGGTGGTGACATAGAGTCGAATGTGTTGTTTCCCTTGTACACACGCACACACACCTGTAACAAAAAAAAAAAAAATTGCACTTGTTATAAGAGGATTGTTGGCCTAACGAGGAGGTTCGTTACACGATGAACCCAATTGAGGGTTCATATTATCAAGGAGCGTTGACAGGTGAAAGGGAGAAAAGAAAGGAGGATCATAGGAGTGTTCTGATCATTGGGGGAATTGAGATATTTCTACCAAAAATCCCATTCGAGGCTAGAGCATGCATTACAGGAGAAGCGACTGAAGGACAACCAATAGAGACTGTTAAAAATGAGGAGGTGGAGCAAACACTGATGTTTTCCTTGACAGAAAGAGAATATCATTCAGCGGAATCACTCGACATTTCAGCAAGGAAGCTAAACAGTAGATGACTGCAGCACTCAAGCCTACAATAGAAGAGGAGGAAGACATCACAAACTTTATTGACCTGTGTGAGGAATTGGAATCCCTAGAGAGAAAGTTAATAGTGTAGGGTATGGACATCCAATAGGATAAGTTGGAAGCATATGGAGGATCATACAACATGGGGAGAAGTTGGAGGAAGCTGGAATGGAGCCAGCCAGAGAATTGACACGAGAAAATCTGTCAGAGGAAGAAGCTAAGTAGAATCCTAGTGAGGAAAAGTCTATAGAATTGGATAATGCAGCAAATTGTCAAGCTAAGGCCAAGAAATATGAAGGAAATGACATGGTCTATGGATGTCATTTACCCATGGGAAAGGAAGAAATGAAGCAAGTTGGTATGCAAAGGAAAATCCATTCGATGGAGTAGTTGCACGAGGTGGTTGAGAAGATAAGGAAGTTGATGTTGGAGTCGACAAAGGAAGAGATCACCAAAGAGAGGCTGGACATGAAGGAGCCTACATGTGCATCGAGGATGATGCAGGAGCAATAGTGGCGAAACAGAGGAGCCGAAGGACATCTCTAAGAGAAAGTTTGGGATCGAGGAGGATTTCAACTACACTGGACATATAATGAGAAGGAGATCATGATTTTCATAGCCATGGAGAATTATGTAGGAGCATCACTCCATCTCAGCACGATCCAGTCGAATTTCAGGCATGGTTCACATTCAAGGAAGGAGAGGCACCGCCCTCCTAATTTTGCCTCGAGAATCAAAATCATGATTCCATCATTAATGATGACAAGCTAGAAGAGCTAGGTTGTGCATTCGCACAAGCTAGAGATAAGGTCACCACTAAGTGGTTGATGGTAGGAGGGATTTGCATTCGATTTGGAGCAGATTTTCATCATTGTAATTTTCCCATTAGATAGAAGTTTTGAATGGTGATTTGATACCACTACTTTATCTTGTGAGGGAAGATAATTGAGCCCCTCTTGTATAAATATTTGTATTGTTGCCAAGTAATGGTTGTTGGCTACTGAAGTTTGAGGAAAAATAATTATAAGACAAGTTAGGGAGGTTGATGAGAGTCGAGACTTAGACATAGTCCGGACTCAACCATTGTAATTTGACATTCCATCATTAATAGAAAATGATATTTTTTCCTGTTATCAATTTCTGTGTAATAGATGTTGTGTTATGAATGTCATTTATATTCATTTGAATTGTAGATGAGTGTTATAAATCATCTGCACAAATAGAAGCATACGATTTTATATGTGAGTGTGTTGAGTTATGTATGGTTCTCTAGGCTAAGTTCAAGGAGTTCATGACAGAGAGAGGGAACTATGCGGGCTGACACAACAAGTTCATGTTTAAACTCAGTGGAGTATAAGAGAGACTGCCAGGAGGGCATACTAGGTTAATTCACAGGATCGGGGAGAAATTTCAAGGTGGTTAAGTGCCTTGGAAAGAAATTATGTGTGGAAGGAAGCACAACGCAGAGTTACTGAAAACTCGGAAACACTCTGCTAGGAGGGAATCGAGCTAGTGTGAGCATGCATAAAGAAAACATGGGTGGAAGTGTTGGAATCCTTAATAGAATCCGAGAATTACTGAACATTCTGAGGAAGGAAGGCTTTGCAAGAGTTCATCGAAAAAGGAAAGGAGATGCATTAAACCCTTCAGGAAGGCAAAGGGAGAGGTTGTCAAACATCTTAGTCGAGCATAAAGGAGTGCGCTGAGAATACTATAAGTCCATATTACAATCTCAGGAGGAAGATCAAGAGATTTCTAGGAGGACAAGAGGAAGTCCACTGAAGGACACAGGGGGACTGGGAACCTTGTAAGTTTTCAAGAAGAGAAAAGTCACAGAATATTCTGTACAGAACTATGCAAGGAGTGCAAAAATAGTTCAAGAACAACCTAAGTCTCGAAATAGGAATTTTCACTAAGTGTGCAAAGGCATCGAGGACTTTTCGAAGTCCCTAAGACAGAGAAATCATCCATCGTCGGAGGAGACAAGTGGAAGAAGGTTGAGAGATTCAGGAGCTAGAACTTTGGAAGGTTTCCTGAGAGTAAACAAAGGTATTTGCGAAGTCACAAAGAGATAATTAAATCTAGGTCATTGGATGTGGAAGTTAATGTGGAATATATCCACATATTTCAAAGGAATAACCCTTCGAGAAAAGTTAAGGAGAGAATACCCTAGGAGATGAGAGATGAAGCAATCTTAGATGTCCATTGAGATAGGACACGTGGCAGGAAATCAACAAGTCATTGATTCGCAAATCGAGAGAAGCAGATTTAGGAGAAGAGAAGACTCATGAATTCTGAACTCGCAAGTTGATCATGAGAGGAACATGGACCATAGATATTGTCTCGAAGAAATCATCAATTAGGAAATCGGGAAAGGGAGAGGAAGCAATTCATGAAATTTCTGAAGCACGAGATTCTGAATTGAGATTTCCCATGGTCAGATTCCATGGTCACATCAAGGAGGAAGCCTATCATGGGGAGCTAGCGGTGTTGGTGTTAAGAGTTGAAAAGCACTAAGGAGAGGGTCCTTGGGTGCCACATAAATTGCACAGAGGAAGTAAAGGGTCTATGTTAAGTTAAATCAGTTCCATCAGGATCTTGACGAACCATTTGGTTTGGTGACTTGAACAATCCTAGACCGGGAGGTCAAGTCAGCCCCAAAGGAGAGAAGAGAGAGGGGAGGTTGACGTAAAAAATCATGATTTCACATTACATAATTGTGTGGTTGATAGTGGAGCCACTAACAATATCATGCCTCTATTAGTGATGGAAGCACTTGGAATGGAAGGCATGACATATTGGGAAAGTGGTGAGACTATATATCTCATATATTTAATAAAAATCCTAGCCTATGGTGAAATAAAATATTTTTGTGCATAGATAACTGCAACTCCTCATATCACTACAATTTTCATTAATATAGTTGTTGATTTACCTCCAATGTATGATGTTGTGTTGGGAATATATTGGTGTTCATTAATAAGAAGATATATCGTTAATGATGGAAGTTTCATGATGCTTCCAAATAAATATGGGACTATGATCAAAGTTCCTCGAGAGCATATAAAACCCATATCATTTAAGAAAAAAAAATGAAGTAATGCAAAATTATGTTGATGTTGGAATTGGGAATTATGTTGTTTTTTAGTACAGAACAAATAATTCTACCTAAACATGATGAATAAAATTGTTTCCAAGGATTTTGGAAGATGCCTTTTGATGTGGGTTATTCCAATTCTAGGAATGGAGTTGGTATAGTTTTCACAATACCTAAATATGGTATCTATCCACATGATATCATATTGGAATTCTCATGTACCAATAATGAAGAATAATATGAACCATTAATTCAAGGAATGATTCTTTCCCTTCAATTGAAAGTAGAGAATATAGTGTTAACTAGGGACTCAGAATTGGTTATCAATCATATCTAGGAGAAGTACATAAAAAATAAAGAAAAATTGAAACATTATGCAAGAATAGTTTTTGAACTCGTGGATTCTTTTAATTCCTTCAATATCTCTTTCATTACTAGAGAAAATAATACAAAATCATATTCGTTGGCAGTAGCTACATCTCTTTTTAATTTAGAAAATTCTCAAAGTTAAAGTACTTTTCATGTAAAGATAATTTTCCGGCCTTCAATACCTGATAATAAATAACTTTTGCAAGTTTTTGAAATTGATGAGCATATTTCATGTTTTCTCACAGATAATGACTCATTGATATTGAATGGTTTAGAACATAACCAAAATTATCAAAAGAAAATGCATGATCAACTTGTACTCTTTCCCAAAAATTATGTCAATTTGGAATATCTTTTTAAAAGGGATGACCAAACAAAGATTATGGATCTAAAAGAAGAACTATCTGATAGAAATGTTCAAGAGACAAAAAAAATAAACATTGGTACTTATAATTCTCCAAAGTACATAAATATGGGCACTAGTTGAACTACTGAAGAATTTGATCAATATACTCAATTGTTTAAAGAATTTCAAGATATTTTTTCTTGGAGTTATGATGATTTAAAGGAATATTGAAAGTCCATATTTCATCATGTATTACCAATAAAAGAGGGATCAAAACCCTTCAAGAAAAAATTGAGGATGATAAATATCAAGATAAAGCATCTTGTGAAGATAGAAATAGAGAAGCTAAAGAAGGCTGGTATAATTTTTTCTATCAGGCATTCAAAATGGCTCTCATATTCTATGGTAGTAAGAAAGAATAATGGTGAAATTCACCTTTTTGTTGATTTCAGAGATCTCAATCAAGCAATAATTAAATATAACTACCCACTCCCTAATATGGATATGTTAATAGAACATATTATTGTTTCTCCACTAATGTCCATGCTGGACGGATTTTCAAGATATAATAAAGTTCTTGTATCTAAGGTAGATAGACCAAAAAAAACATTCATAACACCATGGGGAACATATTCTTATGTTAGAATTCCATTTGGATTAAATAATGTAGATACAATATTTCATAGAGCAATGTACTGCACTTTCAAATATCTCATCGAAAAATTCTTTGTAGACTACCAAGATGACCTAAGAGTTTATTAAATATTAAGAGAAAGACATTAATCCTCTCAAATAGGTCTTTTAATGGTGTATAATGTATGGAATATCCTTGAATCCCCAAAAATGTTTTTTTTTTTCCATAACAGAAGGAAATCTATTAGGTCATATTGTGAGCAGAG
>ML793273.1:285148-306515 GCA_009831015.1 Picea engelmannii | reverse complement strand
AGGGGCTATCTGATCAGGATTAGATGGTCTGATCAGATGTATTCGCTAATTTATCAACATTGAAAGTTTAAAAGAACTTGGTCATGCTTGAAAGGTATGACCAAGTTGCTATTATTGCATGGGGCCTTTGCTTCAATTCTTTTCTGCCCTCTTTTCTCTTTTTCTTTTTCTTTTTCTTTTTCATTTTCTTTTTCTTTTTCTTTTTCTTTTTCTTTTTCATTTTCTTTTCCTTTTTCTTTTTCTTTTTCTTTTTCATTTTCTTTTTCACAAATTATTTGAGGAATGCAATATCATTTGTGAACTAGATTACCAGATGCAGATAATATCCAAGTCATAAGATGATTCCCATAAATTATGGGGTGATAACAGCACCCAAGGACCCTCTCCTTAGTGCTTTTCAACTCTTAATGCCAACACCGCTAGCTCCCCATGATAGGCTTCCTCCTTGATGTGACCACGGACTCTGACCATGGGAAATCTCAATTCAGAATCTCATGCTTCAGAAATTTCATGAACTGCTTCCTCTTGCTTTCCCTATTTCCTAATTGATGATTTCTTCGAGACAAAATCTACGGTCCATGTTCCTCTCATGATCAACTTGCGAGTTCACAATGCATGAGTCTTCTCTTATCCTGAATCTGCTTCTCTCGATTTGCGAATCAACGACTTGTTGATTTCCTACCACGTGTCCTATCTCAATGGACATCTAGGATTGCTTCGTCTCTCATATCCTAGGGTGTTCTCTCCTTAACTTTTCTCGAAGGGTTATTCCTTTGAAATATGTGGATATATTCCACATTACCTTCCACATCCAATGACCTAGATTTAATTATCTCTTTGCGACTTCGCAAATACCTTTGTTTACTCTCAGCAAACCTTCCAAAGTTCTAGATCCTGATTCTCTCAACCTTCTTCCACTTGTCTCCTCCGACGATGGATGATTTCTCTGTCTTAGGGACTTCGGAAAGTCCTAGACGCCTTTGCACACTTAGTGAAAATTCCTATTTTTAGACTTAGGTTGTTCTTGAACTATTTTTTCACTCCTTGCATAGTTCTGTACAAAATATTTTGTGACTTTTCTCTTCTTGAAAACTTACAAGGTTCCCAGTCCCCTTGTGTCCTTCAGTGGACTTCCTCTTGTCCTCCTAGAAATCTCTTGATCTTCCTCCTGAGATTGTAATATGGACTTATAGTATTCTCAACGCACTCCTTTATGCTCGACTAAGATGTTCGACAACCTCTCCCTTTGCCTTCCTGAAGGGTTTAAGGCATCTCCTTTCCTTTTTCGATGCACTCTTGCAAAGCCTTCCTTCCTCAGAATGTTCAGTAATTCTCAGATTCTCTTAAGGATTCCAACACTTCCACCCGTGTTTTCCTTATGCATGCTCACACTAGCTCGCTTCCCTCCTAGCAGAGTGTTTCAGAGTTTTCAGTAACTCTGCATCGTTCTTCCTTCCACACATAATTTCTTTCCAAGGCACTTAACCACCTTGAAATTTCTCCCCGATCCTGTGAATTAACCTAGTATGCCCTCCTGGCAGTCTCTCTTCTACTCCACTGAGTTTAAACATGAACTCGTTGTGTCGGCCCGTAGAGTTCCCTCTCTCTGTCATGCACTCCTTGAACTTAGCCTAGAGAACCAGACATAACTCAACACACTCACATATAAAATCTTATGCTTCTATTTGTGCAAAAGATTTTTAACACTCATCTACAATTCAAATGCATATAAATGACATTCATAACACAACATATATTACACAGACATTGATAACAGGAAAAAATATCATTTTCTATTAATGATGGAATGTCAAATTACAATGGTTGAGTCCGGACTATGTCTAAGTCTCGACTCTCATCAACCTCCCTAACTTGTCTTATAATTATTTTTCCTCAAACTTCAGTAGCCAACAACCATTACTTGGAAACAATACAAATATTTATACAAGAGGGGCTCAATTAGCTTCCCTCGCAAGCTAAAGTAGTGGTGTCAAATCACCATTCAAAACTTCTATCTAATGGGAAAATTACAATGATGAAAATCTGCTCCAAATCGGATGCAAATCCCTCCTTCGGCTCCTCTATTTTTCCACTACTGCTCCTGCATCATCCTCGATGCGCATGTAGTTTCCTTCATGTCCAGCCTCTCTTTGGTGATCGCTTCCTTTGTCGACTCCAACATCAACTTCCTTATCGTCTCAACCACCTCGTGCAGTTGCTCCATCGAATGGATTTTCCTTTGCATACCAACTTGCTTCATTTCTTCCTTTCCCATGGGTAAATGACATCCATAGACCATGTCATTTCCTTCATATTTCTTGGCCTTAGCTTGACAATTTTCTACAGTCTCCAATTCTATAGACTTTTCCTCACTAGGATTCTACTTAGCTTCTTCCTCTGACAGATTTTCTCGTGTCAATTCTCTGGCTGGCTCCATTCCAGCTTCCTCCAACTTCTCCCCATGTTGTATGATCCTCCATATGCTTCCAACTTATCCTATTGGATGTCCATACCCTACACTATTAACCTTCTCTCTAGGGATTCCAATTCCTCACACAGGTCAATAAAGTTTGTGATGTATTCCTCCTCTTCTATTGTAGGCTTGAGTGCTGCAGTCATCTCCTGTTTAGCTTCCTTGCTGAAATGTCGAGTGATTCCGCTAAATGATCTTCTCTTTATGTGAAGGAAAACATCATTGTTTTCTCCACCTCCTCTTTTTTAACAGTCTCTATTGGTTGTCCTTCGGTCACTTCTCCTGTAACGCATGCTCTAGCCTTGAATGGGATTTTTGGTAGAAATATCTCAATTCCCCCAATGATCAGAACACTCCTATGATCCTCCTTTCTTGTCTCCCTTTCACCTGTCAATGCTCCTTGATAATATGAACCCTCAGTTGGGTTCATATTATAACGAACCTCCTCGTTACACCAACAATCCTCTTATAACAAGTGCAATTTTTTTTTTTTTTGTTTGTTACAGGTGTGTGTGCGTGTGTACAAGGGAAACAACACATTCAACTCTACATTGCCACCCGACGACTGACAAGACACAACAATGACAAAAAACACAAGAAGACATAAGGTGAACAACAAGTAACTGCAAGCATTAAACGACAAACTATGTTATGTACAGTACGAACATAGCTGGAAGAATCCATTGTAATAGATTTTACTATTTCTGCATAGGAAAGCAGGGCGTTTAATCTTAGTTCTCTGCTCCGGAGAGAGAGAATGTTAGATAGGCTCCTGGCCGACTGCTCAAGCAGGAACTAGTAATCTTTGTTAGGAGGTCACAGTGGTGGGAACTCTACCTTTAAAGAGCCCGTGATTACTGATACAACCTTAGAGGAGTGTCGCAGGAGTGGAAACCCTGCCTTTAAAGGGCCCGAGACTCTTGATACGGAACTAGATTCTTTACACAGAAAAATAATCACACACACATACTTATATACAAAGCGACTAGTTTTATCAAATCAAAGAGTCTGATATCATACAACTGTGAGTTTGGACAATTCCAATTATAGTACTAACCCTGAAATTAACCCGACCCTAAATGTCAGCATAAAAATAAACAACAACTTTATTAACCCTAAAATTAACATCCCAACCCTAATCCATTCAAATAAAAGCGTTACCTTACATTAATCCTTCCTTTGTGTGCAAGCCTCATTCATCACGCAACATGTCATTCAAAACTTAGATATTCATGGGCGCCAAATTAAGTAAGTTTTAAAGCCATCTTTCGAAATAACAAGATAAAAACTAAATATCTAGATCCACCATCTACTACATGAATCCTCAATGCGTAAAACTAATATCTATGTCAATCATTCCCTACATACTAACCACCGCTCAAGAAGCGATAACTAACACCATCGGTAATCCATCCATAATGCCATAAGGAGCCATCTAAATCAACACTAATATACATCTAATAGTCAGAAATTTAGAACCAATAATTAATGCAATGATCTGCATTTGCTTGTTAGGAAAGTTAACTTAAAGGTAAGTTGCCCTTGTTAAATTAAAGTGGATTTCCATTTTCAAATACTAATGAAATAAAACAGTTGCTTCCATGAACATTAACTGGAAAATAAATTACTTTCATTTAAATAAGGTGGATGTTGTTGAAACAATTACTAAAAAGTAGATTGTTTTTACTGAGATAAGGTAAATTTCTATTTAAGAAAACATTACTAACATAAAGAGGTTGCAAATATTAAAATCTGATTGCCTATTAATGACAAAATTGAAATCATTCAACTGAGTCGAAATAATCCAATCTCAACCGGTACTACAACATAAGAAATACTTTCCTACTTCCTGGTTAGAATACAACTCATTAAAAAATTTCAAGGGATAAAGTGTCTTTAGATTAATAGTCTAATATATAAAATTTGTTTCTAACTGAAAACAAATAATTTATGAATATGGTGTCACAAGGATAGTGCGTTGTCCTGAGGTTAACAGCTGATTAAAAACATCAAGAGCTATCATGCCCAACAACTGTTATTGGCACCGGGCGCGGTTTTAAAGAAATCAACTTTTGAAAAGAAAAAGGAGCAATGAGTTTCCCTAGAGGCAAGATGCACATTGTGTTTCTCGTCCAGGTTAGTAGGACGCGCAGTTAGTACAGTCATCCGATGGTCACGGTTCAGAATGAGACTACTTCCATTAAGAACTCTTGCAAACAGGGACGGTCAATAATAATGCCGTCGTGACTTCTCTCATTCCAATTACTTAGCCGATTGTTGTTGATTCAACAGTTACAACCACCTACTTCCATTTAAAACCCTAACTGCCATCGCCCGGACCGACACAAAGCAAGGGAAATCCACCGACCCAAAAATCTATGCACAATGCGCCAATACAGGAACGAATGGAGAGGTGTTTAATAGGTGGGACACGTGATTCTACCATCGCCAGACACTCTGCGATAGTAAGGGGTGGGACGAGTGGGAATATTCTAGCTGGGTCAACGCTCACTCCACCAGATACACACAGTCGTGCTTCCAGTGCTGAGGAACTGAATTTGGAAGGTAGGAAGGGAAATCATAGCAAGGTATCTCAGGCTAGTGCCGAGGCATAACCGAAGGTTGCCGAGCCTCTCCCTGAACGTAGCCACCTGGCAAGCTGTTAAACTGCTGATGGAAGACAACCATAGGAGTTGGAACGTCATCGAAGGAAGAATGAAAGCCATACCATCCAGTAGATAATGGTCGCTGGCAGGGTAACTAAGGTTTGAGAGGCCAAGTTAACCTAAGGCTTAAACTCTTCGAGCAGTTCAACAATTTTAGTAGGTGGCGAGGCAAGGGACACTGCCCACAATGGGCATCAATGGTTGGGTTGGCAGTGATAAACCGTCTGAGAGAGAATGAGCATAAATATTTTTCCTCGATTTTCTTAAGTTTAATGCAAAGGAGCGAGAGGCGAGAACTCGTTCGAAATTAGAAAAAAAAAAAAAAATCAATCTACCTACTGGATAAGTTTCAACATACTAAATTCTATAACAGAAGAACATTCTCTACAGAGGTCTAGCCAACTCCGAAATAACGCAGAGAATTCAAACTCTACAGAGATTCCACTTTCCACAGCTTCGACAATCATTTCCACATCAGCCATCAAGGCTCAAATAAATAAAAGAAACTGCAGAGTTAAGGGTAAAGGTCTGTACACCTGCAGTGATGAGAAATTTATCCTTTGCTCCTTCCAGAAATCATGCTACAGTAGGCTGTGTGAAAATTTAAATGAAGTTTACGGAACTCAAATGTAACCATACCAGAATTAAATCATCACGCCTGTTATTATGATCGCTACCTTATCCAAAAATTTAGAAGTACAAATGTGGTAATGCAAATATGAAATTTTAAAGTTTCAAAGCAGGGAATGAAAAAATCACCTTTACATGACATTCACACCGTTCAATTTTACCATCTAAGTTATGAGGACACCGGTCAACAATCAACTAGGCTAGGGAAAATAAAGGGGTTCGCTATCAATCTATACATACGATACATTTACCGTCGAATATTTCGAACCCACCATAAATCATATTGCAATCTACTCTACTAAATAAAGAACATACCGTGGCCTTTTCGCCTGCTTCGACGGATGTCCACATGCTCCGAGTCGCTTCCACTCGTCGACCGTCGAGACCTCACTGTTATCTCCCAGCCAATCGCTAGGGGTACTATGCTTCCCCCTTAGCCCCCCGAGCCGCAAAGGGGCCACACACTATCCATATGGTATGTCTAGCTTCCCAGCTCGCCTCGCAAGGCCTAGCTACCACTCCTATCCGAACTGGAAAATCCCAACTCTCCACAAGTAATCAGTCAAGTCACAAAACCGACAACGTAATGTTACACTAACAGCCGATCACTTCTTCCTCATCTTCCCTTTCTTTTATAGAGTTTTTTTCCAACCTCCAACTTTCCCTAAATCACATTTTAATTAATTTTTAATAAAAATAGTCTAAATATTCTCCTTCGCACAAGTGTCGTCCATCCCCCTCTTTCCTCAATTAATTATTTTATTTAAATTATTAAATGACTCATTTCCCTCACCCACCTAGAGTTGCTCCTAAATTTCCTCCTAGGTGTTCCTAGATCCCCTTACAAGTTTTAAATAATTTCCCTAAAAAGAAGTTGCTAAATTAGCTCAAATTAGAAGGTTCTTAATTGCAGATTCCTTACTATGTTGACCTCGGTTTTTACCATAAGTTTCCAACTTTCCTTTATTATGTTTCCTCCAATACTTAGTTTCCTAATTATTATTATTCCCTTCTTTCCCCTTTTTATTAGAGCCAAAATGGTAGTTGTGTTGTTTACTCTTTTCCCTTTATTATTAATTTAAAATCTTTTTATACTTCCACAAGTTAAATAATTTCTTTCCTATTTACAATTTAAAACCACAGATTTTAATTAAATTATTCCTCTCTTCATTTTACCCTCTAAATTTAATAAGACTAAAATTATTACTTAAGTTGGTTTTAGTTTATATCTTTGTTTTATTTTTTTAGTGTCTTTTTCTTAAGGCTTAACAAAATTTTACACTAGATAAGTTTTTGACTTAGGTTTAGATTCTGAACTAGGCGACAATTATTTAGGGAAGTCATTTTAAGAATTTATTAAGGTGTTAAATGTCTTAGGGACATCTAGGTTTGTTCCTTCCTCAACATCAATTCGACGTGCCCTTCAGGACGCACCACGTGCTCCAAGGGTGCCACTCACCTTGGTTTTTTCTTTTGCACGACGTGCCCTTCAGGATGAACCACATGCTCCAAGGGTGTCACTCGCTAACTTGGGTTTCCTTCACGCGACGTGCCCTTTAGGATGCACCACGTGCTCCAAGGGTGCCACTCGCCAACTTGTGTTTCTTTCACGCAGCGTGCCCTTTAGGATGCACCACGTGCTCCAAGGGTGCCACTCGCCAACTTGAATGATTGGTAGACATCTATAACCCCTGGAGTCAACACTCCACTAGGTGAACTTGTGGGAGACTAAGGGCTCTAAGGAATAAGGCCCCCGCCTTATTGTGCACCCCTTAGAATCCTTATGAGCGACTGTCGTAGTTTTCCCTCATTGCAGTGTGGATCCTCTCGAACTAGGTAATCGTTAACATACAGTTTCTGCCACGGCGGGAGTGGTAGTAGGATGTGGGAGGGCTGTTTTTCACACCTCTCCCTCAACCTCTTTGGAAATCGTGTGTGGCCCCTTTAATCCATATGTGAGTCTGGTCGACAAGATATCGTCAGCCTGCATCATCAACAAATGTGTCAGAACATGTCCACATCATAACATCAAATCAATGTAATATCACAGTAAATAAATCAACCCAAATAGCACACTCCCTGACTCAATCCGGAGTCCAAGGGGTTCTATCGATGCCTTAGCATCCTCAAGGTCCAAAAACCCTGTACACTCAGTAAAACCGATTCAATAGCACCTATATATGTCAAAGCAGTAGAACATCATGTCATCTATCATAACACATTATAATCAAGAATATATGTTTTAATATCATAAAATTCCAGATCACTTGTGAGCAAGTGTCCTAAAAGAATAAGTTTTCTCAGTGCACCAGAGCGGGATGTCACATACACACCCACTTGGTCTAAACTTCATCCTGAAGTTTCATAGTATAAATGCCGAAAGAAATGTATCCCAATATCATAAGTCTATCTATCAAACAAAAATGGAAATTGTTGGTGCATATCATATGTGTCCTCCCAGGTCGCCGAGTGTGGACTATAACTGTCCCACTGGACCTTGACCTGATCTACCATTCGACATCATAGCTATCGAACATGATGATACAATATGTGGACTGGCTCAGTTGTGAGTGCTCCCTCGTCCGATACCTGCAAGGAAATCATGTCAATCACATGCGTAGGATCACTAATATAATGTCTCAAAATAGATACATGAAAAAAATCGTGCATGCGCCTCAAAGAATAAGGCAAGGCTATTTGATAGGCCACGGGCCCCTTTCTCTCCACAATCTCTAAAGGTCCCACAAACCTAGGAGAGAGTTTAGCTCCCTTTCCAAACTTGATCGAACTCTTATGCAGTTTAACCTGCAAGAAGACTTGATCGCTGACCTCGTAACTACAGTCAACTCGGTGCGCATAGGCATAACTCTTCTATCGATCCTGTGCTTCTTTAATCCTTTGTCTTATGTTTATCATTTTCTCTTCCATTTCTTGGATCGCTTCTAGTCCCACCAGGACCCTATCCTCAATACGATCCCAACTCAAGGGCGTCTGACACAGTTTCCCATAAAGAAACTCAAAAGGCACCATCTTAATGGTGCTCTGGTAACTGTTGTTGTAAGCGAACTCTACTAGAGGCAAGAATTCTTCCCATCGCTTTTGTTGGTCCATCACGTACATGCGCAACATGTCTTACAAGGTTTGGTTTGTTCCTTCTATCTATCCGTCAGTCTCTAGGTGATACGCAGTACTAAAGTTAAGTTTAGTTCCCAAGGCCTCTTCGAAACTCGTGTAAAATCGTCCAGTAAACACCGATCCTCGATCGGATATAATCCTCTTAGGCACGCCATGCAGCCTCACAATATCACTGATGAAAACCCTCGCTATGTCGGGTCTCTGATACATCGTACGTACAAGAATAAAGTGAGAACTCTTCGTCAGAGTGTCTACTACTAAAAAAATCGAGTCATGTCTCCTTGCCGTCAGTGGCAATCCAACAATAAAATAAATTTAAAGGACCTCCCATTTCGATTCTGGAATGGCATGTGGTTGAAGTAATCCTGACAGGTTTCTGTGTTCATGCTTTATCTGCTGACACTCTAGACATCTGACTACATAGTTGACTATGTTAGCCTTCATTCCCCTCCAGAAGAATAAGGGTTTATGATCTTCCCTCATCTTCCTGACTCCCGGGTGCGCCATGTAAACTACTCTATGAGTCTCGCTCAGGATCAACATCCTCAACTCGTCATTGGGTAGTATGTAAATCTGACCTTTAAACCTCAATAACCCATCGTTATCAAAATAAAATCCCTCATATCGTGGTACCATCATTGTGTTTTGTCCGATAAAACCCTCGACCTCTTTGTACCATTCATCGTAACGCTGTAAAGTGAGAATTTTCTCACGTAAGTTCTTCTGAAGAGGCAACACTGAAAAGATGCGTGGTCTTCGTTTCAAAGCATATTCCACTCAGTTCACCATTCCATTTATGTAAGTAATCTCAAAGTCGTACTCGCTAAGCAATTCCGACCAACGTCGTTGTCGTGCGTTCAGGTCGCTTTGCGTAGAAATGTGTTGCAGTCCATAATGATCAGTCTTTAGTTCAAATTTTCGTCCAACCAGGTAGTGTCTCCAAACCTTCAAGGCATATATGATGGCTAATAACTCCAAATCGTGCATTGCGTAGTTCTCCTCATACCTTCTCAATTTCCTCGAAATGTAAGCAACCACTCATCCTTCTTGCATCAAGATTCTGCCTAAACCATCCTTGGATGCATCAGTGCATACCAAGAAGTCTGCATCCATGTCAAGGACCTTTAGTATCGACGTTATTGTCAACAACTCTTTAAGCCTCTGAAATGCTTCCGCATATTTCTCCGTCCAAACAAACTTCTTGTTTTTCTTATGCAATTCCGTGATCGAATTTTCTATCTTCGAAAATCCCTCGACAAACCGTCGATAGTATCCTACTAAACCCATAAAACTACGCACTTCTGTGACATTCATTGGCGTAGGCCATTCCATAATAGCCTCAACCTTTGCTGGATCCACGACGATGCCTTCGCCGGAGATGACATGCCCTAAGTAGTGAATCCTCGATTGATAAAAAGAGCATTTGGACAACTTCCCATATAGTTTGTGCTCTCGTAAACACTGTAGTACCAAGCACAAGTGCTCGTCATGCTCCTCCATCATTCGAGAGTAGATCAAAATATCGTCAATGAATACTTGGATGAACTTGTCCAAGTACTCGCGGAACCCCCCATTCATCAAACTCATAAATACCCCTGGGGCGATTGTCAATCTAAACAGTAAAACAATAAACTCGTAATGTCCAAATCTCATCTTAAAGGCGGTCTTAGGGATGTCATCCTCCTTGATCCACAACTAGTGGTACCTCGATCACAAATCGATCTTGGAGAACACCGTCGCACCCTTCATTTGATCGAACATATCATCTGTTCTTGGTAAGGGATACTGATTCTTGATGGTAGCCTTGTTCAGTTGACGGTAGTCAATGCAAATCCTCCACGATCCATCCTTCTTCTGAATGAAAATAACAGGTGCACCCCATGGTGACACACTAGGACGTATCAGTCCCAGGTCCAACAACTCCTTTAGTTTCATTTTCAACTCTTGCAACTGTGGGGTCAACATCCGATAAGGTGTTTTTGCTATCAGTTCGGTCCCCGGTTTCAGGTCTATGGTAAACTCCAATTCCCTTTCCAACGGTATCCTTGGTAACTCCTCTAGAAATACATCCGCAAACTCCTTCACCACCGGAAGGTGTTCTAGACCTTCTTCCACTCCCTTTTCATTTAGCGCAAGGATCACAGAAAGCCTACACCCCTTGCGCATACTATTTCGTAACTGTAAGGAAGAGATGAACCTCAGGGAAACTCCCTGGTTCCTTCCTACATTCAGATGTCTCTATCCTTCATCATCAACCAAGCTCAACCATTTTGTTTTACAGTTGAGTATCCCCTCATGCGATTCCAACCAATCCATACCGATCACGACATCATTAGATCCTAATATCATGACGTACAAGTTGACCCTCATGACAAACTCTCCCAGGTTAAGGACACAGCCCGTAACCTTTCCTTCCACCTTCTGTTTGGCTCCCAAATCCATCTCTACGAAGCTAAATTCATCCTGTTCGACTACCTTTGCCTTAATCCGTTTTAGCTCTACACCAGAAATGAAACTCTCAGTAGCACCTGGGTCTATCAAAATACTAAGGGTCTGGTTAGCGATAGTACCTGTCATCTCAAGCATAGTCGACTGGTTCTCTGCCTGGTGGTTATTCACCGCTGCATGAATCCAATGGGCCTTGCCCATATCTCCCATGGTAGTGGGTCTGGATGATCTGGAGGCTCTGGTCCTCTCCATAGGACAATCGTGCTGGTAGTGTGGCTCCCCACACGTCCAACACCCCTTCTTCATCCCAGTAGTCCTGGTACTTGAAGTGGAAGATGGCAGCCCACTGGCCTGGACACCTGGTCTGTTCTGCTGAATAGGCCTAAACTGTTGCAGCGGGCGACGCTGTTGATGATGCTGTGGTCCCTGATAAGGTGTCCGCTGCTGAGGTGGCGGTCGTTGGGGTGTAGTGTATGTGGATCCCCTCTGGAAGCCACGATATCTCGACATGTGTCTCGCTGGTGTCTGGTGTTGCATGGTTCCAGAGGAACCCTGCCTTGTTGGTCTCACTGTAGTCCTGGTCTGACCCCCACTGGTAATCTCCTCCTCTGCTATGAGGGCCTTCTGGATGACGTCGTGCAAGGTTTGAGGCATCAAAATCCTAACCTTTGCATGCAGGCTGTCATTAAGGCCAAACACGAACCGGTTGACCTTGAGTTTCTCTGTGTTAAGGTGCAGAGCATACCAGAGCAGCTCCATAAAACTTGCCTCGTACTCGGGCACCGTATGACCCCCCTGTCGTAAAGAATTGAACTCATTGAGCTGACGCTCAATGAATTCCTCTGAAAGATACCTCTCTCATAACCGTTCCATGAACAGTTCCCATGACACGTCTTCAATGGCCATGTTCAGCTGCGGTAGGAGCGTCTTCCACCATAGAAGAGCGCTCCCCTTCAGTTGAAAGACCGCCATGTGGACCTTCATGTTGGAGGTATAATCGTGAAGTGCAAAGCACATCGCCATGTTCTCCAACCATGCCTTGACGGCTGCGCCATCTGGGGCACCAAAGAACTCGGGAAATTTGACCTTCTCGAATTCCCGATGAATTAAACCTGTAATGGACGGTGTGTGCGGTGAAACCCCAGCGGGTGTCGGTGCCCTGGCCTCGTCTCTGTCCAATTGGCTGATCAGTGCCTCGGACATGTGCTGAAAAGACCTCATCACCCCGACCACGTCTCCAACTACTATCTTCTCATTTCCAAGAACCTGCTCACCTCCCTGGGGGTTAGACCCCTAAGGTGTGGATGCTACTGGAGGCGTCACGCCTCCTCCCCTAGAACCCCATTGTCTACCTCCGTGGCATCCTCTAACCATGATTACCTGCATGCACACAATCAACTCGATCAACAATAGTATAATCAAATCAAATCATGTCACAAAAGCCGTAGCGAATCCCAAGTCGCAGTTCAAACCGACTCTAATACCATATGTAACGAACCTCCTCGTTACGCCGATAATCCTCTTATAACAAGTGCAAAATTTTATTTATTTATTTATTTTGTTACAGGTGTGTGTGCGTGTGTACAAGGGAAACAACACATTCAACTCTGCGTCGCCACCCGACGACTAACAAGATGCAACAATGACGAACACCACAAGAAGACATAAGGCGCACAACAAGTAACTGCAAGCATTAAACGACAAACTATGTTATATACAGTACGAACACAGATGGAAGAATCCATAGTAGTAGATTTTACTATTTCTGCATAGAAAAGCAGGGCATTTAATCTTAGTTCTCTGCTCCGGAGAGAGAGATTGTCAGATAGGCTCCTGGCCGACTGCTCAGGCAGGAACTAGTAATCTTTGTCAGGAGGTCATAGTGGTGGGAACTCTGCCTTTAAAGAGCCCACGACTAATGATACGACCTTAGAGGTGTGTTGCAGGAGTGGAAACACTGCCTTTAAAGGGCCCAAGACTCTTGATACGACACTGGATTCTTTACACAGAAAAATAAAGTGTCTTTAGATTAATAGTCTAATATATAAAATTTGTTTCTAACTGAAAATAAATAATTTATGAATATGGTGTCACAAGGATAGTGTATTGTCCTGAGGTTAACATATGATTAAAAACATCAACAACTATCATGCCCAACAATTTTTATTGCCACCGGGCACAGTTTTAAAGCAATCAAATTTTGAAAAGAAAACGGAGCAATGAGTTGCCCTGGAGGCAAGACACAAAGTGGGTTTCTCGTCCAGGTTAGTAAGACACACAGTGAGTATAGCCGTCTGATGGTCACAGTTCGAAATGAAACTACTTCCATTAAGAACTCCTGCAAACAGGGACGGTCAATAATAATGCCACCGTGACTTCTGTCATTCCAATTACTTAGCCGGTTGTTGTTGATTCAACAGTTACAACCACCTACTGCCATTTAAAACCCTGACTGCCATAGCCTGGACCGACACAGATCAAGGGAAATCCACCGGCCCAAAAATCCCTGGGAGAGAACGAGCATAAATATTTTTCTTCCATTTGCTTAAGTGTAATGCAAAGGAGTGGGAGGTGAGAACTCATTCGAAATCAGAAAAAAAAAATCAATCTACCTACTGGATAAGTTTCAACTTACTAAATTCTATAACAGAAGAGCATTCTCTACAGACGTCTAGCCAACTCAGAAATAACGCAGAGAATTTAAACTCTCCAGAGATTCCACTTTCCACAGCTTCGGCAATCCTTTCCACATCAGCCATCAAGGCTCAAATAAAAAAAAGAAACTGCAGAGTTAAGGGTAAAGGTCTGTACACCCGCAGTGATGAGAAATTTCTCCTTTCCTCCTTCTATAAATCGCGCTACAATAGGTTGTGTGAAAATTTAAATGAAGTTTACGGAACTCAAATGTAACCATACCAGAATTAAATCATCACGCCTGTTATTATGATCTCTACCTTATCCAAAAATTTAGAAGTACGAATGTGGTAATGCAAATATGAAATTTTAAAGTTTCAAAGCAGGGAATGCAAAAATCACCTTTACATGACATTCACACCGTTCAATTTTACCATCTAAGTGATGAGGACACCGGTCGACAATCAACTAGGCTAGGGAAAATAAAGTGGTTCGCTATCAATCTATACATACGATACATTTATCATCGAATATTCCGAACCCAGCATAAATCATATTGCAATCTACTCTACTAAATAAAGGACATACCGTGGCCTTTTCGCCTGCTTCGAAGGATGTCCACACACTGTGAGTCGCTCCCACTCACCGACCGTCGAGACTTCACCGGTACCTCCCAACCAATCGCTAGGGGTACTCTACTTCCCCCTTAACCCCCCGAGCTACAAAGGGGCCACACACTATCCATATGGTATGTCTAGCCTCCCAGCTCGCCTTGCAAGGCCGAGCTACCACTCCTATCCAAAATGGAAAAATCCAACTCTCCACAAGTAATCAGTCAAGTCACAAAACCGGCAGCATAACATTACGCTAACAACTGATCCCTTCTTTCTCATCTTCCCTTTCTTTTATAGAGTTTTTTTCCAACCTCCAACTTTCCCTAAATCACATTTTAATTAAGTTTTAATAAAAATATTCTAAATATTCTCCTTCGCACAAGTGTCGTCCATCCCCCTCTTTCCTCAATTAATTATTTTCTTTAAATTATTAAATGACTCATTTCCCTCACCCACCTAGAGTTGCTCATAAATTTCCTCCTAGGTGTTCCTAGATCCCCTTACAAGTTTTAAATAATTTCCCTAAAAAGAAGTTGCTAAATTAGCTCAAATTAGAAGGTTCTTAATTGCAGATTCCTTACTATGTTGACCTTGCCTTTTACCATAAGTTTCCAACTTTCCTTTATTATGTTTCCTCCAATACTTAGTTTCCTAATTCTTATTATTCCCTTCTTTCCCCTTTTTATTAGAGCCAAAATGGTAGTTGCGTTGTTTACTCTTTTCCCTTTATTATTTATTTAAAATCTTTTTATACTTCCATAATTTAAATAATTTATTTCCTCTTTACAATTTAAAACCATGGATTTTAATTAAATTATTCCTCTCTTCATTTTACCCTCTAAATTTAAGAAGACTAAAATTATTACTTAAGTGGGTTTTAGTTTACATCTTTTTTTTTTTTTTTTAGGGTCTTTTTCTTAAGGCTTAACAAAATTTTACCGTACAAAAGTTTTAGACTTAGGTTTAGATTCTGAACTGGACGACAATTATTTAGGGAAGTCGTTTTAAGAATTTATTAAGGTGTTAAATGTCTTAGGGCCATCTAGGTTTGTTCCTTCCTCAACATCAATGTGACATGACCTTCAACATGCACCACGTGCTCCAAGGGTGCCACTCGCCTCGGTTGTTTCTTTTGCACGATGTTCCCTTCAGGATGCGCCACATGCTCCAAGGGTGCCACTCGCTAACTTTTGTTTCTTTCACGCGATGTGCCCTTCAGGATGCACCACGTGCTCCAAGGGTGCCACTCTCCAACTTGTGTTTCTTTCACGCGACGTGCCCTTCAGGATGCACCACGTGCTCCAAGGGTGCCACTTGCCAACTTGACTAATTGTTAGACATTTATAACCCCTGGAGTCAACACTCCTCCAGGTGAACTTGTGGGAGACTAAGGGCTCTAAGGAATAAGGCCCCCTCCTTATTGTGCACCCCTTATAATCCTCGTGAGGAATTGTCGCAGGTTTCCCTCACGACATCATGGATCCTCTCGAACTAGGTAATCGTTAACCTACAGTTCGAGCCACGATGGGAGTGCTAGTAGGATGTGGCAGGGTTGTTGTCCACACCTCTCCCTCAACCTCTCTGGAAATCGTGTGTGGCCCCTTTACTCCATATGTGACTCTGGTTGGTAAGCTATCGTCAGCCTGCATCATAAACAAACGTGTCAGAACATGTCCACATCATAACATCAAATCAATGTAATATCACAGTAAATAAATTAACCCAAATAGCACTCCCTGACTCAATCCGGAGTCCAAGGGGTTCCATCGATGCCTTAGCATCCTCAAGGTCCAAAAACCCTGCACACTCAGTAAAACCGAGTCAATAACACCTATCTATGTCAAAGCAGTAGAACATCATGTCATCTATCATAACGCATTATAATCAAGGATATATGTTTTAATATCATAAAATTCTAGATCACTAGCGAGCAAGTGTCCTCAAAGAATAAGTTTTCTCAGTGCACCATAGTGGGATGTCACATACACACCCACTTGGTCTAAAATTCATCCTGAAGTTTCATAGTATAAATGCCGAAATAAATCTATCCCAGTATCATAAGTCTATCTATCAAACAAAAATGGAAACTGTTGGCTCATATCATATGCGTCCTCCTAGGTCTCTGAGTGCAGACTATAACTTTCCCACTGGACCTTGACCTGATCTACCGTTCAACATCATAGCTATCGAACGCGATGATCCAATATGCATACTGGCTCAGCCATGAGCACTCCCTCGTCCGATACCTGCAAGGAACTAATGTCAATCACATGCATAGGATCACTAATATAATGTCTCAAAACAGATACATGAAAAACATCGTGCATGCGCCTCAAAGAATCAGACAAGGCTAGTCGATAGGCCACAGGCCCCTTTCTCTCCACAATCTCGAAAGGTCCCACAAACCTAGGAGAGAGTTTAGCTCCATTTCCAAACTTGATCGAACTCTTATTCATTTTAACCCGCAACAAGACTCGATCACCGTCCTCGTAACTACGGTCGACTTGGTGCGCATCAGCATAACTCTTCTGTCGATCCTGCGCTTCTTTAATCCTTTGTCTTATCATTTGGATTTTCTCTTCCATTTCTTGGATCGCTTCTGGTCCCACCAGGACCCTATCCTCAAGCCGATCCCAACTCAAGGGTGTATGACATGGTCACCCACAAAGAAACTCAAAAGGCACCATCTTAATGGTGCTCTGGTAACTGTTGTTGTAAGCGAACTCTACTAGAGGCAAGAATTCCTCCCATTGCTTTTGTTGGTCCATCAAGTACATGTGAAACATGTCTTACAACGTTTGGCTTGTTCGTTCTGTCTGTCCGTCAGTCTCTGGGTGATATGAAGTACTAAAGTTAAGTTGGGTTATCAAGGCCTCTTGGAAACTCGTCCAAAATCGCCTAGTAAACACCGATCCTCGATCAAATATAATCCTCTTAGGCACGCCATGCAGCCTCACAATCTCACTGATGAAAACCCTCGCTATGTCGGGTGCCTAATACATCATACATATAGGAATAAAGTGAGCACTCTTCATCAGAGTGTCTACTACTACAAAAATCGAGTCATGCCTCCTTGCTGTCAGTGGCAATCCAACAATAAAATCCATCGAAAGGACCTCCCATTTCAATTCCGGAATGGCATGTGGTTGAAGTAATCCTGCCGAGTGTCTATGTTCAGCCTTTACCTACTGACACTCTAGACATATGGCCACATAGTTGACTACGTCGGCCTTCATTCCCCTCAAGAAGAATAAGGGTTTAAGAACTTCCCTCATCTTCGTGACTCCCGGGTGCGCCATGTAAACTTCTCTATGAGTCTCGCTCAGGATCAACATCCTCAACTCGTCATTGGGTGGTACGTAAATCTGACCTTTAAACCTCAATAACCCATCGCCATCAAAAGAAAATCCCTCATATTGTGGTACCATCATTGTGTTTTGTTCGATAAAACCCTTGACCTCTTTGTACCATTCGTCGTCACGCTGTAAAGTGAGAATTTTCTCACGTAAGTTCTTCTGAAGAGGAAACACCAAAAAGATGCGTCGTCTCCGACTCAAAGAATACGCCACTCGGTTCAACGTTCCCTTTATGTAAGTAATCTCAAATTCGTACTCGCTAAGAAATTCTGACCAATGTCGTTGTCGCGCATTCAGGTCACTTTGCGTAAAAATGTGTTGTAGTCCACAATGATAAGTCTTCAGTTCAAATTTTCATCCAACCAGGTAGTTTCTCCAAACCTTCAAGGCAGATATGATGGCTAATAACTCCAAATTGTGCATTGCGTAGTTCTCCTCATGCCTTCCCAGTTACCTTGAAATGTAAGCAATCACTCGTCCTTCTTGCATCAAGACTCGGCCTAAAACTTCCTTGGATGCGTCAGTGCATACCAAGAAGTTTGCATCCATGTCAGGGACCTTTAGTATCGACGTTGTTGTCAACAACTCTTTAAGCCTCCGAAATTCTTCCGCGCATTTCTCCATCCAAACAAACTTCTTGTTTTTCTTCTGCAATTTTGTGATCGGATTTGCTATCTTCGAAAATCCCTCAACAAACTGTCGATAGTATCCTGCTAAAACCATAAAACTATGCACTTCTATGACATTCGTTGGCGCAGGCCATTCCATAATATCCTCAACCTTTGCTGGATCCACGGTGATGCCTTCGCCGGAGATGACATGCCCTAAGTAGTGAATCCTCGATTCATAAAAATATCATTTGGACAACTTCCCATATAGTTTGTGCTCTCAAAAACACTGTAGTACCAAGCGCAAGTGCTCGTCATTCTCCTTCGTCGTCCGAGAGTAGATCAAAATATTGTCAATGAATACTTGGAAAAACTTGTCCAAGTACTCGCGGAACACCCCATTCATCAAACTCATAAATACCCCTAGGGTGTTTGTCAGTCTAAACGGTAAAACAATAAACTCGTAATGTCCAAATCTCATCTTAAAGGCGGTATTAGGGATGTCATCCTCCTTGATCTGCAACTAGTGGTACCCCGATCGCAAATCGATCTTGGAGAACACCATCGCACCCTTCATTTGATCGACCATATCATCTATTCCTGGTAAGGGATATTGATTCTTGATGGTAGCCTTGTTCAGTTGACGGTAGTTAATGCAAGGCCTCCACGATCCATCCTTCTTCCGAATGAAAATAACAGGTGCACCCCATAGTGAAACACTAAGACGTATCAGTCCCAGGTTCAACAACTCCTTCAGTTGCATTTTCAACTCTTGCAACTCTGGGGTTGACATCCAATAAGGTGTTCTTGCTATCGGTTCGGTCCCCGGTTTCAGGTCTATGGTAAACTCCAATTCCCTTTCCAGCGACATGCCCGGTAACTCCTCTAGAAATACGTCCACAAACTCCTTCACCACTGGAAGGTGTTCTAGACCTTCCGCCACTCCATTTTCATTTAGCGCAAGGATCGCATAAAGCTTGCACCCCTTGTGCATACTCTTCTGTAACTGTAAGGAAGAGACGAACCTCAGGGAAACTCCCTGGTTCCGTCCTACATTCACATGTCTCTTTCCTTAATCATCAACCAAGCTCAACCATTTCGTCTTACAGTTGAGTATCGCCTCATGAGATTCCAACCAATCCATACCGATCACGGCATCATAAGATCCTAAGATCGTGACGTACAATTTGACCCTTGTGACAAACTCTCCCAGGTTAAGGGCACAGCCCGTAACCTTTCCTCCAACCTTCTGTTTGGCTCTTGAAGCCATCTCTACGAAGCTAAACTCAACCTGTTCGACTACCTTTGCCTTAATCCTTTTTAGCGCTACACCAGAAATGAAACTCTCAGTAGCACCTGGGTCTATCAAAATACTAAGGGTCTGGTCAGCGACAGTACCTGTCATCTCAAGCATAGTCGAATGGTGCTCTTCCTGGCGATTATTCATCACTGCATGAATCCGATGGGCCTTGCCCATATCTCCCATGGTAGTGGGTCTGGTTGATTCGGATGCTCTGGTCCTCTCCATAGGACAGTCGCGCTGGTAGTGTGGCTCCCCACATGTCCAACACCCCTTCTTTGGCCCAGTAGTCCTGGTACCTGAAGTGGAAGATGACGGCCCACCGGCCTGAACACCTGGTCTGTTCTACTGAACAGGCCTAAACTGCTGCTGCAGGAGACGTTGTTGCTGATGCTGTGGTCCCTGATAAGGTGTCCACTGTTGAGGCGGAAGTCATTGGGGTGTAGTGTATGTGGATCCCCTCTGGAAGCCACGATATCCCGACGTATGTCTCGCTGGTGTCTGGTGATGCATGGTTCCAGAGGAACCCTGCCTTGCTGGTCTCGCTGGAGTCCTGGTCTGACCCCCACTGATAAGCTCCTCCTTTTCTATGAGGGCCTTTTGGACGGCATCGTGCAAGGTTTGAGACATCAAAATCCTAACCTTTGCACGCAGGCTGTCGTTAAGTCCAAACACGAACCGGTTGATCTTGATTTTCTTTGTGTTAAGGTGTGGAGCATACTAGAGCAGCTCCATAAAACGTGCCTCATACTCAAGCACCGTACGACCCCCTGTTGTAAAGAGTTGAACTCATTGAGCTGACGCTGAATGAATTCCTCTGAAAGATACCTCTCTCAGAACTGTTCCTCGAACAATTCCCATGACACGTCTTCAACGGCCATGTTCAACTGCGGTAGGAGCGTCTTCCACCATAGAAGAGTGCTCCTCTTCAGTTGAAAGACCGCCATGCGGACCTTCATGTTGGAGGTATAATCGCGAAGTGCGAAGCACATCGCAATGTTCTCCAACCATGCCTCGATGACTGTGCCATCCGGGGCACCAAAGAACTCTGGAAATTTGACCTTCTCGAGTTCCCGGTGAATGCTACCTATAACGGCCGGTGCGCGCGGCGAAACCTCAGCTGGTGTTGGTGCCCTGGCCTCGTCTCTGTCCAATCGGCTGATCAATGCCTCGGACATGCGCTGAAAAAGGCCTCATCACCCCGACCACATCTTGAACTACAATCTTCTCCTGTTCGAGAACCTGCTCACCTCCCTGGGGGTTAGACCCCTCAGGCATGGATGGTATTGGAGGCATCACGCCTCCTCCCCTAGCACCTCGTCGTCTGCCTCCGCGGTGTCCTCTAACCATGATTACCTGTACACACACAATCAACTCGATCAGCAATGGTATAATCAAATCAAATCATATCACGAAAGTCGTAGCGAATCCCAAGTCGCGGGTCGAACTGGCTCTGATACCATATGTAACGAACCTCCTCGTTACGCCGAAAATCATCTTATA
>ML793273.1:262160-285098 GCA_009831015.1 Picea engelmannii | reverse complement strand
ATAGGTGTGTGTGCGTGTGTAAAAGGGAAACAACACATTCGACTCTACGTCACCACCTGATGACTAACAAGACGCAACAAGGACGAACACAACAAGAAGACATAAGGCACAACAAGTAACTGCAAGCATTAAACGACAAACTATGTTATGTACAGTACGAACACAGATGGAAGAATCCATCGTAGTATATTTTACTATTTCTATAGAGGAAAGCAGGGAATTTAATATTAGTTCTCTGCTCCGGATAGAGAGAATGTCAGATAGGCTCCCGGCCGACTGCTCAGGCAGGAACTAGTAATCTCTGTCAGGAGGTCGGAGTGGTGGGAACTCTGCCTTTAAAGAGCCTGCGACTACTGATACGACCTTAGAGGTGTGTCGCGGGAGTGGAAACCCGACCTTTAAAGGGTCTGAGACTCTTGATACAACACTGGATTCTTTACACAGAAAAATAATCACACACACAGACTTATATACAGAGCGACTAGTTTTATCAGATCGAAGAGTCTGATATCATACAACTGTGAGTTTGGACAATTCCAATTATAGTACTAACCTTGAAATTAACCCAACCCTAAACGTCAGCATAAAAATAAACAACAACTTTATTAACCCTAAAATTAACAGCCCAACCCTAAGCCATTCAAATAAAATCCTTACCTTACATTAATCCTTCCTTTGCGCGCAAACCTCATTCATTAGGCAACATGTCATTCAAAACTTAGATATTCATGGGCGCCAGATTAATTAAGTTTTAAAGCCATCTTTCGAAATAACAAGATAAAAACTAAATATCTAGATCCACCATCTACTACATGAATACTCAATGTGTAAAACTAAAATCTATGTCAATCATTCCCTACATACTAACCACCGCTCAAGAAGCAATAACTAACACCATCGATAATGCATCCATAATGCCATAAGGAGCCATCTAAATCAACACTAATATACATCTAATAGTCAGAAATTTAGAACCAATAATTAATGCAATGATCTGCATTTGCTTGTTAGGAAGGTTAACTTAAAGGTAAGTTTCCCTTGTTAAATTAAAGTGGATTGCCATTTTCAAATACTAACGAAATAAAATAGTTGTTGCCATGAACATTAACTGGAAAATAAATTACTTTCATTTAAATAAGGTGGATGCTGCTATGAAACAATTACTAAAAAGTAGATTGTTTTTACTGAGATAAGGTAAATTTCTATTTAAGAAAACATTACTAACATAAAGAAGTTGCTAATATTAAAAGTCGATTGCCTATTAATGCCAAAATTGAAAGCATTCAACTGAGTCGAAATAATCCAATCTCTATCGGTACTAAAACATAAGCAATACTTTCCTACTTCCTCGTTAGAATACAACTCATTAAAAAAATTTGAGGGATAAAGTGTCTTTAGATTAATAGTCTAATATATAAAATTTGTTTCTAACTGAAAAAAAATAATTTATTAATACGATGTCACAAGGATAGTGCGTTGTCCTGAGGTTAACAACTGATTAAAAACATCAAGAGCTATCATGCCCAACAACTGTTATTTCCACCGGGCAAGGTTTTAAAGAAATCAACTTTTGAAAAGAAAAAGGAGCAATGAGTCACCCTGGAGGCAAGACGCACAGTGGGTTTCTCGTCCAGGTTAGTAAGACGCGCAGTGAGTACAACCGTACGATGGTCACGGTTTGGAATGAGACTACTGCCATTAAGAACTCTTGCAAACAGGGATGGTCAATAATAATGCCGCCGTGACTTCTGTCATTCCAATTACTTAGCCAGTTGCTATTGATTCAAAAGTGACAACCACCTACTACCATTTAAAACCTTGACTTCCATCGTCCAGACTGGCACAGAGGAAGGGAATTCCACCGGCCCAAAAATCTCTGCACAACACACCAATACAAGAACGAATGGATAGGCGTTTAACAGGTGGGATGCGTGATGCTACCATCGTCAAGCACTCCGCGACAGCAGTGGGTTGGACGAGTGGACATCTTCTTACTGGGTCAACGCTCACTCCACCAGATACACACAGTCGTGCTTCCAGTGCTGAGGAACCGAATTTGGAAGGTAGGAAGGGAAATCATAGCAAGGTATCTTAGGCCAGTGCTGAGGCCTAACCGAAGGTTGTCGAGCCTCTCCCTGAACGCAGCCACCTAGGAAGTTGTTAAACTGCTGATGGAACAGAACCATAGGAGTTGGAACGTCGTCGGAGGAAGAAAAAAAGCCACGCCATCCAGTAGATAATGGTCACTGGTAGGGTAACTACGGTTCGAGAGGCCAAGCTAACCTAAGGCTGAAACTCTTCGAGCAATTCAACAACTTTAGCAGGTCGCGAGGCAAGGGACACTGCCCACAAGGGGCATCAACCGTTGGGCTGGCAGTGATCAACCACCTGGGAGAGAATGAGCATAAATATTTTTCTTCCATTTGATTAAGTGTAATGCAAAGGAGCGAGAGGCAAGAACTCGTCCGAAATCCGAAAAAAAAAAACAATCTACCTACTGGATAAGTTTCAACTTACTAAATTCTATAACAGAAGAGCATTCTCTATAGACGTCTAGCCAACTCAGAAATAACGCAGAGAATTCAAACTCTACAAAGATTCCACTTTCCACAGCTTTGGCAATCCTTTCCACATCATCCATCAAGGCTCAAATAAATAAAAGAAACCGCAGAGTTAAGGGTAAAGGTCTGTACACCCGCAGTGATGAGAAATTTCTCCTTTGCTCCTTCCAGAAATCGCGCTACAGTAGGTTGTGTAAAAATTTAAATGAAGTTTACGGAACTCAAATGTAACCATACCAGAATTAAATCATCACGCCTGTTATTATGATCGCTACGTTATCCAAAAATTTAGAAGTACGAATGTGGTAATTCAAATATGAAATTTTAAAGTTTCAAAGCAGGGAATGCAAAAATCACCTTTACATGACATTCACACCGTTCAATTTTACCATCTAATTGATGAGGACATCGATCAACATTCTGCTAGGCTAGGAAAAATTAAGGGGTTCGCTATAAATCTATACATACGATACATTTACCGTAGAATATTCCGAACCCAACATAAATCATATTGCAATCTACTCTACTAAATAAAGAACATACCGTGGCCTTTTCGCCAACTTCGAAGGACGTCCACACGCTCCGAGTCGCTCCCGCTCGTCGACCGTCGAAACCTCACCGGTACCTCCCAGCCAATTGCTAGGGGTACTCTGCTTCCCCCTTAGCCCCCCGAGTTGCAAAGGGGACACACACTATCCAGATGGTATGTCTAGCTTCCCAGCTCGCCTCGCAAGGCCGAGCTACCACTCCTATCCGAGCTGGAAAATCCCAACTCTCCACAAGTAATCAGTCAAGTCACAAAACCAGCATCGTAACCTTAGGCTAACAGCCGATCCCTTCTTCATCATCTTCCCTTTCTTTTATAGAGTTTTTTTCCAACCTCCAACTTTCCCTAAATCACATTTTAATTAAGTTTTAATAAAAATATTCTAAATATTCTCCTTCACACAAGTGTCGTCCATCCCACTCTTTCCTCAATTAGTTATTTTATTTAAATTATTAAATGACTCATTTCCCTCACCCACCTAGAGTTTCTCCTAAATTTCCTCGTAGGTGTTCCTACATCCCCTTACAAGTTTTAAATAATTTCCCTAAAAGAAGTTACTAAATTAGCTCAAATTAGGAGGATCTTAACTGCATATTCCTTACTATGTTGACCTCGCTTTTTACCATAAGTTTCCAACTTTCCTTTATTATGTTTCCTCAAATACTTAGTTTCCTAATTCTTATTATTCCCTTCTTTCCCCTTTTTATTAGAGCCAAAATGGTAGTTGCGTTGTTTACTCGTTTCCCTTTATTATTAATTTAAAATCTTTTTATACTTCCACAAGTTAAATAATGTATTTCCTCTTTACAATTTAAAACCACGGATTTTAATTAAATTATTCCTCTCTTCATTTTACCCTCTAAATTTAAGAAGATTAAAATTATTACTTAAGTGGGTTTTAGTTTATATCTTTATTTTATTTTTGTAGGGTCTTTTTCTTAAGGCTTAACAAAATTTTACCCTAGAGAAGTTTTAGACTTAGGTTTAGATTCTTAACTGGGCGACAATTATTTAGGGAAGTTGTTTTAAGAATTTATTAAGGTTTTAAATTTCTTAGGGCCATCTAGGTTTGTTCCTTCCTCAACATCAATGCGACCTGCCCTTCAGGACGCACCACGTGCTCCAAGGGTCCCACTCGCCTCGATTGTTTCCTTTGTGTGACGTGCCCTTCAGGATGCACCACATGCTCCATGGGTGCCACTCGCTAACTTGTGTTTTTTTTATGCAACGTGCCCTTCAGGATGCACCACGTGCTCCAAGGGTGCCACTCGCCAACTTGTGTTTCTTTTACGCGACGTGCCCTTCAGGATGCACCATGTGCTCCAAGGGTGCCACTCGCCAACTTGACTGATTGGTAGACATATATAACCCCTCGAGTCAACACTCCACCAGGTGAACTTGTGGGAGACTAAGGGCTCTAAGGAATAAGGCCCCCACCTTATTGCGTGCCCCTTATAATCCTCGTGAGCAACTGTCACAGTCTTCCCTCACGGCATCGTGGATCCTCTCGAACTAGGTAATCATTAACCTACAGTTCAAGCCACGATGGGAGTGCTAGTAGGTTGTGGCAGGGTTGTTGTCCACACCTCTCCCTCAACCTCTCTAGAAATCGTGTGTGGCCCCTTTATTCCATATGTGAGTGTGGTCGGCAAGCTATCGTCGGTCTGCATCATCAACAAACGTGTCAGAACATGTCCACATAATAACATCAAATCAATGTAATATCACAGTAAATAAATCAACCCAAATAGCACACTCCCTAACTCAATCCAGATTCCAAGGGGTTCCATCGATGCCTCAGCATCCTCAAGGTCCAAAAACCCTACACACTCAGTAAAACTGAGTCAATAGCACCTGTCTATGTCAAAGTAGTAGAACATCATGTCATCTATCATAACACATTATAATCAAGGATATATGTTTTAATATCATCAAAGTCCAGATCACTTGCGAGCAAGTGTCCTCAAAGAATAAGTGTTCTCAGTGTGCCAGAGCGGGATGTCACACATCTCCTCTCCCTTTCCCACCTATCACTTTGGGATTTCATTTCTTCCCTCCTGACAGCCTATGAGATCGAATGATCCCACCCCATTGCCCACCTGGAAATATGAATTTCTACCACTGCTCCTCTGGTAGTCTATGAGACCCTCACTTGATCTCCCTTCCTCATCACTCAGTCTTTTCTCAACTTCTGGTTTACATGTGTAAACCACTTCCTCCTCTATGTCACTAAGGTTTTCAATTTCCCCCAGCCACCTCCTTAACTCTCGTTGTTGCCTCCCAGTCAACAACTTCTGGACAGACCACTTCACTTTCCTCTTCAGAGGCTATTCATATGTCCAATGCACCTTTTCCTCCTGCTGCATCTTCTATGCTAGCTTCTTCATCTGTGCTCAGATTTCATTGAGCTCCTTATCTATCTTCACTTTGATTTTCTGCGGGCAGGCCTCTCCTCGACTGTGCTCATGACTTCCAATGGCCATATTTCTTCACCTACTTCCCACCTGGCTATTCAACATTTGTTGCACACCTTACAACATCTTCAACAGAGGATCACACTCTATCTCCTTTTCCTACGATCTTTAGACAAAAGCAATCTCTGATACCACTCTTGATGTCAACCTCCCCCCTCTCTTCTCTCCTTTAGGGATGAATCAACCTCCCAGTCTAGGATTCTTCAAGTCGCCAAACCAATTGGTTCGTTAGGCTTCTGATGGAACCAATTTAATTTTACACATTCCCTTTAATTCCTCGACATAGGTTATGTGCCACCCGTAGACCCTCTCCTTAGTGATTTTCAACTCTTAACGCCAACACCGCTAGCTCCCCGTGCTAGGATTCCTCCTTGATGTGACCACAAACTATATTGTGGGTCAACTCCCTTCACAATCCCTTGCTTCATAACTTTCATGAATTGCTTCCTCTCCTTTTACCGATTTCCAAATCAGTAATTTCTTTAGGAACAGATCTACGATCCACATTCCTCTTGTGATCATCTCGTGAGTTTGGACTTCGCAAGTCCTCTCTTCTCCTGACGCTACTTCTCCCGATTTGTGAATCATCAACTTGTTGATTTCCCGCTAGGTGTCCTATCTCAATGGACGGCTAGGATTTCCTCGGCTCACATCTCCTCTGGTATTCTCTACATGACTTTTCTCAAAGGGTTCTTCCTCTGGAATACACAGATATTTGCCACGTGCCCTTCCATATCGAATGAAATTGATTTAAATCTATCTTTGCGACTTTATGAACACCACTGTTTACTCTCGAAAAACTTTCCGAAGTTCCTTCTCCCTAACCTCTCGACCTTATGCCATCTGTATCCTCCCACGATGGACAATTTCTCTATATTTAATACTTCAGAAAGTCCTCGACTCCTATGAACACTTAGTGAAAATCCCTCTTTCTAGACTTAGGTTATTCTCGAACTGTTTCTTCACTCCTTCGAGAGTTTTGCGCAGACTCTTCTATGACTTTGCTCAGCTTTAAAACTTCCAAGGTTTCCAGTCCCTCTGCGTCCTTCAGTGGAATTCCTCTTACCCTCATTGAAATATCTTTCTCTTCCTCCTGAGATTGTAATATAGGCTTGCAATATTCTTGGCGCACTCCTTGTGCTAGACTAAGTTGTACGACAACCTCTCCCTTTTCCTTCCTGAATGGTTTAAGGCATATCCTATCCTTTGTCGATGCACTCTTACAAAGCCTTCCTTCCTAAAAATGCTTAGTAATTCATGGATTCTCTTAATGATTCCAACGCTTCCACCCATGTTGTCCTTATGCATGCTCACACTAGCTCAATGCCCTCCTCGCAGAGTGTTTCATAGTGTTCAGTAAATCTACGTTGTGCTTCCTCCCACACAGACTTTCTTTCCAAGGAACTTAACCACCTTGAAATTTCTCCCCGAGCCTGTGAATTAACCTGGTATGCCCTCCCAATAGTCTCTCTTTTGACTCTACCAAGTTTAGACATGCACTCCTTACGTTTCCTCAGAGAGTTTCCTCTCTCTGTCACACACTCCTTGCACTTAGCCTAGAGAATCAGACTTAACTCAACACACTCACAGATAGAATATTATGCTTCTATCCCTGTAGATGATTTATAACACTTATCTACAATTCAAATGAAAACACATGACATTCATAACTCAACATCTGTTGTTGAAGGAAAATTTCCCTGCGGACAGGTAGATCTCCTCAAAGAGATAGACTCTTACCTCTAAGACAAAAAGTGCTTATCATGGTCACTGACTTCCTTTTAGATCTAGGTGGACTAGTGTGTGAGAAGGAAGGAGAAAAGAAGTACCTTTTACTGGTGTTTGTCCCTACACGCTCCGAGTTGAGCTCCAATCTCTCGCTCCTTGATAAGCCCTGTAGACAAACAAAGTACGACTACTTCCTACTCTATCAATATTAGTATGAAATAGGTATATCTACTACACAGACAAATTCATGTGATATTGAACATGAATTAGAAAGAAACAGGCCAAGCAAATTATATTAATGAGGACAAAAGATTGCTTACATCCATAGATGAATTGCAACAGTTTCGTCAAGTCCTTCTTGTCTATCCCTTGCTCAAAATATCCACGATCCGAATGATGATAGCTTCACTAATTTCTCCCTATGAGATCATAGGTCTCTTGCGTCCAAAATATATATGTTCCAGCACCACTTATAAGATCAACAGTTTGGTATGATTCTCCCTTTTTCAGTCCCCTTTCACCATGAGAAAGCTTGCTTATATAGCCTTAGAGAGGCTTTAACCACTTGAGATATCCTTGGGGAAGTTGAGGATTTTCCTCCTTCAGTTGAGGATCTGCCCTAAGATCATGGCTAGACTAGGTATTCGAGCTCAACTTCCTTCTAAGAATGAAAAGATCCTTCCCCCATTCATCTCAACAACTCAACTGCTGCATAAAATAGGTAGCGCTCCCTCAAAAGGGAACTCAGAGCGCTATAGCACTCCCTAGTAGGATTTAGGGGAGAACCAATGCTCCTAAGGGTAGGAGCGCTCCTGCAGAAGGGTCAAAGAGCTTTATAATTCTCCCAGATAGTGTAAGGGGGAGCGCTCTCCTTCAAAAGCTTAGTTTTTTGAGTGTTTTCAGATGGAAAAAGGTTCATGAGCCTACTGACGCATTTCTCCTCTTCCAAATCAAATGTTTGAGGTGTTTTAAGTGTCCTTCTCATGTCATTATAGGAACGACATAGGCATCATAGTAGTATGATTCCCTGACACTTGCGACACTTGTGAGCAAAATGTGACACTTGAGACACTTATAATGACGACACTTGCAACACTATCAAAGTGAGTATTTTTGACGTGTAACATCTGTTACTTAGAAATTTATAATAGGAAAAACTGTGATTTTCTATTAATGGTGGAATGTCAAATTACAATGGTTGATTCCGGACTGCGAATGAGTCTCGAGTCTCATCAACCTCCCTCGCCTTGCTTACAATTATTTTCCTCAAACTTCAGCAGCCAACAACCATTACTTGGCAACAATAATATTTTTTATCAAGAGGAGCTCGACGAGCTTCCCTCGTAGGGTAAACTAGCGGTGTCAAATCACCATTCAAAACACCTGTCTAATGGGAAAATTGCAATGATGAAAATTTTCTCCAAATCGGATGCAGATCCCTCCTACTGTCAACCACTTAATGGCGATCTTATCTCCAGCTTGTACAAATGCACAACTTGGATCTTCCATCTTGTCATCATTAATACAGAAATCATTTTGACATCCCCAAAAATAAAGTATTTTTGAAATTCAAAATTTGTTAGAAAATTATTCCGTTTTTAGTAAATTCGAATTTGGAAATGTTTTTCCAATTATGGCAATTTTGAATTTTGAATTTAATAAATTGTAATTAATTATTATGACTGTTGTGCAAAAACCTGATTTGACCCAACATTCTATTTGACTATGACACTTGTATATAAACATAATATTGTTTTAATTATTGCAGGAGGACAAATGGAACAACCATGTTAAATTTAGCTGAACATGACTCCATGAGTGGGTAACATGTTGGAACTACCTCTGGGATGATTTTTACAAGTGGAAAATCACGGATTTGGCCATTGGCAGCTCCTGAAAATTAGGGATTTAGGAAGTTGTGAAAATTCCCAAGGGAGGGAAGAAAGACCTAGGCAAAATATTTTGGATAAATAGCATATGTGAGGAGGCATGACGTTGTCGAGTATGCAGGAAATAAAACTACTCTGTACTTGTTGTTATGAACACTGAATATTGAGTTTGAGGAAAGGCGAGGACTACATAACTAGAGGAACATTGTGGAAGGGGATATTTCAAGTTCTCCCTCATGGATTCATGGTCAGGCTAGGGGGTGAACCGAGAAAGTGATTTGGCTGCCCTGTTCTAAGGTTGGGAGGAACGTGGTTGTTCCCTTTGTTTTCCAACAACCAGGTTCACATATGTACTCTTTAATTCCCTTACTGAATTTGTGCCATTGAAATGTTTGTATTTTTTGTTGTTCTAATTGATTATTTTTAGTCACGAGTATTAGTTGGAATTAAAGTATTGTTGTAGGTTACTTGTGGAAATATTTTTTTTCATCAAAAACTACATCTATAGTATCACAAAAAGCTTTCTGTTATAGGAATAACGTTATTTTATTATGATTAATGGACTGATAAAATGCTTGAGTAATCTATATGTGGTAGGAACGGAGAGTAAGTAGTGAACTACGTAGAAAAACTACTATACATTATATAAATCATGGCAAGGATAGGGTTGTTTTACATAAAGTGCTCAAGCAGAAACAAATACGAATTCTGGAAGTATCGATCTAGCATAAGTTCATATGCGAATAATGTATTCAAGTTCTGTATTATTTTCTAACCTGTACAGACCAAAACCCCAAATCATAACGAAATACTACTAGTTTAGGAATTCACGATAGGTTTATGTGACTATATGGAAGACAGTTATGAGTATATATATATGTTATCGGATGAGCTATTTCTATGGAAAATCCTTGCAGTTCCAAGAGTTGTTTCATCAATTTGAAGGAGGGTATTTACATTTGCATCCTTATATCTAATCTCACTTCGACTAGATTTAAATCTATACTCAAATAGGACTACGTATCTGTTTCTTATACAACTGTTAACTAATTAAACATTTTGGTCATTGTAATATCTACTAAAACATGTGAATACATGCATAGATATAAGTTATATAACTTCTTTATACAAAGAATCAAGTCTTTGAATGTCTTTCATAGAAATTACATATATATATACATAGACTTGTTCCTATCGTATCAATTTTTCCTGTAGACATGTATCTACCACTACACGAAAGAGATATTGAATAAACAATTTGGAAACCTCTCATTTATTCATATTACAGTCCAAGATTTCATTGTCTACAGTGTGAATGAAATTAAAAAGTACACACAGTCATATCCCTACATACCGTAAGTAAAGAAGTATACAATAGATATATTGAATAAAACGAGACCTGCAATCATATATTTACTAAGACAAAAACGAAATAAGGAAGAAAATACCCTTTCATACCCTACAATGAGAAGGATACAAAGTTTTGATACTAAGTATGCATGTTCAGACTATGGTCTCGATAACCAAAATTTATGTGTAGAGAAACCAAAATAGTGAATAAGACTATCCAACAGTCCTTACATTATTGTAATTAGTTAAGGAAAGGGTCGGTAAATTAACCTCGAAAAAGGAGTTATCACACATATCAAGCCTCCCCGGAAGAACACATAATGTTTTCTTTAGGATTTATCCTTTCTTTTCTAGCCAATACAAGAAATCGAACATAACTACAAACTGCTCTAAATCTAAATAGAAGTTGTGTCCTTCAAAGTGCCTGAACTCTCAAAGAGTTTATAAGGGAAATCAAATACCTTTTTCATCGTTGATAAGAATCGGTACCCATGAGTGTACAGAGTTGAAATCTTGTAAGGAAGTTACAGGTTTACATTAGCATTCTTTACAAAATGATTATATAAGTCGAATGATAATTTTCAACAGAACGAAGGAAATCAAAAGACTCCAGTCTAATATTAACACTTAACTCACGTCGTAAGGTAGGACTTTCTCTACGCATATCTATGGAGGTCATCCTTGAACCGGAAGGAGGGGAAGGGGACAAGGTCTATCTGACGGGTACCCTCGCAATGAAAGGGGCCCATCATCAGTGAACAATACCAATCACAAAATTTAAATTATAATTACAACAAATAAATCAAATTATACCAACAATTAACATAAAATGTTCCCAAACAACGATAAAAATAGAAGGAAACTTAAATAGCACAAGGAGATCAATAAAACTTAACAATGAGCCTCGACTTGCTTCTATAGAAAGACCTTAAAGAATATCGGTGTTATACAGTACAAACTATAGTAATTTGTTAGCAGGTTATGGTCTCTAGAATCAGGGTAAGGGGACGGGGTGCCAATACCTCCCAAGAAGTCAGAAATTAAGCTCATAGAAAGACTATACTCTCCTAGAAAATAGGATTTAATTCATGACAGTTATACAACATAAGTTTAAGCGGAGACTCAAGTAATATTAAATGGGAAATCTGTGTACGAGGGTCCTTTCACTATAACAGAGAGTCGAGCCACCTTAACAACTAGAAGTATAGGGAACAAGTGCTTACCAGGGATGGTAGATAGCGATGGCAGCCTTCGGTTCTCGTTACCCTCTTGTTTCAGAAGCCTGCTCCTGAGATACATTTCACAGAACCTTTCGAGGGGATTCTCCAATGAAAGAATAAACACATTAAACCCTTGACGAACCCTAAATACACATTGTAAATTCCAAGAATATGAAGGATAGTTGGACCATGTGATAAGAGCAGAGTTGGTGCATCCCGGTTGGATGAAGCCAGCTGAGGACTTCATAATTTGCATAATACAGGATTGTCATTTAATGGTAATGCAGAGTCTTAGTTTCGCCTCACAGATGGCCATCTCTTCCACCTCACAAAAGTTGGGAAGTCATTTTCAGTCCCTTTCACAATACGGTGACTTGGAATATGCCACACCAACCGTTCACTTTAGGTAAACCATCATTCCTTGAATTTCGTCGATGTAATGTTTAGTTAAGATCAAGTCAAGTGAGGGTAAGGGACATAGTTCCGACTCCTTTTCCCTTACATATGTATATGAACTTTCCTCTAAGGACTCTTAAATAGTCTAGCGTGCCAACATGGGGAACCCTCGACTAAGGGAGAGAAAGGGGCTAGAGATCCTAAGCCTAGAATACTATCTTTTTTTTATTTTTTACATATAAATGAGTGTGGTTTGAGTATGAAGGGAAGAGTAGAACCTTGCTACTTAAAGTAAGTTAGACTGGGGTGGTAGTGTCTTAGCATGGCATGTAAACTACCTCATAGAGATTTAAGACAGGAAATAAGGAAATAAGATGTATGTATCTGATCTTCGAAATTATTCAATGAAATTCAGAGATTAATGTCCCTTAAAAAAAAAAATTTATGGCTAATTATGAGGTTCATTACAATCATGCTTTTGGTTCTCAAGGAAAAATTGAGAGGGCGATGCCTCTCCTTCCTTGAATGTGCAACACGTGTGAAATTTGAATGGAGCGTGATGAGGTGGAGCGATGCTCCTGCATCAATTTTCTATAGATATTTAAAATGGTGATACTTTGCCACTTGGTTTTATTGCAAAAACATTTTGTTGTTTCCTTGTATTCATATCATCTACTTCCATTTTTTAATTTGTATCATCCAAGATCTTAAAAAAAATTCCCTTTGTTGAGGTATTTTAACTACCTCCATGAATGGTAAGGTAATTATGAGCTTGGATATCTCATCAACCAGATTATACTTCAACTTCACTGGAGTATTCTAACAACTGGTTGTCTTTTTGTTGTCTCTGGGGAATTATATTTTGTCTTTTCCTTTTTATATTGTTCCTTGGTATTGAACTTATTTACATTCGTTCTTGTCTCGACAACATTATCTTGTAAAAAGTATGAATCTTGTTGTTCATCACAGATATAAAAAAGATGATTATCCTTCATCCATTTGTACAAATTCCAAAACTTGATCTTGGTTAACATCAATTTGTTGATCAAAGTTTTCACAATGTTCTTCTAGAACAAAAAACATTTGGATTTGGAACTCTAGGTGCTCTTGGTAAATGTTTTTCAACTCTATCATTTATTGTTCTTTGATCTTGCAATGGAACCCTCACATTTGAATTAGGTGGAATAATATTATCATATTTCCCGAGTCTAGTAATCTCATTCCGCATTTGTCTAATCCTTATACTAATTTGAGCCATTTCTATCTTTTGTCTTATTTATTGAGCATCTCCAGGATTGTTTCTCATATTCGGGGGAACCCCTTGAAGAATTCCTCCTCCGATTGCTCAATTCTCAAAACTTCTTGAAGTATATGGTACTTGAGGTGATATGGAAAAATTATCCATTTTCCTTTGCACTTTTCGAAGGATGATCTCATGATCAACATTGGTCTCCAAGATGTATTCTTCCATTTCCATTTCCTTCTGGATTTCTGCATGTAGATAATTTATTTGTGAGGATCTAATTTCATAATTAACATTTGAAGGCATGGAATTATTATAACATCCAAAGATGATAGGATCATTTGGTCATTGTTTTCATCGATTTGATTCAAAGTTTTAAATAATCGTAGATTGAAATCCCTGATTCTTTCTCCCCTTTTTAGATGGATTTGGGTAAACTAGGAAAGGAGAGTATGATATGAAATAGGAGGTGCATACATGGTCATGAACATGTTTTATAAATCATTAAATTATACAATTGATTGAGTCGGTAAATAAAGATACGTTTCATAAGATAGACCTATCAAAGTTTGCAGAAAAACTTTGACCATAAAATCATCATGTTCAATTAGATGAATATCAAAGAAACATAAAAAAGGATCCATATGTCTCTTTAGATCCATGATCCCATAACCTAATAACACAGGAAATAATCCTTAAGGTAGGGTTGGTAATGTGTGTATTTATCCACATAGATTAAGTGGGATGGATCTATCCCTTCTTGTTGGATTTATTTGTCTATTGTCCCATTACCTTTCCTCATTGGGAATTTCATTTCTTTGTTCCTCTCAATAAAACATGATTAGAATTTCACTATATTCTATTTTTGAACTTTCAAGAACTTCTTGAGTGGAAAGCTTCTTACTTTTACTTCTTTTTACAGGGTCCTTATATGATTCCAATTTTCTTGGACTCACAATTGTCTTCTATTTCTTAGGGCTATTGCTCTATCTTATTATTGGGAAAGAACTTCCCAAATAATTTTGAGTTCAACATGGCTCTTGGCTATTGTAATTTCTAGGTCATACAAGTGGTGAAAAATACTTCATTGATCTCTTAATCCAATTTGTATTTGGGATTGGGTGGGTTTAGATAGAGTCATTAAATTATTGATCTACAAAACCAACATTTTGTTCTCCCTAGTATGGTTGCCAAAAATATTGATCTTAAATATTGTTTTATGGTCTTTGAGTCAACCTCATGATGATATATCCCCATGCGTTTTTAAATAGGTGGTACTCCTCTATTTCAAATAACATGGAATAAAAAAATAAGATACCTGAGAAGGACCAGACTTATTTTGTAAAAAATATTCACATGCAAAGAATACCTTAGAAACGACCATGTATCTTATAGAAAGTAAATATTTACAATATGTTATAGGATTATAAACCAAAAGAGTGTGCAGTAAAAGAAGACGACATTTCCATCATAACGTTCGTCATAGCAGAACAAAATATTAAAAGAAAGGGAAAAGAAAGTATGCATTACATATGGTTGATAAATTTAAATGATCATTTCATTAAACACAAATAAGACTATGATAAACATAGGTTTTAAACCTCAAGATTAAAATAAAAGTATTGAGATAATGATAATGTTATCTCCAAAATTAGTTATATGGGAACCTCAAAAATAATATATATGTCTTTAAAAATAATAGTATTGTCTTCAAATACAAATAAAAGATTGGGCTTCTCCTTCAAAGAGGACTTGTATGGGTCTCCCATGGACCATGAACTAAAAAGACCTAGAATACACAATAAAAATGGTTAAGCCTCAACCCTCGGTTCCATATATTATTACGAAATGGAAGGAAATATGGAAAATGACAATGAAAGTAAGATAAGAAGGATGATAATAGGGTTGCTACTTGACTCACTATGATGGAAAATATTTTGAACCTGTTAATTTCTTGTTGATTCCACTTTTGTAGATGGATGATGTGTTAGAGGTGGAATGACTATTGTAACCTCTTCTTGTTGATCTAGCTCAGTGATCTTCATTAGGGATTGTCTTAACGACTCTTCTATGTATTATTTCATGGGAGGCACCATTGTTTCAAGTTTGTTATTTATTTCAAACAACTCATTCTCCATCTCTCTTAGGTCCATGCCTAATTGTTGGAATGTGTCATATACATCATCATTCCTATTGATATAACTAACCAACCACATTTCAATTTTTTCCTCGGAGAATAATATTGAGTCAGTGAACTCACTCTCTCGTGCAACTTTTAATACATCAATTTGTTCTAGTAATTTATATTTAGATAAAAGTATTGTGTGTATTGATAAATTTGGTCCGTCAAGTTCCTTTGTGATATCAACATGTTTAAAGAAAAGGTCACCTCGTTTACTCTTCACAACATCTAGTTCATTTATTATTTATCTTAAAATGTTAAGTACATGAATATATCTAAAGATAAATCTCAAAATAAACCAAAAATATCAACAACAATAATCCAGACCATTCACCAAATTACTGAACACAAGAAATAGTCAAAACCCTTGAGGTAGGGTAACACCATATTAAGGAAAGATAAAAATCCTCAAGAAATGCTTGATACATTCACAATATTCTTCACTATGTTGCATTAGATTGGTTACCCTTCTTTATATAACTCTCTCTATCTTCTATTAACCTTCTAGAGGGCCTTCTCACATTTATTATATCTAACTAACATAATGGGCCTTTATTAATATAATGTACCTATACCACCTTACATTGAATGACCATATTATCATATATTAAATGACTTCCACTAATAATAAATAACCACATTTCCATTGGATACCTCCCTAGGTACCCCATATTACCTCCCTAGGTATACTAGATTCCATCCCCCTTCATATGTTTCATCCTTGAAAAATGAGAAGAAACCATACAATACGAACAACTAAGCAATGTAGCCAACTGACACCAAGTAGGACCATCCATCCATCGCAATGGAAGTCGAACATGATGTCCATATGTTGTCTTTCCACCCTGATATTGATATGCATTATGTCGGTGTTTCCATGGTATTAGTTCTCTATCGTAATGTCTTCTTGTAGTTCTAGTAGGCCTCCATGCACCTCTTGATCAATTTCCTTTCTTGTTCCCTGCTAGTGCATAAATGTGTCGATGCACACTCCTTTTCCTTGATGACTATTGTTTTTGTATATGATGTGGATAGAGATATAAAACAACTTTAGGAATCTGTTCTTTTTTCTTCAAATTTGTAACACTTTGTACCTTTGAGTCAATGACCTCCATAGCTTCCTCATTATTTCCTTCTTGTAGTTATGCTTCATCTCCTTATGTAGACTCTGCCTCTGATTCAACTTCATACTCTACAATAACTTCATTGCTAGCCTCCATGGGCCCATCTTTCTTACTAAGAGACACATCTTGCAATGTGATTTTCTTTTTCTTTTAGAAAAGATTTATAATTTTTATTTTCATATTAATATTAACTATACCAGCTAATTCCATCCAAGGATAGCCCAAAACAATCTCTTCAAAAACCATATATATAGCATGAAAATGAGAACGAAACACATTTTTGTCCATGGTGATATTCAAGTATTTAAAAATTTGAACATTTTCACCCTCAACCTGTGTGTTGTGAATATTCTTTGCAGGAACTTGCAATCTAATAACCAATTGAATATTGATAAAATTTTGTTTGCAACTAGGGTTAATCAAAACAATAAAATTTTCTTTATGAATACAACCATGAACTTGTAATACAGATTTGTCACCTGAAAATAAACTCTTGTTTCTCTCTTTAGCATCATGAGACCAGTTATCTAAAAGAAAATTTTCAATTTCTTCATCAGAAAGTGTCAACAATTGGCTAAGGCTATGTGATTTCCACCAAATGGCCGCATCACCTTTTAAATGACACCATACCCAATGTTTTGAATTATATTTCGAAAATGACTTCAAGTCTTTTATGAATTATTCAATATTAGGGTTATCATCATTTCCAGTAAAAAACATCTTTCTTGGGACAAACCTTCAACAAAAGCTAGGGTTAAAAATAACTTACTCCACAAAGTTGTATCTTTTTCCAGAAAAACTCTGAAAAAAGTTCGAATTTAAAATGCTCATAACTTTACTTCCCGGACTCCGTTTGGGCATATTGCTTTTTTGAAATTGGGCATTTTTCTTAGAGGAATCTAATTATAAATTATCATACATGAGCGTGAAGTGTGGTGTCCATTTTTTTCTGCAAAAGTAACCAAAAATGTTTGTCTTCTTTCCCAAGGAAAGTGATCTAATACCAATTGTTAAGTACCTAAATGTATATGAATATAAATCTCAAAATAAACCCAAAATATCTATAAGAATAATCTAGACCATTCACTAAATTATTGAACACAAAAAATAGTTAAAACCCTTGAGGTAGGGTAACATCATATATTAATCCTTAAGGAAGGATAACACTCTTCAATCAATGCTTGATATACTCACAATATTCTTCACTATGTTTCATTACATTGCTTACCCTTCTTTATATATCTCTCTCTATGTCCTAGTAACTTTATAGAGAGCATTCTCACATTTATTACATCTAACTACCATAGTGGGCCTTTATTAATATAGTTGACCTAGTCCACATTACATTGAATGACCACATTCTCATATATTAAATGAATTCCACTAATAATACATAACCACCTTCCCATTGGGTACCTCCCGAGGTACCCCATATTACCTCAGTAGGTATACTACATAAACTTTTATTATTTCCAACCAAAATGCATTAATTTGTTTCAACATAACATTAGAAGGAAGGTTTTTTTTATCTTCTATGGGTATCACTCAAACTTGAAACTTTAGCCAAAAAAAATTCCACAATGTCCTTGTAAAACGATTCATCATTTTCCTGATCTTTTTGGATATATTCTTTGAAATGTGTAATCCTTGTTCAAAAGCTAGTGGAGCTCTGTGCAAGATTTTATTCTTGGATTAAGTCTATTTTTTTTTGTATTCCATGTCCAACATACTTTCTTATTACTAACAACAAACTAGATGAAAATTTCCACTTGTTTTTTCTTTCGAGAATATAATCTAAGGTAAGTGTTGTTTAAATTGTGTTCAATGGCTCCACACACAAAGGTTTTGTAATCAGATCTCCCTCTCATTCCTTTATTTTTTCCTTCAAAATTACATTTTCTTTTTCTATGTTACAGATAGATTCTTTCAATGCCTCTCTGGTTTCCTCATGAAACTGTACAATCATTGAAGGTGCACCCCATGGAAATCGATTTCCAATTTCTATTTCTCGACCATTTTTTTTTCCGTTTACCTTTTCAATTAACATTTTTTTAGAATTTATATTGTAGGTCGTGTGGTGAAGTGTTACAGAATCCTCTTCAAATATTTTTGGTTCTTGAGTGATTATAGTTTCGACAATTTCTTTGGTTTCTAGTAATTTTTGTTATGACGAGTTGGGTTCTTCAATAATATCATTCACATTCATTTCTCGGGGAGTTTATTGAATTTTAGGCAGTTCTAAGCCTGTTTTCTTCGTCTCCCTTTTTCTTTAGGAGAGGTATGTACAACATCGGTTTTTTTAAAATTTTTCTTTGTTGAGTCCTGTTGATGCCCATAATTGACCGTGGTCAACATTAGGGAGATCACCCGCTGAGAGCCCCAATTAGACAGTTATACGTTTGGTATGGTGATTCTGACTCGTTAAATGGATTCAATTACCCATACCTAAAACTAACCTAAATTAAATGTTAATCTAATATAAACCAATTTACTCTAAACTAACTCTAAATGTACCTCTTTGCTTGTTGATATATAATAACACTTCTTTCTACCAACAAGCTAAAGAGAATACTTTCCTTTTTGCAATTGCTTGAAAATGAAATCTTTGTGATTAGATGAAATGAGGGCTCAACTAGGGCACCAAAAAGATTGCTCCTATGAGAGGAGACTTTCATAAATGAAATTAAACTAAATGCAATATGAAATTTGATCTAATAGAAAAAGGAAATCTAATCTATCCTAACTAAGATATAAAAATAGTTCATAATGTCCCCATTAGGAGCAAGAAGAATAAAAAAAAATTGATCATGAGATAAAAGTAAGTATTGAACATGAGATAATTTTTTTTTGTCTAAATAAGGAAATAATTCACATAAAAAGACAACAATTAAATCGAATGCATACCAATAATGATACTATTAAATAGTTAATAAGAAACGACCAATCAACAAATTCCAACTAATCATGAAAGACAATGTATCAATGATTTTTAAATAAACATGAATTCACATAAGTGACAATAGTGCACAATATACGAATGGATACTCATTGAGAATGGAATTTATCAAATAGAATGTCTTTTATTAAACTCAAAACATGATAATAGTGTCAAATCTTGAATACAATCAAAATACTTGAGAGTTTCCTATCAATTTACAAAACTAGACAATGGTGCACTAGTTCTATAATTGATTTCAAACTCAAAATACAAAAAATTTCAAGAAAGAGATTGTGATACAACAAGTCTCTCCTTGCCTAAGGTCAACCTTTAGCCATCCAATCTTTCATCCTCCAACCTCCTCTTCTCTTTGAAGCTCATTCTTGTTTTATCTCCCATTTAAGTTTGTTTTCCTTCATGATTTATTCCTTCAAATCCTCTACCATGATCCATATCACTTGATCTCCTCCACCTTTAAAGAATGCAATCCAAACCACAAACTATTATTAAAACCAAATATTATAAAACTAAAACTAATAATATTATAAATTAAATCTAAAATCAAATTAAAACTAACTAAAAATATTAAATCATATTAACATCTAATTATACTAAAACTAAACCAAAATTAAGCTAAATATGTTTTTAAAAGGATGGCTACAGAATCTGTTGCTATTTTAGATAAATTAAAAAGTAATAATCCTAACAAAATTACACTAAATTGAAATAAAACTAACTTAATCTAACGTAAAACTAAAATGAGGTAGCGAAAATCAAAACTATAAAATCCTTTTATCACAAAAAAAAAAAAACATTCATTTTTTTAAAATAAAAAATATCAATGAATTTAAATTAAATTCTAAAATTAATAAAACTAAAAGAAAACAAATTTAAATTAAATCACAATTAAAGTGACTTTGAATAAATTAAATCTGATATAATAAAACTAAAATAAAACCAAAATAAATAAATACAATTAACTATGGCCACATTTTCGTTATTTTTCTCTAGTCTTTATGTGATCTTGTAATTCTTTCCCAACAATCTAATGTTACAATTCTTAAATGAAATCATCGTAATTTTATTGAGATCTCTTCATTGTTTAATCTTCACCAATTCGTTTTCTTTTCATCCAAAATGTCTGTAATTTGTTACTTAGTTCTACATTATAAAGATATTTGTTGGGCTATTGACTCGTGTCATTTTCTTGAGCGATCTGTAGCTCTCTTCAATAATTTCAGTTCCAGTAATGAAACTGTCAACACATGATTGAAAACTCTACAACAGTGACCCTGAATTTATGATTGAAACTTTAGCAGTTTGTTATATTTCTGTAGAGATTGTTTGATCTTCCTCACGTTTAAACATGCACACCAAAATCCCAAGAAAACAAAATAAGGAAAGTAATGGAAAAAAAAACTAACTGGAGGATCTCTTTTACTCTAATGTAGTAATTGTCCTCGCAGTTTGGTGATGCAATTTTCTTGCAAAATTTTTGCCAAATGTTCAATCAGATCTGCGAACAGAGATATTACTCCGCCAAGCCAGGAAAATAAATATCTTTTGTGACCTAATTCATGGCATGTTCTCTAAAATAGACAGGTATCTTGGTGATGTGTTGGTGAATTGATGATATCCTCGTTGCCTGATGAGTGTGTTTTCTGAAAAATGTCCCTGCAACTTTTTTTCCTGTAGTTTGCTTTTAAAAATCGGCCTTCAAAACTGAACGAGCTCGATTACTCTCCTTCTTCTGATATCACGCCTTCAAATGAGACGGATTTTATACGAGATATGTGCTCTTTCCTTTCCCAACATTTCTTTGATGTAATTGTGATCCTTTATCCAGATCTGCAAATGAATTGACTATACTCTTACAATATTGTGACTTCATGCGATGACGCGTACATTATTATCAGGAACCGTTGGCATTCTTGCTTGGGTGTGCTTCCGAGATCGGATGACTCCGTTGGATACTGTGTCGGTGACATGATAAACTCTTGTGATCATAAAACTGTAATCTCAAATCTCCATGAGATGGTGAGATAGTAATTTTTTTTTAAACATAGATTGAACAATAACATATATCAATGTACACACATTCTATTCTTATCCACATCATTATACAATAAGAATTAGACACATCATCATTGCTACTAAACTCAAGCATATTTATTCACCAACATACCCTGCAATGTTAGGACCTTCAAAACACATAATCAAAGTTCAAGTAGAGAATTCATCAGATTTTTTTTAACCATATCAGATCTTAGAATTTTTTTTTACAATGAGATATCTAATTCCCTTATCCAATCCTATCATAACAATCTATCCTAGAATTCAATATCAATTATTTAAAAATAAATCTCATGCTTAAAGAATCAAACTAATTATCACACCATACCATACCCAGTCTAAACATGTACCCCTGACATAAAAGAATTACAAGCAAAAATCCATTGCACCCACTTAAAAAGGTTTGTGCAACTCAAACTTAAACAATATTAAAGGCGTAGGAGATTCATTTCTGAAATAATCACTAATCCTTTTCTAAATGTCATCAAGATCTAAGATCATTAATTCATTTACTAATTTATTATTTATTTTAACTAAATTTAGATTATTATTCCAACCCTAATACCCTAAAATCTCCTTCTATACAAGATTATTAAAAATCTAAAATCATTAATTCATTTACTAATTAATTATTTATTTTAACTAAATTTATATTATTATTCCAACCCTAAGATCCTAAAATCTCATTTATCTCCTAAAATGTATTGTAATAAGTTCATTATCATACTCATAAAAAGTTCTCTTAAAATGACATATATAAATGTAGATAGTTAAATGTATTCTTACGCAAGTTTATTGTTCCTAATAGATAGTAATTAAATTCTTTAATAAGATTTTCAACAAACTAGATATCAAAATATTATGGATTAATGAGAATCCTTAAAATCACTAACGCCATCCATTGAATCCTTTATTCTATAATCAAATAAAACTTGTATAACAATCGAGGAGGTGTTATCTCTGTGTTAAAGAATGCATTAAGTTCCAAGTTGTTTGTGACCAATTATAAATACACAACGTGGAATTCAACTTGTCAATACTTTAAGTTCCTTATTTATTCTACTTGTACAAGTGGATAGTTAACCCCGGTTTATCTTTAGTTGAATCGTTTTAAGCGGAGGTTCTACTCTCGGTGGAAGTGTATGAATACACCCTCAATATAATGACACAAGAGAATTATCTGATAAAGCAATTCGATGCTATCACATTCCTA
>ML793273.1:245283-262060 GCA_009831015.1 Picea engelmannii | reverse complement strand
ATGATTTTAGAGCGACCATTGTTTCATAAGTTTCTAAAACACAAAATTACTCTTTGACAATATAAAAATTCATATTAAAATACGAGACCAATGAAGACTGAGGTAAGATTCCTTTCTAGACTTGCGCTACTTTTGTACTTTTGTTTTCTAATCACTGAAACTTCACAGGTATCTCTCAACCAACACTAAGGGTACTCTTTTTCCCCCTTATCCCCTAGAACCGCAAAGGGGCCACACACAAGAAACCAACAAAAAATAACTCCAAGTCTTTCCTTGCAAAGAAGAGCTTCCACTCTTTCTACAGTCTTGGTATCCCAACTCTCACAAGTAAAACAAAGTAAAAAAACAAATGACAACATAAAATTACCAAGAATAAGTGGGATCCATTTCCCTTCTACCACATTTTCTTTATAGAAAAATCTCCCATGACATATGCCCTCATGCACAATTAATTATCTTTTTAATTAATTTAATTAGGATTATTCACACACACATTTTTCACACTCTCTCCTTAATTACCATTTTTATTTTAATTAAAAAACCAATTTCGATCACATTCCCCAATGTGTTCATATTTTTTCTCTTAGTTGTCCCTTTGTTCCCCAAATTTTCATTTAATGAGTGTCTCCTAACTAGATCTTAGTTAGACTTTGATTATGAGTCTTCTTCTAGTTATACTAGTAGTAGGTTGATTCAATATTCTATTCTATGTACACATATTCTCTCAAGTTATTATTTATTTCTATTTTAAAAATCCATTTTATTAATTTCATGCACACATGTGCATTTTATCCAACCTTTAAATTTTACTCCCCTTTTTCCTAGAGTCTGTCTTATTCTCAAATATTTTAATTTATGTCATAATTCATTTAATCCTTTATTTAAATTTAGACTTAGACTTAGTCTTATACTTAGACTTAGAATTATGTTAGGCTTTAATTAATTAATAATTTACTGTTTAATTAATTATTTATTTTAACAAAGTCTATTCATTTCAATGTTTTCTAGGCCACATAGATTTATTGACTCAAGTTTTTTATTTCGCGGCATGCCCTTCAAGACCCACCTTCATTCTCCAAGGGTGTTAGTCACCTTGGACTGGTTTTGGAAGTTTGTCTGACCCTTGCAGTCATCACTTTGCTTGATCGACCTTATGAGATACTAAGGGCTTCTAAGGAATAAGAACTTTGCCTTACTGCACACCCTTTAGAAATCTTCATGAGTGACTGTCTCAGTCCGCCCCCACGACATCGTGGACCTATTGAACTAGTTAATCGTTAACCTATTGTTCATACCACATAGGGAGTGCTAGTAGGTTGTGATAGGGACGTTTCCATACCTCTCCTTCAAATGTCTAGTTTCTCTACATGACACCGTTACTCCTTATGTGAGTCAGATTAGCAAGCATCATCAAGCCTGCATCTACTGATTAAAAAAAAATCAATTATCCATATACATAAATCAATCATATATCACATGTATGTAAAATGAAATAATCAAACAAATACAATCCACTCCCTGACTCAATCTAGAGTCCAAGGAAGTCCATTTATGCCATCAACATCCATAACCTGTCATGTGTCCTACAAACTCAGGAAAACTCGTCAATAGCATCTCCCAATACATATACATCAATATATCTATAAGTCACAATACAATATCATCATCATATATAACTCATAATTGAAACAAAATCATAATATACTATAATCGGATCACTTGCACGTAAGTGTTCTAAAAAAATATGTCAATAAAAGTGTGCATAGTAGAGTGGGATGTTACATAAAGTTATTTGATTTTAAATTTGAAAAGAAATAATTTTATATACAAATGTTTGTGAATAACATCAAAATCAAAAACACAATTAAGGAGACAAAAATAAATCCTTAGAAAAAAATTATGAGAAGGAAAACACAAACTTGATATACAAATATGTTGACAAAATGATGTTTTAATCACCAATAAAAAGAAAGAACCCAATACTCAACAAATAAAACAAAAAATCTCACCATCCATTCAAATCTAAATCACTCAAAATAAAACAAACCAAAGCAATTCAAAAATGACATTAGAAAAATTTATATGGAGGGGCCCTTAATTTTTTTCAAAATTTAGGGGAGTTGTTGAAGCCTCAAAAATTGGTGACACACAGGGACGAAGGAATTATCTCTCATTTAGATAATAGGTTTTAATTGATCAAAAATCGAATCAAAAGTTTCACAAGATTCTTGTACAATGCACCCCTTCAAAGGGTTCCACATATGATGAATCAAAACATAAAGTTCTTAAAAATTAAAGTACTTGAATTCTGAGTCTTAAAGAAATGAATATGAATATAGGAAGAAATAAATAAATACACACACACACACACACACACACACACACACAGATATATATATATATATATATATATATATATATATATATATATATATTATTTCTACTATTGGATAGAAAAGATAAGGTTAGGAGGTTATAAGATTAGTATACATCTATTGAATGTAAAATTACCTCTTTTTCCACACATTTCTTCACTTCTCATGAGCGAGCGTAGCCCCGATGAAGATGTATCAACACCATACAAACATGGCCCCATTGCGAGTGAGCATCCAAAGCCTCGACGGGTTTGCTTGTACTTCCCACACTTACGTGCTTTCAACTCTCTTGTGTTTCCACCCTTTTGATTTACTTAGTTAGAGAATTGCTTTTCACAATTGGGTGAAGAGAGAGGGGTGTTACAAGAGGAGTTATAAAAGAAAATAGATATAGTACTAGTTAGATTTGACCCCACTAACTTCCCCTTCATCTACCAATGTAGAAGAATTAGTTTAACTGTGGAGGGGTAAGGAAGGGATTCAAAGAAAAAACTGTACCAGATTTGTTCCTTTATAGATGAACTATAATACTTGATTAATATCTTAATGTTCCCCATATTCATTGGTTGATGTAAGAAAAAGTAGAAACTTAGTAAGGATGATATTTAGATAAATAAAATCATATTGAAATGATAGAGAAAAAACTTCCCAAGCTCACCAATTGATGTAGCTAAAAATAAATTACCCCCATATAAACCAAAGAGACATAACAAAATTCAAAGAAAACAAAGAACAAATCAAAACAAACAACTCTGCAAGAGTGCAAACGAAAGATTACACAATCGTGAAAGAAACCAAATATATACTAAAAGAAAGAAATCAAACCATTTATCAAACTAACCAAAAGAAAAGGGATCTTAATAAGCCATGAATACATGAAAACCTTAAAGAAAAAAAAAGAGAAAATATATCTCAACATAAGAAAAATGCTATAAATTTGAAAAGCATGTTTTCATTTATGTTGAGATCATGATTAGTTATGTCTTGAATTCTTTATAATGAGTTAGGTTTTTATTGAAAAAAAAAAATTCTAACTAAAGCACACTTATGCTTAAAATTCACTCATGAGTATTTTACCAAAGTGTTTCCCTTTTGTCATATCTTGCTTCATTAAAAATGAATAAGCTTTAATAATCTGGTATTACAAATAAGCTTAAGAACTTAATAAATATAAACATAGCAAGATGACAAATAAGGACTAAAAGAAAATGTGAGTAATCACCTTGGTGATAACTCAATCTTATTCCAAAATCTTCACAACATTCTTATTCAAATGTAAAGCAATAAAATAAACTATACTTAATTAAATTCTAAAGAACAATTATGATTTAAAGTTGGAATATGCGTATACATCAAGATGTATTTTATTTGAAAAAAAATCTTTCTTCCAAAAATAAATTCAGTAAGTCTTAATGAAGAAATATTAAAGATAAAAGTTACTATGTGTATTTAATAGCAAGATGAAAAATAAAGACTGAAATTTCCCCGATGGTAACTTATTTGTAGCTCAAATATCATCATAACTATTTTATTTTGGTAAGCCAAAAATAAAAAAAAATAAAAATTAAACTACCACTAATGTTATTCTACTCTACTCTATAGGAACAACTAGAACTAAGTAAAGTCAAATTTCGAATAGATCCATTCCAATTGTTTTAACTCTGCAGTCATATGTATAAAAGGAATCAATAGCAGAAACTGGATGGATAGTAAACAATAAAAATAAAATTTTAACCTAGTATGTACATTTAGAAACAAGAAAATAAATGTATTACATTTAGAAACAAGAAAATAAATGTATTTATAAGGAACCTACTAATACAATATTCTTCTAACCATAACCCAATTCTTTCATGATTTACACAATTTGTAAAAATACCATGGAGAATATGGTTAGGATTTATTTTAGAGGACTCAATGACATCAAAAGAATGTGCCTTAGTCCCAAATCATTGAAAAAAACAAACTTCTTCCCAAAGAAGATACTGAAAAATAAATGAGAGGAAAGAAGGAGTATGACTCTCCTGGGTGATTTTTATATGCACAAAATCATATAATCTAGAATTTGTAAGGAAATTAGTGGACCAATGATAATTTACAAGAATGAAATTGCCACTAGATAAGAGTTCCATAACTTTTTTATCAGAATAAGCTTTCAATTAAATATTAGAATGAGTGTCATTGGAAACATGAAAAGAATTATGAGATTAAAACACATTAGAATGTTTGTGAACAAATTTGTTCTTAGAAAATAAAGGGAAAGCATATGAATCTATTGATCATAAGTTTGCATGTATTTCACTTTATAATGAATGTGATTCTATGCCATCAAGATCAAAATACTCATCAAATAACACTTTGTTATCTTGCAAATCAAGTGACAAATTTGAATCAACAACATCATCAAAAGGATAAGTAAGAGATTGAAAATTAATATTGAAAATTATTATTGATAGACATAGTATCATCATCGAGAAAAATATTTTCCTTAATCAATTTTGAACTAGTTGAAGAAAAGGTTTCAACATAAGGGTTGGTAGAATTATGATATATATCTAGATTAGAAAATAAATCTGGACACATAACATCGTGATTTATAGAGTATAATAAATTACATGATTTAAGAATATTTTCATCATCATTGACAAAACTTCAACTCTGATTTAATGATAAAATTTATGTTGATAAAATGGGAACTAGTTTTGAATTAAACTTTGCAGAAGACAAATCAACTAGTTCATTGGTTAACTCTTGAGTTTGACTGATTTCTATTGAACTGTATTTGTGATGATCAAAACCATTAGGACATGCTTCACTTACATTTTCAGATTTGAAATTTAATTTTGTACTATCATTTTCTAAAATTTGAAAATGTGTGAAGGAATATCCAAATGTGTGTGATTGTGATACATTTTTAAATTCATTTATGGGTTCAACAAAATTAGATGTGGAATTAAGGGTAAATAATGAATGTGATAAATTTTGTTATTTTCATTTGATCTAAAACATTCATTGTTAGGAAGAATAAGAGAAATAAAACATTCAATCGGATCTTCTTTTGAAGTTAAGTCCTAAATATGTAATCTAAAACAAAGTGACATGAATCTAGCATAAAATTCATCAAGAGATGCATCTGTATGCATAGAAACATTTTCAATTTTTAAACACAATTCTTCATAACTATAATTCTGATGGGCCAACAGAAAAGGCTCCATGAAATGGTTCCATGAATGTATAGACTTAGTTGGTAGTGATTTCTACCATTTTTGAACCCACTCTTGGAATGTGAGAGTAAAAACCTGCAAATTTCATTATCATTAGTGATGTTAAAATTTTTACATTTATTAATAAATTGATAAGGATGATCAAAAGAAAAAAATTTACTCTCACCATCAAATTTCAAATTAGATAAGGATTCAAGTTGTTTTGGGGGAATGTTTATGGTAAGCCTACATGAACTAAAATCATGACCCAAAGTAGGAATGTACACAGGACCCATTATTCATTTAAAAACTTTAAAAACAAGAATTTACACATATAATCTATATGTTTCCCTCCTTCTAGCGCTAAAAATGTTGATGGTCATAATTGACGATGACCACCATTAGGGAGATCACCCGGTCAGAGCCCGAATTACACCCTTATCTGTTTGGTATGGTGATTTTGATTGGTTAAATGGGTCCAATTACCCTTACCTAAAACTAACCTAAATTAAATTTTAATCTAATCTAAACTAATGTAATGACCCCTACTTTATGACTAAGAAAAACGAAGAACAATAGGTAAAAAAAAATTTTTTCATTAGGAAATTAACTTCAACAATATATATCATAACAACGCAAAATCAACAACATCATATGTAAAACAAACATTACCATCTACTCATCATTGAAATCTATAACGACAGATTCAAAGCATAAACATTTTGAAATAATTTATAAACAACGATCAATCAGATAATGAAAATTAAAATGACTACCTGCCCAACCTACCTTGCAAGGTTAGGACCTCCACGGCACATAAGAAATGCTCAAGCCCATTATCCAATTGATTTTGACCATTTAAGGTCTTAGGGCTCACGAATGTTCTGAGGAACAAGGAGGACTCTAAATCCCACTAACCCAATCAAGCTGACAACAACTAGATCAATCAATCAATCTTAATCCTTATTCAGGATGCAAGAATATTCTAATCACTTAATTAAACATATATAAACTTTAATTTGATGCAAGAAAACAATCTAATCTCTTAGGAAATCATACATCACATAAAATATCCATGGCGTATAAGCAAGCTAATTGCATAACCCATCATATCTCACATTTCTTTCATGACGCGCAAGACATCTATCTACTCAATCAATCATAAATAAAGATTAACTCATAGATGACCTAAAACTCTAGCTTAACTTAAAAGAAGATCACTCTTTATTAAATGATATAATTGTGAACTTGAAGTCTAAAATAAAAATCCATTTAAAAGTTTAAGAGAATGGCTCAACTCGCTTGAGAAACGAGTTGGGTAATTGGAAACACCCCCTCCAAAATAATAAGGAATCAAAATTAAGCTATGAGAATACCATCTAACGAAATTTCTCTTCCTTAATAATGCAACGATAAATTACAATAAAATTTAAGTAACAATAAATGCTTACCACAATAATAACAATAAATACTTGCCATAATAAATATCAATAATTGTTTAAGTAGCAATAAACAACACAATAAATAACAATAAGTACTTACGTAACAATAAGTAATTAAGTAACTATAAATTCCTACCCTATCAATGATTATTTCCTTAAGAATACAATTAGCATTATTTGGTCACTAACTACGCAAGCATTACAAGATTTATGGATAATCTCATTAATGCCATAATCAAATTCAACTTGCAATCCAAGTGGAATTTCTTATTATCAATAAATTTTCCCCTTCCATCGTTCATTCTTTACATCTTATGTTTCACCCATTTTACATTATACCTTAGCTTTAGTTTCTACTTGTAATTATTAGCATGATATATCCACCATAATTTCTTCATATTAAATAAATAAACCTCAGGGTAACACATGATACATTGTGAGGTTGAATTTAATACATATTTCCTCGTTCATTCTTCTTGTCACGTTACGTCCCTAACATCTTTTACATTACTTAAATAATCATTTAAAAGATGAGATAGTACAGGTAATGTAGTATACTATTGAAGTTAATCATATAATACATGTAACGTAATATTAACCGCAATTTTAACCAATGAAATCAATTGGTGCAGGTATGCACATTACAGTAGTTAAGTGGAAGTTTAGAATCGCTTGGAAGTCTCTTACTGAAATATATCCTCAAATAAAGATTTATTCTGTCCTCGGAAAACATTAATTAGAGATGAGTCCAATAACAAGTAAGCTTATTGTCAAGAATTTAAAGGATGGAAGGATTTATTTAAAATATAGTGAGAGGGCGATATAATAAAAAGGGAAAAAAACCAGATCGATTTTAGCTTACCCTCCCCACTACCCAAATGCCTTCTTACTGCTTCCAACCACAAGTTTCGAGTGGCCAACATAACCCACTGCGCCACTACGGAGTAAAAGGATAAGGTAGAAATTTCAATGGAAATACTGAACCGAAGGCCAATCTCTGAAACGAAGAGGTTGCCGGAGCGGTAGCTACAGGAAAACGAATCTCGGGAGGAAAAATCGCTGCCAGGCAATTATCCCAGTAATAAGGTTTAGACAGTCTTCAACGCTTGGCTAGGATCCAACAAGATTCGCCGACAGTCATTCATCCCACGCGCGAAGAGAGGACAGGTTCAAGGAAAACGATGGGCAAGAACCCAAGGGTGATTCGCTACCATATCCATCGGGCTTAAATGTCGAGACTACCATCCAAGAAGGGGCGAGGAGAGGAGGCATGCGATCAACTGGTGGTGCGCAACACTTCATTCTATGCTCCGAACTGATAGCTAAGGCGGAATAACACTCATTGGAGTGACTGTTGGATATTATACACAGACACAGAAATCAAAACGGTTCCCTAGAAACCCAGGGTGATTCTCCCAACGACACCAATAAAATTTCAACTGAGCACATGCATCTTAACTCAGATTTCACCATTTTGAATATATCTTTTCTTTTGTGATCCGGATTTTATGAGCAGAACGAGATTATTAACAAGTGCTTAACACAAAATAACATAGATACAGTAAAACTGGTTTTCTATTCAATAAGGAAATAAGTTGAATCTGTAAAATGCAGTAGAAACAAGCTTGTTGCAATGGTGGTGGCTTATCTCTAGAAGAGATGTGACGGTTGCAAGAAGATGATCACAATGAGGCTTTGAAGGCCTTTTTACAATAAACAGTAATGCCAAAAACCCTAGACATCCAAAAACCTAACCCTAGGAGATGAAAAGTCAAAAGTCACGTGGGCCCGTTTGGGTAAGTTAGTACATCAACTTGTCAGGGTCGTAACTTTTTCATACGATCTCCGTTTTAGGCGCATGATATCCCGTTGGAAAGGTATTGTCGAGAAGATTCATTTCAGAGGCAATATCGAAAAAACATTCATATGGATCCTCATGTTTAGGGCCTCAAAACGGCTACGGAAGTTTCAGGACCCAAAAAACTGCTAAAAATAGTAAATTACGAAAATTGCCAGAAAATTGTTTTGAGCCAGTTGGAAAAGGTGGGTGACCACCGATATCCACCTGGATCATTTTGGGAACAGACATAATTCTTTTTCCTTCTCCCTTTGATCTTGATTGAATCATTCATCGTGACAGCTAAAGAGAGTGAGTTACCCTCCGTTCAAGGGATTTTTTCCAATGCTCACATAAATATCATAGAAACTTCTCACTCGATCCACTAGACCCCTCTCAGCACATGACTCACAATCATACAACTGAAAATTTAAAGTTAAATACCGAAATCAAATCACGGGCATCGACTTAGAAAGCATGTGTTCCATGCACAGGTATCCAATGTGGCAACTAGGAGGGGATTCAAGGATCGGTAAAAATTAAGGACAAAAATGAGGAGGTTCCAGAGCCTTAGCTCGAACTGGGATGTGTCTATGCTAAAACTTTGTTTCCTGTATTACACCAGAGTTATGACGAACTACCAAATCATTTGGACATTACTATGTAAATTTAAAGAATTTGAAACTGTAAACCAGAGACAATGAACAATATTGACTAGTCACCAGGAACAAGTATCTATTGGTGGTCGTTTAGTGTGTTCTAACGATCCACGAAAGCATTCAAAATAGTAGTGATCAAGTAAATCAAAAGGGATTTGAATTGAAAGAGAGCTAGCGCAAAATTCCAAATACTTGTTCAAAAATTTTCAGTGGCATTAAATTCCAGGAGTTCATCTTGAAGCACACAATTTTCAACAAGAACTTGTCAATTTTTATATCATAAATTCAACACTAAAAAATAAGATCTAAAAGCTACATGCTCTAATTAAAACTAAATAAATTCGAATTTCGGAGTAGGAATTGTTGAAATAATGTAACTGCAAAGAGTATTCTTATCATTATTGTTATTTTATTCATAGGATTAATCCCCATTGTAGATTAATCATGTCAGTAATTGTATTAGAACCAAATCCCCTTTTGCGAATTGGTCAACAGACAATTGTAATAGGCAGAATAAGAAGTCGGCCCCAACAGTTATTATTGAGACCCAAAAATAAATTAAATGTGGGTTTACCCACCCAGAGTGAGAGGTCGGCCCTGCCAGTGAAGACCCTTCACATGTGTCAGTCTTGTATATATATAGAGGTTATCGCCTCACTTTATCACACAACTCACTTGTTCATTCTTAAGAGGCAAGTTGCAACTTACCGGTTGAAGAGAGGGAGAAGAGTGGCACATCTTTTGGAGAGGACTATTTGTATTGGTTTGAGTTATCTCCTGAACATTGTATTGGCAATTTATGATAAGGAAGTTTTTGCTGGGTTTTCTTTCCCTAGAGGGTTTCCTAGGATAAATGTTGTGTCTCTTGTGAATGTGTATTTCTCACTGACCTTGTTTTTATGTTGCTCTTATCTATTGAAATGCAAATAAATATAATAATGGCATAAACATTAACATGGTATCAGAGCCAACTTGAAGGAAACATATTTCGCAAGAGAAAAACGTCACTGTTGCAGTACCTGCAAATTAGGGTTTTTCCAAAGTGGAGCTTTTCAGCTCCAAAACTACCTAGAAAGTTGTACCCTCCCCCAAGGATCATTTTGGCACTTAGAGTGCACCTTTTCAGTGGCTGGATCTCCCAGAAAGTGAAACCCTAGTTTCACAAAAGTACCAAAAGTACCATAAAATTAGTACCAGAAGTACCGGAAGTATCAGAGTACCAGAAGTACTAGAAGCACCAGTCCAGAAATCTGCAGATCAGATTTGAAGGGGTAAAAATTGGATTTTCTAAGATCCAAGTACACCAGGCTGCTCGCCTCAGCTAAGCGCACCTCCTGGTAAGGTCAAAATTTGATTTTAAGCATTTTCATTTTTGGTCATCTTTTGTAGCCTCAAGTACAAGATGTCTGCAAGCACAAAGCTTGTTGAGAAACTAGAAGGCATAGACAAATTCAGTGCCTGGAAGTATAGGATTGGTCTGATCCTTGTAGAGAATGACCTAGCAAAATTTATCAAAGAATAAGTGGAGGAACCTGAAGATGTCGTAGAGAAAGAAAAACATCAGAAGGACTCAATCAGGGCTCAAAGAATCATTGCAGATTCAATCAAAGACCACCTGATCCCGTATGTATCATCCAAGAAAACTTCTAAGGAGATGTTTGACTCTCTAAGAAAACTATATGAAGGAAAGAACATCAACCGAAAGATGAATCTAATATCTCAATTGAAGAATACCAAGATGCAGAAAGGAGAAATGATTCAAGAATATTTCTCTCGAATCTCAAAAATTAAAGAACAATTAAAAGAGATTGGAGACACCATCAATGAAGATGAATTCGTAATGACGGCCCTAAATGGTCTCGCAAGACCTTGGGATGCTTTCATCTAGACGATATGTGCCAGAAAGGAGAAACTACAGTTTGAGAGCCTATGGGAAGAATGCATCCAAGAAGAGACAAGGGTAGCCAACTGTGAAGCATTACAAGCAAGGGATGATGATCAAGCCCTAGCTACCCATACAAAAGGAGGAAGGAAGAAACCCTACTTCAAAAGGAAAACTCATAGAGAGCCTCAACCATCAAACAAGTTCAACAACCAAGAATCTCATCCAAGAAATTTTTAGAAGAAAGGACAACGCAAGGGATGAGATCTCTCATCCATACAATGCTATCATTGTGATAAGATGGGACACAAGGTGAATTCTTGTCCAGCCAGAAGAGAAGAATACAAGAGGAAGCAAAAAATGCAACATGCTCACATAGTCGAAGATGAAGAACCACCTATGAAGATGATTAAGGACCATGTCTTGATCTTAGCTCTCTCAGGATCTGTATCACCTAGAGAGGACACATGGCTCATTGATAGAGGTGCATCAAAACATATGACGGGTAAGAAAAATACTCTCTCTTGTATTTTAGAAAAGAAGTTTTCTCAGAAAGTGACTCTTGGAGATGATTATCAATATCCCATCAAGGGATTAGGAGAATCAAACTACAAACTAGATTCAGAAAAATCAATAACAATGAAGGACGTACTCTATGTACTGGGCTTAAAGAAGAACTTACTCTCCATATCATATTTAGACAAGAAAGGCTATAGAGTTTCCTTCATAGATGGAGAAGTTCTTATGTGGGCTAAGGGAGAAACCTTAAATGAAGCAATCGTCATCAGAAATGAAGAAAATGGCTTATATAAGCTGAAGGGTCACCCAGAAACTGCCATGACCCATGCCATCGAAAACTCATGCGAACTTTGGCATAGAAGACTAGCCCACATCAACTACAAGGCGCTACCATACATATGCAAAGTTGTCATAGGTTTACCAGAACTCAAGGTCGATCAAGAAGGCATATGCAATGGATGTGTGCAAGGGAAGAATATCAAGAACCCTTTTCCAAAGAGGGATAGAAAAGCATAAGGAGTATTGGAACTCATTCATTCAGACGTGTGTGGCTCAATTCCATCATCCTCCATTAGCGGGTATGTATACTATGTATAATTTATTGATGACTATTCTCGTAAGACCTAGATATATTTCTTGAAATCTAAAGATGAAGTATTCACTAAATTCAAGGAATTCAAAGCCTTGATAGAGAATATTTCTGAAAGAAATATTAAGATACTCAGTTCAAATAATGGAGGAGAATATACCTCAAAAGAGTTCATGAACTTCTGCAGAGATGTTAGGATCAAGAGGGAACTCACTACTCCCTATAATTCGCAACAAAATGGTGTAGCTGAAAGGAAGAACAGAACAATTATGGAAGCTCTAAAGACCATGATTCACGATCAAGATCTTCCTATGTGCTTATGGGCAGAAGAAGCAATGGAAATTGTTTATGTGCAGAACTGATTATCCCATAGTGCACTTGGGTTCAAGACCCCGGAAGATATGTTCACTGGAAAGAACCAGAGGTAATCCATCTCAAAATATTTCGCTGTCCAGTGTTTATTCATATACCAAAAGAGAAAAGAAACAAGTTGGAACCCTCCGGAAATAAACGAATATTTGTGGGATATTATGAGGTCGCCAAGGCCTTCAGAATCTACATACCTGGTCACCGCCATATTGAAATTAGCAGGGACGTGACCTTTGATGAAGAAGCAGCACTTAAGAAATCAAGAAGATGCCAGCTTGAAGAAATATATGAAGAGGAACCTGTAAATCCCAGGATTGCAGAACCTGTAAGGGAAGTCCTAACTTCCCCTGATGAGGAGACTCTTGAAGATCATGATATAACAGAAGTTCAGGAACCTCCTCAAATGACCTTCTCCCATAAAAGAAAGCCTACTCGGGCAAGAGAGCTTATTCAAGATGGAGATAAGTATGGTGTTCCAGAAGGAACCATAATACAGGTGAAAAGACCAACGCCATTCTCCAGTTACACAGATTTTATGTGAAATCTACTTGATGAAGAACCTACATCCTTTGAAGAAGCCATTCAAAATAAGGAATGGGTAGATGCCATGACAGAAGAATACCAATCCATAATAAAGAATGATGTATGAGAAATAGTTCCCAGACCAAAAAGTAAGGATGTAGTATAATCAAAATGGCTCTTCAAAATAAAACATGCTGATGATGGAAGTATTGAGAAATATAAAGCAAGATTTGTCACTCATGGCTTTTCCCAGAAGGAAGGCATTGACTATGAAGAGACATTCGCTCATGTAGCCAGACACACTCCGATCAAGACCATCATAGCTCTTGCAGCTAAGATGAAATGGAAGTTGCACTAGATGGACGTGAAGACAACTTTCCTAAATGGTGTTATTGAAGAGGAAGTGTATATAGAGCAACCTCGAGGATTTGAGTTTGAAGACATGAAGTCTCATGTCTGAAGATTGAATAAAGCCTTATACGGATTGAAGCAAGCTCCCAGAGTTTGGTATGGCCATATAAACACTTTCTTGAAGAGCTTAGGCTTTACCAAGAGTAAAGCAGACTCAAATCTCTACTTCAAAATTATGGATAATGAACCAGTAATATTACTACTGTATCTGGATGACTTATTCTTAACTAGATAAGAAAAGCTCATCTTTAAATGTAAAAAGAGACTTGCCGCAGAATTTGAAATGAAATACCTTGGCCTAATCCATTACTTCTTAGGTCTTGAGGTATGGCAGAGTCCAGAAAGGATCTTCCTTAACCAAGGGAAGTACACATTCAAAATCTTAAAGAGATTCGACATGCAAGAATGTAAGTCCATGAATACACCCATGGAAACGAAGCCAAAGTTGTTGATCGATACTTCGTCACACTTGATAGATGCCACACTGTACAGACAGATTATTGGATCACTTATGTACTTGACGAACACTAGACCAAACATTTTTTTTGCAGTGAACACCTTGAGTTAGATTCTGGTAGAGCCCATACGTGTTCACCTAGTATCTGCAAAACATATGATGAGGTACCTTAAAGTTACAACATATTATGGTCTCAGCTATGATGGAGATCATGACTTCACATTGAGCGGATACACTGATATAGATTGGGCAGGAAGCATTGCTGATAGAAAAAACACTTCTGAATGTTGTTTCAGTTTGGGATCAACCATGATCTCATGGCAGAGTAGGAAGCAATCCAATATTTCTCTCAGCACAGTGGAAGCATAGTACATTGCCGCATGTTCTACTAGCTACGAAGCTATATGGCTTCGAAAGATGTTGACTGACCTATTTGACTTGGAGATGAGAGAAATCGTGATTCTATGTGACAACCATATCTGAATAAAGATGACATAGAATCATGTATTCCATGATAGGTCGAAGCACATAGAGATCCGCTATCATTTCATCCGTGACATGGTACAGAGAGGAGCCTTGAAGCTCCAGTACATTAGCACGGATGAACAGGTTTTTGATGTGATGACGAAACCTCTATCTCGTGTAAAGTTTGAACACTTTCGAGATAAGCTTGGTATAGTCCGAAAGGAACCTCCCTAAAAGGGGGAGTATATATATATTCCTTGCTTCTGACCTCACTGTTAGACGTAAAGCAAGATGAGTCATTTCTTCTGACCTCTCTATTAGACATAAACCAAGACGTTGTGTGTTCCTTTCTTCTGACCTCGCTATTAGTCGTAAAGCAAGATGAGTCATTCCTTCTGATCTCGCTATTAGACGTAAAACAAGACATTGTGTGTTCTTTTCTTTTGACCTCATTGTTAGACGTAAAGCAAGATAAGTCATTACTTATGACCTCGCTCTTAGACGTAAAGCAAGATGATGTGTGTATTCCTTTCTTCTGACCTAGTTGTTAGACGTAAAGCAAGATGATCCCTTGCTTCTGACCTTGTTGTTAGACGTAAAGCAAGATGATGATGTGTTCCTTGATTCTGACCTAGTTATTAGAATTAAAGCAAGATGATTCCTTACTTCTGACCCAGTTGTTAGATGTAAAGCAATATGATGTATACCTTGCTTCCGACCTAGTTGTTAGACATAAAGCAATATGTGACTGACACTGAGCTACCAGCTTAACAGCTCTGACATTGAGCCAGTGTAGTGTTGTGATGTGCCAGCGTAGTGCTGTGATGAGGTATCATTTTCACTTTACATATTGATGCAGATGATGATGGCATTCTTTCGAGAATGATGATGTTGCCAATGAAGAAAACTTTTGATGACTCGTAAATTTGCCAGCCAATGTTCTAAGATGATATTGACGATATTGTCCTCCTGATGCCACTGATGATGCATACCTCTCTTGCCTGATGCTGTTGAAGAATACCCTTGTTGTTAAGGGGGAGTGTTGAGATAATGTAACTGCAAAGAGTATTCTTATCATTATTGTTATTTTATTCATAGGATTAATCTCCATTGTGGATTAATCATGTCGGTAATTGTATTAGGACCAAATCCCCTTTTGCGGATTGGTCAACAGACAATTGTAATAGGCAGAATAAGAAGTCGTCCCCAACAGTTATTATTGAGACCCAGAAATAAATTAAAGGTGGGTTTACCCACCCAGAGTGAGAGGTCATCCCTACCAATGAAGACCCTTCACACGTGCTAGTCTTGTATATATAGAGAGGCTAGCACCTCACTTTATCACACAACTAACTTGCTCATTCTTAAGAGGCAAGCTACAACTTACCAGTTGAAGAGAGGGAGAAGAGTGGCACATATTTTGGAGAGGACTATCTATATTGATTTGAGTTATCTCTTGAACATTGTATTGGCAATTTATGATAAGGAAGTTTTTGCTGGGTTTTCTTCCCCTGGAGGGTTTTCTAGCATAAATGTTGTGTCTCTTGTAAATGTGTATTTCTCAGTGATCTTGTTCTTATGTTTCTCTTATCTATTGAAATGCAAAGAACTATGATAATGTCATAAACATTAACATGAATACAGTAACCAAAGGCGACAGAGTCGAAGACGTTCTTTTGCGCTTGTGATCCATCCATCTCCCATCTTGCTAATTGTGAAGACTTCATTGGTACCTCCCAACCAACCCTAGGAGTACTCTTCTTCCAACTCAACCCTTCAAGACACAAAGGGGCCATGCACAACCAAAACCAGAGAAAAATATATTTCCCAACTTGCCTCGCAAGGTCGAGCTACCACTCTCTTTCTCGAGCTGGGTATCCCAACTCCCACAAGAAAAATCAGTCAAAGAAATTACAGAAGAATAACTTTTCACATACCAATCATCCTACATTCATCTTTGCATCCATTACTTTTATAGAGTATTTCTTAGTGACCCTTTCCATTTTCATATTTAATTTGTCTTATTAAAATTTATTAGGAATTACCC
>ML793273.1:235019-245270 GCA_009831015.1 Picea engelmannii | reverse complement strand
TCACCAATAAATTCACCATTTTATTTAATTTAATGTCAATTTCCCTCACCCATCCTAAAATTTCTCCTACAATTACTCATATCTATCCCTTTATTCCTTCTATTCTCTTTTTAATGACTTATGACTTTATAAAACTTAGTTGTGTTTAATTTAGGAAAGTTCTTTAGTTATACTAGACTAGATTCCTCTCTATGCTTCCACATTCATTTTTACATTCATTTCCTTTCTTATCTTAGTTCCAATTTAGCATTTCTTGCACATAATCATGTAATTAAATCTTTAGCTAAATATTTCTCCTTTTTAATTCTTAACTTGATTTTTCTTCACCCCCCTTTAATTTAACTTATAAATTAGTTTTATTCTTCTTACCCAATGTAGACTTAGGATCAAAACTTTTTAAACTACACTTAGAATTTTTAAGGGGATTTTATAATGAATAAAATTACCCATTTATTAGTTATTTTTAAGTCTCACAATAGTCAAAACAAATTATTGTTTTATGGGCACCTAGGTTCATTGACTCACCTTTATTAAAAATCACGACGTTCCCTTCAACATGAACTCCATGCTCCAAGGGTCCCACTCGCATTTATTCAAGTTTTATTTATGCGATGTTCCCTTCAAGATCCACTATGTGCTACAAGGGGGACACTCTTATTTATTCAAGTTTTATTTATGCGATGTGCCCTTCAAGACGCACTACATGCTCCAAGGGTGACACTCGCCTTTGATTGATTTTGGTTGTTTTCCAAACCTTGGAGTCAATACTCCATCAGGTGAACTTGTGAGAGACTAAGGGCCTCTAAGGAATAAGGACCCTGCCTTATTGTGCACCCTTTAGGATATTCCTGAATGATTTTCTCAGTCTTCCCTCACAACATCGTGGATCTCTCGAATTAGGTAATCGTTAACCTACAATTCGAGCCACGACGAGAGTTCTAGTAGGCTTTCATAGGGTTACTTCCACACATTTACCTCAATATCTGGTTGTTGTGCATGGCCCCTTTACTCCTTGTGTGAGTCTGATTAGCAAGAAATCGTTAGCCCAACAATATACAGTCCACTCCTTGACTCGATCTAGATTCCAAGGAGGTCCCTTGATTCCATCGACATCCTCAATCTTTCAAGTGTCCTTCACACTCAGGAAAAACCCGTCAATAGCACTTGTTGATACATAGATATCAAATAGCATAACATCATAATCCAACAAAATCATCATCTAAATCCATAAGAGGAACATACAACCATATGAAAAATTGGATCACATGCACGCAAGTCTCCTCAAATAATAAGTCAAATCATGTGGGCACAAGGGTCGGATGTTACATACACCCCCTCTTGTTTTAAAATTCGTCCCGAAGTTTCATAGTATAGGTGTAGTAAATAAGTATGTGATGAGATCTAACATGTCTAACTATCAATAAAAATGGAAACTATTGGCGCATAACATATGCGTCCTCCCACATAGACGAGTGTGAATTAATATTTGTCCCACTCGAACTTGACCTGATCGATTGTTTGATGTCGTAGTTGTCGAATGCGATGGTCCATAATGCGGTTGGATTTGTTGTGAGTGCACCCTCATTCGACGCCTGCAAGGAACGCATGTCAATCACATGCTTAGGATCACTAAAATAATGTTGAGAAACAAATACAGATAAACATCATGCTTACGCCTCCAAGAATGAAGAAAGGCCAGTCGATAGGCCATGGGTTCCTTCCTTGCACAACTTTTCAAGGTCCGACTACCTAGGAGAGACTTTAGCACTCCTTTCGAACTTAATCGAAATATGGTGCGGTTTCACCCGTAAGAAAACTTGGTCGCCCATTGCATAGCTTCAGTCATCGCGATGTGCATCAACATAACTCTTCTTCCAATCTTGCGCTTCTATAATCCATTTTTTTTATCATTTTCATTTTCTATTCCATTTCTTGGATCGCTTATGGTCCTACAAGGACCCTATCCTCAAGTTGATCCCAACTCAAAGGCGTCTGACATGGTCATCCATAAATAAACTCAAATTGAACCATCTTAATGGTGCTTTGATAGTTGTAGTTGTATGCAACTCTACCAGTGGGAGTAACTCTTCCCAACATTTTTGTTGGTCAATCACGTATATGCCCAACATATCTTCCAAGATTTGGTTCATTCTTTCTATATTACCACCTATCTCTGCGATGTACGCGGTACTAAAGTTAAGCTGGGTTCTAAAGGCCTCTTAGAAACTAGTAAAAAATTGTCATGTAAACACCAATCCTCGATCAGATATGATCCTCTTAGGCATGACGTGAAATATCATAATCTCCTTGATAAAATATCTAGCTATGTCTGGCACCTGATACGTCGTACGCACAAGGATAAAATGTGCACTCTTCGTCAGATTGTCTACTACCACGTAAATTTAGTCGTACCTCCTTGTCTTCAACAACAATGCAATAATGAAGTCCATTGAAATGGCCTCCCATTTCGATTCTGGAATGACGTGTGGTTGTATTAATCTAGCCAAATATCTATGTTCACCCTTCACTCACTGACATTCTAGACACCTTGCCACATAGCTAACTATGTCTTCCTTCAATCCTTCCATAAGAATAAGGGCTTAAGGTCTTCTCTCATCTTCGTGACTCTTGGATGAGCCCTGTACACTGCTCTATGAGCTTATTTTATTATCAAAATTATCAACTCGTCATTAGATTGTTGTCCACAGTAAATGCCTCAATTTTTTGTATCAACATGGTTTCTTGTCCGATATTTTCCTTAACCTCTTTATATTAGTCATCATTGTGCTATATAGTTAGAATATTTTCATGAATATTCGTCTGGAGTGGTATCACCGAAAACATGCGTGGTCTACGAATCAACACATCTTCCACTCTGTTCATTGTTCCTTTTATGTAGGTAATCTCAAAATCATAGTCACTAAGAAGTTATGATCAATGCCTTTGTTGTGCGTTCAAGTCACTTTGCGTAAAAAAATGTGTTGCAACCAACAATGGTTTGTTTTCAATTTGAATTTTCGTCCAGTCAGGTAGTGCCTCCACACTCTCAGAGAATACACAATGGCCAACAACTCCAAATCATGGGTCCCATAGTTCTCCTCATGCTTTCTTAACTTCCTTGAGATGTAAGCGACCACTCGACCGTCTTCCATCAAGACTATGCCCAATCCTTCCTTGGATGTGTCTGTGCATACTAAGATGTCCTCATCCATGTCAGGGACTTTTAGCATCAGAATTTTTTGTCAACTACTCATTGACCCTTTGAAATTACTCTGTGCATTTTTCGGTGCATACAAACTTCTTGTTTTTTTTTCTGGAATTCCGTAATCGGATTTGCTATCTTCGAAAAACCTTCGACGAATCGTCAATAATATCCATCTAAACCCATGAAGTTGCGTACTTATGGTATGTTCGTCGACACAGGCCATTCCATATTATCATTTTCCTTCCCTAGATCCACATCGATACCTTCGTTGGAGATATCATGCCCTAAATAACGAATCCTTGATTGATAAAAAGGGCATTTCGATAGGTTCCCGTATAACTTGTTTTCTTGAAAAAGCTGTAGTACCAAGCACAAATGTTTGTGAAGTTCTTACGTCATCTGAGAATATATCAATATGTTGTCAATGAATACTTGAACGACAATGTCCAAGTATCCATGGAACACCCCATTCATCTAGCTCACAAATTTCCCCAGGGCATTTGTCAGTTCGAAAGGTAAAACGATCGACTCGTAATGTCTAAACCCTTTTATGAATGCAGTCTTAGGAATATCCTCCTCTTTAATTTGTAACTAGTGATAACCTTATCTCAATTCGATCTAGGAAACATCGTCGCTCGCTTCATTTGATCAACAATCATTTATTATAGGCAACAAATATTGGTTTTTGATCGTCGCCTTGTTGAATTGATGGTAGTCAATACAGAGTCTCCATGACCCGTCCTTCCTTCTTATTAAATTACAAGTGCACCCGAAGGTGACACATGTGGACATAGGTCCCAATTCCAACAAATCCTTCAATTTCATTTTTAAATCCTATAGCTCAAGCGTTGACATCTGATAACGAATTCTTTCTATTGGTTCAGTTTCGGGTTTCGAGTCGGTTATAAACTCCAATATCTCTTTTGGGCGGAAAGCCTGGTAACTCTTATGGAAATACGTCAGCAAACTCTCGTACTACCGAAAGGTCTTCTAATCCTTCCACCTCACTTCTTTATCTTACCGCTAATATGGAACATAGCTTGCATCCCTTGCACATGATCTTATGTACCATGTAGTTCTATCAAAATACTAAAAGTTGGTCGGCGATTATGCCTCATGTCTCGAGCACAATGGACCGGTGCTCGACCTTGTGGTTATTCACTGCTGCATGAATCCTGTGGGATTTGACACAGTCTCCAATGGTAGGGTGTCCTATTGATCTAGTTGCTCTGTACTTCTCAATGAGACAGTCTCGCTGGTAATGTAGCGCTCCACATGTCCAATGCCCAGTCTTTAGTCTAGTAATCTTGGCCCTAAAGTACAAGTTGTTGGCCTACCAAACTAAGATCTTGGTCTGTTCTCTTGATAGGCCTAAATTGTGACTGTTGGCGGTGCTACCGCTGATGTGGTGGTCCCCTATAGGGATTCCTTTGCTGAGGAACCTGTTGTTGTGGTGTTGTGAACAAGGGTCATCTAGACTTATATTGATATCATGATGTTTTTCTGGAAGGCATCTGATGTTGCTACACACTTGAAGTCTTTAGTCCAGACAATCTTGCAGGAGTCCTACCTTGACTCCCACGGGTCAATTCTTCCTCATCTATGAGGCCTACTAGACTACATCATGCAACATCTGAGGCATTAATATCCTCACCTTCACACAAAAGATAGAGTTAAGGCCGAGCATAAAATTTCTGACCTCTGTCTTCTCCATGTTCATATGCGGGGAATACCGAAATAGCTCCATAAATCTGGTCTCATAATCAGGCATCGTACAACCACCCTGTTGTAACACGTTGAACTCATTGAGTTGGCGCTCAATGAATTCCTTTGACAACTACTTCTCTTGAAACCGTTCCCCAAACCATTGCCTTAACACGGCTTCAACGACCATGTTTAGTTGAGGTAGCAGCATCTTCCACCGAAGAAGAGTGCTTCCCTTCAACTCAAATACCTCCATGTGGACCTTCATGTTGGAGGTTGTAACTTCAGAGCACGAAGCACATTGTTTTTTTCTCCAACCATGCCTTGGCGGCAGAGTCAACCGTGGCACTCATGAACTTGGGAAAAGTAACCTTACCAAGTTCTCCCTGAATGCTACCACTGTCAGCGGGAGCGTGCTGCGAACCCTGATTGGGTACAGGTGCCCTTGCCTCATCTCTATATAGGAGATCAACCAAGGCCTCTCACATCCTCTAAAAGGACCTCATCATACCAACCGCATCCCGCACAACAATCTTCTCATGTCCAAGACTTGTTCTTCTCCTTGGGGGTCGAACCCCTCTAGCATGGGTTCTATTGGAGGTATCACACCTCCTCCCCTAGCACCACATAGTGAAACTCTGTGACGTCCTCTAACCATGATTACCACATGGACAGATTAAAATTTTAATTAGTGCTAAGCTATTTATCAAGTGTATAATACAGTGGAAGGCATGACGATCCACAGTCATAGGGTTGAACTAATTTTGATAACATATTAAACGACCCCTCCGTTACGACTAAGAAAAACGAAGCACAATAGGTAAAATTATTATTTTTTCATTAGGAAATTAACTTCAACAATATAAATCATAGCAATGCAAAATTAATGAAATCATAAGTTAAAAAAACATTACCACCCACTCATCATTGAAATCTATAAAGACAAATTCAACACATCAACAAAAGGATCGAGACACATAAACATAAATAGCATCGCCTCTTATCACGTCATAATCACCTTGAAACAATCTATAAACAATGATCAATCAAATAATGAAAATTAAAATGACTACCCGTCCAGCTTAACCTGCAAGGTTAGGAACTCCAGAACACATAAGCAACTCTCAAGCCGAGGATCCAATTGATTTTGACCATTTAAGGTCTCAGGGCTGGCGACTGTTCAGAGGAACAAGGAGGCGTCTAAATCCCACTAATCCAATCAAGCTGATAACAATAAGATCAATCAATCAATTTTAATCATCAATTATTCAGGGTGCAAGAGTATTCTAATCACTTGATTAAACATACATAAACTTTAATTCGATGCGTGCAAACAATCTAATCTCTTATGAAATCATACATCACATTAATTATCCATGCTTCATAAGCAAGCTAATTACATGACCCATAATATCTTACATTCATTTCATGAGGCGCGAGACATCTATCCACTCAATCAATCATAAATCAACATTAACTCAGAGCAGAGCCCAACTAGCTAAATTTAAAATAAAAGCAATATTTATTAAATGATATAATTGTGAACTTCAAGTTTTAATTAAAAATCCATTTAAAGGTTTAAGAGAAGGGCCCAACTAGCTTCAGAAACTAGTAGGGAAATTGGAAACACCCCCTCCAAAATAATAAGAAACCAAAATTAAGCTATGAGAAGACCATCTAACGAAATTTCCCTTCCTTAATAATGCCACAATAAATTACAATAAAATTTAAGTAACAATAAATGATAACCACAATAATAACAATAACTATTTAAGTAACAATAAATACTTACCATAATAAATAACAATAAATGTTTAAGTATCAATAAACGCCACAATAAATAACAATAAGTATTTACGTAATAATAAGTAACAATAAATGGCTACCCTATCAATGATTCTTTCCTTAAGAGTACAATTAGCATTATTTGGTCACTAACTACACAAGCATTACAAGATTTATGGATAGTCTCATTAATGCCATAATCAATTTCAACTTGCAATCTAAGTGGAATTTCTTATTATCAATAAAATTCCCCCTTCCATCGTTCATTCGTTACATCTTACGTTTGACCCTTTTTACATGTTACCTTAGCTTTAGTTTCTACTTGTAATTGTTAGCATGATATAGCCACCATAATTTATTCATATTAAATAAATAAACCTCAGGGTAATACATGATACATTGTGAGGTTCAATTTAATACATATTACCTGGTTAATTCTGCCTGTCACGTTAAGTCCCTTACATCTTTCACATCACCTAAATAATCACATCACCTAAATAATCATTTAAAAGATCAGAGAGTAAACGTAATGTAATATACTATTGAAGTTAATCAGATAGTATATGTAATGTAATACAACTTGAATGGGTTTAATGGTTAAGAACATGTATTTCCTCTTAAGAGGTCACAGGTTCAAATCCAGAGGGGTAGGGTATGTATACCTTCGTAGACTTTACCAGTCAAATCGCTTGATCGTGACCTTAAAAATAGATTATTATTATTATTATTAAAATTAACCACAATTTCAACCAATGGTCCCTTGTCTCATAAACAAGGGGGTCTTATACATCAATTTGGTGTGCTGGCTTGGAAGGATCTTACTGAAATATACCAGCAATTTAAGATTTCGTCTATCCTAGGAAAACATTAATCAGTGATGCCCAAAGTCCAATAGCAAGTAAGCTTATTTTCAAGAATTTAAAGGATGGAAGGATTTATTTAAAATTTAGCCAGAGGGAGATATAAGAAAAAGGGAAAAACACCAGATCGATTTTAGCTTACCCTCCCCCACTACGCAACTTCAACCATGAGTTTCGAGTGGCCAAAATAACCCACTAGGCCACTATGGAGTAAAAGGATGAGGTAGAAATGTCAAGGGAAATACTAAACCGAAGGCCAATCTCTGAAACGAAGATGTTGCCGAAGCAGTAGCTACAGGAAAACGAATCTCGGGAGGAAAAATCGTTGCGAGGCAGTGATCCGAGTAATGAGGGTTAGACAGTCCTCAATGTTCGGCTAGGAGCCAAGAAGACTCGCCGAAAGTCAATCATCTCGCGCGCGAAGAGAGGACGGGTTCAAGGAAAACGTTGGGCAAGAGCCCAAGGGCAATTCACTGCCATATCTATCGCGCTTAAATGTCGAGAATACCAGCCAAGAAGGGGGGAGACACAGACACAAAAATCAAAAGTGTTCCCTAGAAAACCTAGTATGATTCTCCCAACGACCACCAATAAAATTTCAACTCAGCACATGCATCTTAATTCGGATCTTAACTCGAAAATCGCTTTTCTTTTGGGAACACACAGAAGTCTTTTTCCTTCTCCCTTTGATCCTTATCGAATCATTCACCATGGAAGCTGAAGACAGTGAACTACTTTCCCTTCAAGGAATTTTGGCCAATGTTCACATAAATATCAGAGAAAATTCTCAATCGCTCCACGAGACCCCTCTCACTGCATGCCTCACAATCATACAACTGAAAAGTTAAAGTTAAAGACCGAAATACAATCACGGGCAGTGACTCAGAAATCATGTATTCCATGCACAGATATCCAATGTGACAACCGGGTGGGGATTCAAGGATTGGTAAAAAGTAAGGAAAACTACCAGGAGGTTCCAGAGCCTTATCTCGAACTGGGAGGCGGCTATGCTAAAAATTTGTTTCCTATATTACACCAGAGTTACATAAGACTACCAAATCGTTTGGACATTACTATGTAAATTTAAAGAATCCAAAATTGTAAACCAGAGACAACGAACAAGAATGACAGGTCACTAGGAACAAGTATCTATGGGCGGCAATTTCGTGTGTTTTAACGATACATAAAAGAATTCCAAATAGTAGCGATCGGGTAAATCAAAAGGGGTTTTAATTGAAAGAGAGCTAACGCAAAATTCCAAATACTTGTTGAAAATTTTCAGTGGCATTAAATTCCAGGAGTTCATCATGAAGCACACAAATTTCGACAATAAATCGAAAATTTTTATATCATAAATTAAACACTAAACACTAAGAAAGCTACATGCTCTAAGTAAAAATAAATAAATTCCAATGTTAGAGTAAAAATATTGTAACCGAAGGCGACTAATTTGAATATGTTCTTCCGTGATTGCGCTCTGTCCAGCTCCAAGCTTCCTTACCCGTGAAGACTTCACCGGTACTTCCCAATGAACCCTAGGTGTACTATTCTTCCCCCTCAACCCCGCAAACCACAAAGGGGCCATGCACAACCACAATCTGAGAAAAATATAGCTCCCAACTCGCCTCGCAAGGTCGAGCTACCACTCTCTTTCTTGAACTGGGTATCCCAAGTCCCACAAAAAAAATCTGTCAAAAAAATTATGACAACATAACTTTGTGCATAGCAGTCATCCTACATTTTTCTTCTCATCCATCACTTTTATGGAGTATTTCCTAGTGACCCTTTCCATTTGCAAGTTTAATTTATCTTATTAAAATTTGTTAGGAATTACTCCCGTTGTACATTTGTCACCTGGTTCCTTAGTTGCACCAATAAATTTACCATTTTATTTAATTTAATGTCAATTTCCCTGACTTGTCCTAAAAACACTCCTAAAATTACTCCTAGTCGTGCATTTATTCTCTCTATTGCCTTTTTAATGACTGACGCATTTCTAAAACTTAGTTGTGTTTAATTTAGGAAATTTCTTTAGTTAGACTAGACTAGATTGCTCTCTATGCTTCCACATTCATTTTTACATTCATTTCCTTTCCTGTATTAGTCCCAATTTAGCATTTCTTGCACATAATCATGTAATTAAATTTTTAGAGAAATATTTTTTATTTTAATTCTTAAATTGATTTTTCTTCATCACCCTTTTATTTAACTTATTAATTAGTTTTAGTCTTCTTACCCAATGTAGACTTAGTCTTAAAACTTTTTAAACTAGGCTTAGAATTTTTAAGGGGATTTTATAATCAATAAAATTACCCATTTATTAATTAGTTTTAAGTCCAACAATAGTCAAAACAAATTATTGTTTTTTAGGCACCTAGGTTCATTGACTCACCTTTATTAAAAATCACAGTGTGCCCTTCAAGATGCACTCTATGCTCCAAGGGTGCCATTCGTCTTTATTCAAGTTTTATTTATGCGATATGCCCTTGAACACACACTACTTGGTCCAAGGGTGTCACTCACCTTTATTGAAGTTTTATTTATGCGATGTGCCCTTCAAGATGAACTACATGTTCCAAACGTGCCACTAGTCTTTGACTGATTTTTGTAGTCGTCCAACCCTTGAAGTCAATACTCCATTGGGAGACCTTGTGAGAGACTAAGGGCTTCGAAGGAATAAGGACCCACCCTTATCTC
>ML793273.1:218040-234960 GCA_009831015.1 Picea engelmannii | reverse complement strand
TTAAACAATTATGCTTATTTTAAACTCTTTACAGAGAACTCAATGACAATCACAATAATGCAGGGAAGTAAGCAATAGAACATTCAACATCATTCACATATATGAGATACACAGAGACAGATATTTCCTGAGGAAACCCATAAAGGGTAAAAACCTCTTCTTCTTCTTGGTATGATAAGTAATCTTTACATTCTATACATTATCATACATATGAGCTCCAATTCATTGTGAGGCTACAACCTATGTTTTGCAAGCTGCAACTTGCTGAGATCACCAACTCTCTATTTTCTCTAGCACCTACTAGAAGGAAGCACTAACTCCCTAGTTTCTCTAGCACCCACTAGAAGGAAGCACCAACTCCCTAAGTGTTCCAGCACCATCTGGATGGAAGCACCAACTTCCAGTCACATAGACACCAACCTGTAAAACAAAGAATATTAGTTCTCCCTTGCACCACCCTCTCACCCTGGTTTCTCTGGCTGCAACGAGATGGAAGCTACAACTCCCTATGTTCAAGCACCCACTTGAACCTCTGAGGACAACAGTCCTCCCTAGCACCTCCCTCCCACCTTGAAATATTAATCTTTGCTACTAAAACTTATTACAATGATATACTGTTCATCAATGACTTATCAGTCTCATCACTATTCTGCTACACTGCCCTGCTCTGTCTACCTCACTGTCTTCCTGCACACATGCCTTGCACTTTCTATTCTTTTTCCTTTTATGGTCTGTGCACCATATCCATTCAATGCACCATTCCTCTTCTGTGTATTTCATCTGCTCCACACTCCCTCTTTCTACACGCCTGGATCACTCTCAACATCAACACTCATCTCTTCTTTGTTGTAATTTCTTATAGTCTATGTGCCCCTTGTGCATGCTCTATGAGCAATACTTCTCCATGCTCTACACCCAGCCATCGTTCTTCACATCGGGATGTTCACTGCCACTCCCCCTTACCACAACTTCACTCCTCGAGCATCAACACAATCTCTCTGTTCTGCATGTTCTCCTCGTGTCCAGTCCTCTTCCAGATCATCATTGCAACTCTTCAGCTTCTCTAGCTATTAAACCGATGCGTCCATCATCACTGGGTGTTATGCCGAGATTCCTTTGCATCTCCAGCAGTCGAGTCTCTTCGTCTTCACTGTCATAGTCGAGCTCATTCCCTCTCTGTTGCAGTTCTACGCTCCAATAGTCTTACATCTGTCAATAGCCTCTATGAACAATCTTCAAGCCATTGGAAGATGCCTCAAGCCTCTTCATCTTCTCTGGCGATCACCCTGAAGTCTCTTCCATTTCTCTAGCAGAAACAATTAGTCATTTCTAGCAGTTGCACTGTGAACCTCTAAGACAGTGCATTAACCACTAATTCGCCAACCATCCAAGAGTCATGATTCCGTTCTGCTAACTTAATCGTGACTAATCGATTAACTGTGAAGGGCAACAGTATCCCTTCGATCAAATTTCCAAGTATCCAACACCGTTGGATTACAAACACAGGGTCTCGCGTTGATTTCACCATTTCGCATTTCGATATTCTAGCATTTCGACAATTCCAGTTGTGAAGGGTTTCGACACTCCAACTCCCGGTTTCCGAAACCTACACCAAAAGGGTGTTTTTCGCATTTCGACATTTCGCGTTTCAGAGATTTTGTGATGATTCCTCTCAACTCTCCAAGTCCCAAACTCCGAAATGGAGCTTGTCACTTCGAGCTCTTCTCTACAACTGTTCGACGATGTGACCACCGGTGGTGACCAAGTCATTCCTAAGATGAAGGGTCTAAACACTCTAAGTCGCGATCCCCGAAATGGAGCTTGGTTGCACTAGCTCCTTCCTCCATCTTCTGCATATGCGACCACTCGTTGTGACCACAACCTTATTCAAAATTGCATTTCGAAAATTAGCGTTTCGCGAATTTGCTGCGAGTCACTCTGACTCTTCCAACTCCTGATCACGAAATGGAGCCTTGCAACTTGCAAGTTCCTTCCTTCACATGCCCATAATTGTGACCAAGCATTTATCCATAAAGTCCTTTCGCGATTTCGCATTTCGACATTCCTGTGGAGAAGTATCTCGACACTTGACTCCTCCAACTTCCGGTATCCGAAACTCCAAAATGGAGTTATTTCCCGGTCCGCGAAACTCTTTGTTTATGTGCCTGTTTTGGGATTTCAGCGTTTCGCATTTTGGCACTTTGAGACTCCTGTGATGAAGAGTTTCGACTCTTGACTCCTCCAACTCTCGATATTCGAAACTCTGGTTGATGTGTCTGTTTCTGGATTTTTGACATTTCACATTTCGACACTTCGGAACTCTTGTGATGAAGAGTCTCGACACTTCCAACTGTTGGTATCCGAAACTCCGAAATAGAGTTTATCTTTTGATACCCGAAATGGAGTTTAGCTTCTGATCTTCCCATGCGATCATCTTTGTGTTGTTGGTCGTGATCTTTGCCATCAATGACAAACACGCATACTCTTCACTCTGCGTGCACCTCTGCACTATCTCTTCTGGGCTTCACGAGCTTGCTCTGCTGCGTCTTCCCAAAATACTTCTGGTGCCCGCTTGACACATTATACCTGTACTCAAGCCATCATGGCTTCTGTACTTACCATCAACGACAAGTATACGCTGCCTGTAAAACATGCCAACACCTTATTTTTCTCTCCTTAAAATCTTCACGAGCGACTCTCTTAGTCTTCCCTCACAACATTGTGGATCTCTTGAACTAGATCATCATTTTAACCTACAATTCGAGCCACGACTGAAATGCTAGTAGGTCCTCGTAGGGCTTCTGCCAGACCTCTCCCTTAATATCTTATTGTTGTGCATGCCTCCTTTAGTTCTTATGTGGGTCTCATTTGAAAGCAATCATCATCCCAAGCATATATAGTGCACTCTTTGACTCGATCTGGAGTGCAAGGAGGTCCCTTGATGCCATCGACATCCTCAATCTGTCGAGTGTCCTGCACACTCATGAGGAACCCATCAATAACACATGTCTATACTTAAATATCAAATAACATAACATCATAATCCAACAACATCATCATCTAAATCCATAAGCGAAACAAACAACCATATACAAAACCGAATCACTTGCACGTCCTCAAATAATAAGTCAAATCATGTGTGCACAAAGCAGGATGTTACAACTAATTTACTCTAAACTAACTCTAAACCTACCTCTTTGCCTACTCATGTATAATAACACTTCTACCAACAAACAAAACAAAAGACTTTCCCTTTTGCAGCTACTTGAAATGAAAATCTATGTGATTAGTTGAAATGAGGGCCGAGCGAGGCCATCAAAAATATTTCTTATATGAAATCATCGTAATTTATTTGCGATCTCTTCGTGGTTTAATCTTCACCAATTCATGTTCTTTTCATCCGAAATGTCTATAGTTTGCTACTTAGTTCTGTGTTATCGAGATATTTCTAAGGCTATAGACTCGTGGCATTTTCTTGAGCGACCTTGAGCTTATTTGCACGCGATTAAGAACTCTACAAGGGTGACCCTCAACTTATGATTGAAACTTTAGCACTTTGGTGAGTTATATTCCTATAGCGTTTATTTGATTTTCCTCATGGTTTTGCACACCAAAATCCGAAGAAAACCAAAAAAGAAAATTACTGGAAAAAAAAAACTAATCGGACGATTTACTCCTTTAATGTAGTAATTCTCCTCACAGCTTGTCAATGCAATTTTCTTCGCAATTTTTTTTCCAAATGTTCAATCAGATCTGCGAACAGAGATATTACTCCGCCAAGCAAGGAAAATAAATCTCTTCTGTGATATAATCCGTGGCATGTTCTCTAAAATAGACCGGCATCTTTAATTTGTGATCTGTTGGTGAATTGATGAAATCCTCGTGGCCTGATGAGTATGTGTTTTGGGAAGTGTCTCAACAATTTTTTAGCCCGTAGTTTCCTTTTAATTGGGTCGGTCTTCAAAACTGAACGAGATCTGTGACTGTGGATTTTGTTGTACCTTCTCACAACATTCTTCTGTAATGTAATTGTGATCATTCATCCATATCTGTGATTGATTTGAAATTGACTATACTCGTGGCATTTACTATACTCATCGTGTCTTCCATTCCAATTGGGCTGAAAAATCGGTCTATTATTTCACGTATCCTCTCAACGAATTTTAGAATATTGTGACTTCATGCAATGACACTACATTATTATCGCGAATCGTTGAAATTCTTGCGTGGGTATGGTTCCGATATTCGACGAGTCTCTTGGATAGTGTGCCGGTGACATGATAACCTCCTGTGTAGTGTGCCGGTGACATGATAACCACTTGTGATCACAAACCTGTACTGAGATATTATTTTGGAGCTGTCACAAATGAATGAGACAAAACAAATATCATTACAACTAAAAACTAGCAAAGCAGTTAACTCGTGGCTGAGAATGCTGAAAGGTAGTCTTGAGAACGTGTGTCCCCAATATATTGAGAATATGTACTTTTAATATAAAATGTTTGTGGTAATCCTTCTGTGGTAATATGAAACGTTTGGCTGCATTAGGTTGATCATTAATTGTGCCCATTATCAATAGGTGTACACCTTTAGGCATAATAAAAAAACAGATTAAATGTTTATTATGAATGATTTTAATAAAAATATTTACAAATGTCTTTGTTAGTCCCTCTGCCTCCGGTTAGAGACTATAGCTTTCGCATGCAGTGAACGATAGATGATCCCTATAAACTCGTACATTCTAGTGCATTAGTTATTGCATTTTGGAGAATCCTATGACATTTTGTATTGTAATTTTTATTACTTTATAATATATTTTTTATTTAAATAATTAAAACAATTTTTTGATTTTTTGATTTTTATGAATTAAATTTTGATTGGTTAATAATCATAAGATGGGACAGAATTCCCCCGGTGTATATGAATTTTTTTCCACTTTTTGTAAAAGAGAAAAATTAATTTTTAAATACAAAATCTTAAAAAAACCCAAAACATCCACAGATGACATTTATAATTGTTGCACTCGAGATGCTAGCTTCCTCCTCACGGGAGTCGATGCAATGCAGTGGTTGCCAGAGCTTCACCAGCAAACTCTCCACCGCCTCAAGAGCGCTTCACCTCCAAACTCTTCACCACCTCGCCTAGCTACCCCCTGGTATACCATTTTTGTTGTTGGACGAAGGAAGACTCAGAGCAATGAAAACAATGAAAAGTGAAGAGTGAGATGTGATGTCTATGAAAACAATTTGAAATGGTAAACTAGACTAGACTAATGTCTCAGAGAAATGATAGTGGATTGTAAGTACTACCCATATACTGAGACGGACATCTCTGTTGTTAATTCAAGGTGGTCATCTCCACTTTCTCTGTAGCGGTCCCTATGGATTTGTAATTTCCTTCCTTGCAATAGTACTAGGGTTTGTCATTTCCCACATTTCACCAGCACCAGGCTCAGCCTAGGCACGTCTGGAACCATCTAGAAGAAACTACCTTCTTTCTTTCTGTGCCACATATAGGTCTATTGATTCTGAGTTTGATTTTGTATATGAAGCAATTGTTTATCCAACAACAACATCTGTTGATCCACCTGTGATGGTTGCCTTTGTCGTGGTAGCACCCTTGCTTCTGCCCTTGCCCTTGCGAATATATAATCCCGGGATTGTTCCAGTTATCATTCATAGTAAATCATAGGGATCACTAGTGTCTTTCGAACTCCTCAGCTAATCATAGGGCTCCTCAATCTTATCAACGACCAGTTCTTACTCAGATCTTCAGACATTTGCAATATATTTATGGTCGAAGTGAGGTGCAAGACCGACAACCTTGGCATGGAGAAGAGAAATCATAGGGACCTTTAGGTTCAGCTTACGATAGCACTACTATATTGAATATGCACTCTCACATCTACAATTGTGAAACCTTAAGGTCAAACAAAGAAAGACAGTCAAGATGTCTATGTCAATAAGTTCAGGATCCATAATGGATGTGATAAATGGCCTGCACAACGTAAGAACCGAAGCTGTGATTAAATTGAATGGAATCCAGTGCTATGTTATTCAGAAATTTGATCTGAGTTAAGGAGGATTATAGCATACCCGTGCAAATATTCGTTGAGCGTCGGTATCCGTCATCACCTGAAAAACATAATAATACGAACTTCAATTTGACAATGCATAAATAAATATTTTCGAATATAATAACGAAATATGAATTAAACCGACATACTATTAAGTATGTGCCATTGCGATCGGCTTACAAAAACTCTGTATCGCAAGGATCGCCATAGCCATAAATGTCCGGTTCGTTTGCACTTGATGGAGGCATAGTTCATCTCCCAAAGTAATTAGTTTATCGGGGTACAATACATTTAACACCATGCATGGCATGAAATCGTTAAGAACGCGCCCTATAACTCCCGATTCCTGCAGCTTCTGCCTTATCTCTGCATTTTCAAAATCAACCATATCCTCCTCACTTGAATCCTCCATCGTCTCTTCACTTGTCAGTTGTACGCTGCATTGTCTCAGTGACTTTCACTTTCACTTGTATCCTCCATTATCTCCCCACTTCTCTGCTTAATGTAGAAAGATCTGAAATCAAGAAGAACAATTAATGAAGAAGGATTCACAACTAAGAAAAATGAAAAAATGAATGCTCTTCCAAAAGCGATGAAAACTGGTATTTAAAGATTAAATATTTACTACCACAGTCGCTAACTCGCGGCTGAGAAGGCCGAAAGTATCATTTATTGATTTAAATGCATATATAGTTTAAATAATATAGATTATATAAAAAAAATGTTAAGAAATTTTGAAAACCTAATCTCAAATATTCAGTTTTTACATCTAAGAGTCGTGTCCTGCTAGGGATTGAAAATTGCATATGACAATAGTATCAATGAACATACAGGTCTCTTCTTTACAATTCCCCTCTGGAATATCTGCAACATAAGATTCCGCAATAGCAGTCCAAGCTCGTCCGTCTCTTACAAATTCATTCAATGAGATTGCAGACCGATAATCACGAAGGCGATGATCTACTCCCATGATCTTGAAGCTGAGAACGTGATTCTGCTCGTCCAAAATCTCGAGGCATTCCACGTTGTTCTTGGCTGGTAGTCCCGTCGCGACTTTCACCTCCCTGACACACCCAGTCTTGATTTCTCCCTTTTTCTTGATCGAGCAGCTCCTGATGAAGGGACTGTACGTTTCAGGTTTATCGAACCTCCGAACGACTGACCACACAAGGATCCTCGGTGCATTGATTCTCTCCATCAACATGGACGAGCATTGGTTGTCACCAACTTGCAGATGAGAATGGTGGAGAGTCAAAACAACCTTCAATTTCACCAAAAGTCATTTTTCTGATTTCTTGCAAATTTACCATATTTGAATTTCGAATGCTCCATCCATCGTAATCTGTTTCTTCTTCGAATCTGTACGCGATCTCTGTGGCAAATCGAATATGAAACGCTGACAGCTGAGGAGGAAGTTGAACAGTTGAGGAGTAAGTTGAAGTAGTGCCCGTTAATAATCCAAACGTGGCAATTATATGGTGCTACAGTAATTTCTTAATATGATTAGGTAAATGTTAAAAAGTAAAACGGATGCATTAAAAAATACAAGGAAGTTATAAATAATAAATCACATTCATTGATTTGGAGGACGGCTAAGAATATGCTAGCATCTTCAATTGTTAGCCATCAGATTAGAATTTTAGATTAAAAGGTCATTAATAATGCTAACAAATTATAAAATTTATAGGCATAGTTCTATTTTCTTTAATAAATTAAATACAATAATTATTGTGCTTAAATAAATAAATAAAATTATATTTTAATGGAGATGATTAGTTGCTTTATGGAATTCACACAAGCCTAAAAAAATATAATAGCATGCCCCTAATCGTGCCAATAGTAATGCCTAAGTAAATGGGCATTAAGTATTGAGAAATGGGAACGGGCTGAAGTGAATGTGTATTGAGTATTGGGTTAAATTATCTCCAAAAATTGACAAATATTAATAGAGACTGCAACGCATGGCAGATCTCTAAAAACTAAGGTTTTACAACAACTCTTTTAAGTTTCTTAGGAATACCAAATTATTGTTTATATCAATGACTTCCTCTATTTCCAAATATTTTAAGAGGCAGGGACTAGCTGCTCCGCAGTTATTCCTCTTGTTATTTTACACTTCATCAAATAAAATCTTATAAGGTAATTTGATTTTAAATTTGAAAACAAAGAATTTTATATACAAATGTTTGTGAATACCGTGAAAACCAAAAACAAAATGAAGGAGACAAACATAAATCCTTAGAAATAAATTATGAGAAGGCAAACACAAACTTGATATATACATGTGTTGAGAAAATGATGTTTTAATCACCAAGAAAAAGAAAGAAGTCAATACTCAAGAAATAAAACAAACAATCTCACCATCCCTTCAAATCAAAATCACTAAAAATAAAACAAACCAAAGCAATTAAAAAACGACATTCCAAAATTTATATGGAGGGACCCTTGACTTTTCTCAAAATTTAGGGGAGTTGTTGAGGTCTCAACAGGTCCTTTCCTTTTCACTGTCATCATCTCAGTTTCTAGCAATTGTTTTCTTTGTTTACAAACCACTGCTTCTAGTTTTGTTCTCACTGAGGTACTTCTTTTAGACATGGGAATTGGGGTTTTTATTTGATAATTTTATGTCTTTCTATCTATAACACTCATTAGTGCTAGATAATTCTTCCATATCATTAAGAGCTTCATTTACTGAGGTCTTAGGAAAGTTCAAATTATCCCCTCTTCCTTTAAATTATTCAATATTGGTAAAATAAGAATAATATCCAATTCGGGACATATGTGGAGTAAATAAATCATTAGGGTCAAAACCATCATCACATTCTTGGTCAAATTGACTTGCAAGTTCACCCTAATGGGAGATGTTATTTACAACAACTCCTCCAACTTTTCAAGGCAATGGGATGAATTGATTTTTTCTTTTTTTCATTAAAGAAACGATCCCATGACTTGTATTTCCTGCAAACTTCTATAATAAAGTGTCTATTTGATATATAAAAAGGAAAAAAAATGGCTTCTCCTCAAAACCAAATAACCTTATAATGCTAAAATACTTTGTAGTTTCAAACAATCCTTTCTGTGAAAGAAAGGTGGAAGCCTCAAGTGAAAATATTGATGTGTTAGGGCTAGAGATTAATTTTTTTAATTTTGAGAAAAATTGTTGTGGACCTAGTATAAATATTATTGAGCCTTATGCCTCCATAAGGCTGGATATTGGGTGAAGAATGGTTTCACCTTGAAGTTGAAACTTCTTTTCCTCAACAATTCCTAGAAAACATGGTAGTAGGCTATGGTGAAAATTAGATAATATGCCATGTAGAATTTACGAGTCTTCTTAATACCACCCTATTGAAAAGAGAGTTCATTGGAAATAATGTGACCCTAATCAATGAGGGTATCTTCATGCACAATGAAGTCGAGGATATAAATGATATTTCTCGACACAAAGGCCATGGGAAAGGTTCATTTTGCAGGTTGTGAGAGTGAGAGGGTCATTATGTAGAGCGTGTGATTGTGGGTTCCGGGAGAAGAGCATAGGAAAAAGGTAAGTAGGATAGACAATTGTCTCACATCTGCATTCTAAGAAAATGGTTAAGTATAAAAAAGGTAAAAAGGTGCATTTTGAAGGAAGAGAAGATAGATGGGTTGTTCTGAGTGCTACGTGACTGAAGGACATGAGGCATGGTTAATGGTGAGACATGAACATGTTGGTCTCCCGCATCACTTGAAAAGTGATTAAGTGTTAGAATTTTGGAGGAAGAAAAATGACTAAGTATATATACAAGGGTTTGCATGTTTGTGCACTTGTCAATTTGATAGTCATGTGACCTACAATCCACATTTGAAAGGAGAAAAGAAATAACTGAGGAATATTTGAGAAGCAAATAAAAACAAGGGATAAAGACTAAGGATGTGTGTATATGTACTAATGTTGATCAATGAATTTGGATTAACAGATACCTCTGTAAATCCTTCAATATTATCCCAGGTTGTTGTTAAGGGGGGATGTTAGGATATTTATACACTTAGGAGTTTATTAATATCCACTTGGTCTAATGTGTGGTTAGGTTAAATTGTCTCTTAGTGTGTTTGTTTAGTATGCATTAGAATGCATTAGTAGTTAGGTAATCTCACAGTCACGATATGTTCCCAGCACAGAGTGATCCCACAGTTCCTATTCTCCTTGATCTTAACAAATACATTGATTTGTGGCTTAATAGTCAGTTGGTCCATGATCTCTATTGAAAGAGAATGGAGGGTCATTTGTCGATCATATATTGTGAGAAAATCTTTTGTAAATCTCTTTGTAATCTTTTTCTTTTGCATTAATAAATTACTCCAAGTGGTTGCGTTAGCTCGGACTGTGGATTATTCCCCACAAGAATTTTAACATGTAAAAAAACCAGCATGTTGATCTTTGATTTGGTTGTGTGAGTGGTTATTTGTGTTCTTGAACACCACAAACCTTTTGGTGCTTCACCTCCCATGGTTATTTTTTTGGACCTTTAGGGTTCTTGATTTATGTTATAATTCCATTTTTGTTGCCCATTGTATTATCATTTTGTGAATGACCGTAGTCAACATATATCTCTCTTTAGAGATAAGATACCACCATTATAGCCAATTTGTGTTCTATAATATTATGTTATTTTATTCATTAATATAAGTTGGGTTTCACTATATTTTTGTTTGTATCACATTTCATTCTCAATATAATCTTGATCATTGGTATTATAGAAGTATGCTACTTATTATTTCTCGGTGCATGTCCCTGATGAGGTTAGGGTATAGAGAGTTGGGTCTCGAGATAGTTTCACTTAGGGATGACCTCTCTCAACGACCCAAGCGACCTCCCATGACATTATAAAAGAGAGATGAAGGAGTAGGAGTAGGAGATACTTTCAAATTTTTGCTCGAGGTGTCCCTCATGTGATATCAAAATGCAATGATGGTCTAATTTTCCTAGATCCTTTCATGACTTCTGACGATAGGTGGGGCACCTTAAAAAAGAAGGAATTTCAAAGGTGTGACATAATTCAAGATAATAGTAAACTTTGATATCCCATTATTTGAAGTCCATATAGATGCATATTCTTTGGATAAATGGATGAAGTCATTATAAAGGTATTACTTTGTTTAATTTTTTCCCTACACTGAAAATATCACCTTCGCTCTCCTTAAATCTCTCCCCCACATCACATATTGGTGGGAATGTTACTAGGAGAGACATAATGAATATGAGTCTATGAAATTTGAGAAAGGAACCACTTGGGAATCCTTTGTTGATGCCCTCAAGGAGGATTTCTAGCATGTTGAAAACTATGATGACCAGTACATGAGATGGAAAAATTTGCATCAAGAAAGAGATCACCAGATGGTGCTAGAGTACACTAAAATGTTCCATACCTTATGCTCAAAGTTGAGTATTAGAGAATATGAGTGGCACCTTGTTCTAAAGTATTTTAGAAGCCTACACATATATCCAAATAGAGATGGATTTCATGGACATATCCTCAATGGGAGTTTCTTATCGATATGCTATCAAAATTCAGAAGAAATTTTGGAAGTGAAATAAGAGAGTTCAGGTTTGAAAATACACAACAATAGAATAATGGAAAAGGTGGCTCTAACTCATAAAAAGGGGACATATCAAGGAATACCAACCTTAAGATATCCAGTACAAGCCACAGAAAAAGAATGGTAATGTTAAGATGAATAGGGACACTAGAAACCGGTGTGAGTTTCACAAAATCCCCTAGCACAACACTAATGAATTCCACTAAAAACAATGTTGGTCGATATTAAAGAAAAATAGTTCTACCCTAAATTTGAATTTGATTCAGAGAGAGATAAGGAAAATATGATCATCAATGTAGAAGCTAGTGCTATCAATGCAACCACAAATATCCAACTAGATGAGTCAAAGGATATTTCGGAAGGGGAGCGCCTCTTCCATTCACAGATGTTGGTGAAGGGAACCACACTATATTTCATTGTTAACGACGAGAGAAAGAAGAACTTGGTCTCGGCCAAGGTCACCAAGATATTTAATTTTATGAGGATGTCATAGCCCCAACCATAACCATTAGTTGGTTGAGCTAGGGATGAGACCTTTGCATCAGGAAATAGTATCACCTATCCTACAACATCAATCCCTTCAAAGATGAGGTATTATGTGATGTTTCCCCACTCAAATTTTGTGATTTTATTTTAGGAGAACCTTATACATGGAAACAACGTGTTTAATATGATTCCTAACCCCATAGTGTCATTATCACTCTAGGGGTCATCTCTACAAGGTACTCGAGGTAGTTATGACTACTTTAATTTCATTGATCTAAACAAAATAGTGATGAAAATTAATATCGCATTATGTGAATCTTGTCCTCCTCATGATTCATTCAGAAGGGGATTGAAAGGTCACTATGACCACCATAATGTCAACATAGGGTCTCTCTACATAATAGAAATAGGTGGAAAATCTTGTAAAGGAATGAAAATACCTCTTCGGTTCACCTCTAGGGGTGCCTCTACACTATCAAGTAAAACATCTCATTGATTTAATACCTATCCTTCCATTTCCCAATGGTCTAAGATACAGATGCTCCCTTTTGGAGAATGAGGAAAGAAAGCGTCAAATTCATGAGCTCATCTGCAAGGGCCACATTTGACCAAGATATTCACCTTGTGGCAACCCAATTGCGTTGGTGTAGAAGAAGGATGCAATGTGGTGGTTATGTATTGATTATAGATCCCTAAACAAAATGATTGTTAAGAACAAATACTCGATCCCCTAGATTAATGATATCATTGATTATCTTAAGGGTGTCAATTTCTTCAGCAAGATTGATATGAAGTTGGGTTATCACAAGTTATTAATAGAATTAACTGATGTATGGAAGACAACCTTGAGATCTAAAGAAGGCCTCTTTGAGTGGTTGTTCATGCATGTTGGATTGACTAATTCTCCAATGACATTCATGACGATGATTGATGATAAATTACGGCCATTCACAAACTCTTTTGTGGTGGTTTATTTGGATGACACTCTCATATTTATCCATACCTCGGTAGAGAACTTGCAACACATTCAGTAGGTCCTTAGAACCTTGTGGAAACACAAGTTATATGAAAACCTGGATAAATTCTCATTTGACATGCAGATAATACAATACTTAGGATACATCATGTATGAATATGAGGTGCATGTGGACCCAACCAAGATCTAAGTCACTCGCAATTGGCCACCCCTGAAGACTCTGAAAAATATCTATAGCTTCTTGGGCCTTGACAACTTCTATCACAGGTTCATGTTGGGGTTCTCTCATATAGCTTGGCCCTTAAGACAATTGACCAAGGGGGGAGATAAAGACAAGTTTTCCTGGTATGAATCATAGTAGAAAATAATATAGGATATGAAACACCACCTTTGTTCAACACCATTCCTCAGATTTCTAGATCTACAAAAACTATTTGAGATTGAGATAGTTGCCATCCTCACTCATGACAGACATCTAGTTTCCTGTCATAATGAAATGATTTCTAATGTTTTTCATATGTATCCCACCTATGAGAGAGAGATGTATTGCATTGTGAATGCATGCTAACAATGGAAGCATTACATTCTAGGAAATGAAATGATCATTCACATTGATCATAAGCCTATGTAATTCATGTAGACACAACGAAATATACAAGATGAACACCATAAAAAATGGTCCACATATCTACAACAATTCCAACGAAATATAAAGTCTAATAAAGGAAATGTCAATCGTGTTACTGACTTCCTCAGTCATCCCTCAGTTGTGGCCCTCACTATATTTCTAAACATCTGTGGGAATGAGACCTATGGGTGGAAACAATTATAAAACAATGAATCTGACTTCACTGTTACTTATGAGACCCCAAGTGTCAGGAAATAAGTTCTATAATTCAACCTTCGGGATGCACTCTTGTGCTATCTCTACCACCAGTTTTTTCCTTCAAGTGAGTGTCCAAAGATAATTTCAGAGGCACATTACAGTTGGGTGGAAGGAATTTCAGGGTGGTGAAGACAATATAAGTACTTTAGAATCATTTCTAATGGCCCAAGGTTCAACATGACATCGAATAGTACATGAGGTCATGCATTTTTTGTGTTATTTCCAAGTCATCCATAAATAAGTAGAGGTTATACACTCTTATTGTTGCACTAGACAAGCCCTATGAGTCCATCTCCATGGATTACATGCCAAGGTTTCCCTCCACCAAACATGGTGAGGATTGTGTTTGTGTGGTCGTCGAATGGTTCTCAAAGATCGTCATTTTGACACCCTATTAAAAGAGTATCATAGTTGAGGTCACTGCTAAACTCTTCTTTGCACATGTTTTGGTTCATTTTGGGTTACCATAGATGATCATTTCTGATAGGGATAGCGGGTTCCTCAACACCATTTTCTCCAACCTATGGTTTCTATTGAACACAAAATTGACAAAATTGACTTCCTTTCTTCCCTAGATAGATGGAAAAATAGTTGTGATCAATAGGATGATTATGGATATCCTGCACATGTACAAATCCAAACATCAACACACATGGAATGAGAGCCTTCCATATGTTCAACATATCTATAACATAGCTCTCCAAAACTCCATTGGCCAAAACCTTCTTATGTGTTCTTGGGGTCCTAACCATTATCCACCATTGATGTAGCTCTAGCCATCCCATATTTCTCTAACGATTCATCCCATGCTAAGACTGAGACAGATAGAGAAACCAAATTTTTCTAATGGATCTAGCACCTCCAACATTAGGTTAATAATATCTTGGAGAAGGCCATGCCAAGTATAATAAATGACATGACCAACATCATTTTCCTCACAAGTTTCAGATTAGTGAGAAGGTTGGGTTGCATTTATAGAAATATTTCTTCATACCCCCCAATAATAATCTCAAACCACTACGATATGGGCCTTACACAATCACACAGGCCATGGGTGAAAATTCTTTCGAAATAAGTATTCATCCTTTCCTTGGATTGCACCTAGTATTTAATGTGGAGCTACTTCGACCATATTTCCCACCTCTATTGAGCACCTTGGAGATGGATGATAAATTTTCCCCATGACACTAGGATAAAGGGAACCCACTAGTAGAACATACAAGTCTATTGGGTTGTCAAAGAAGGATAACTACTTCATATCAAACAATATTTTATGAACCTCTTGAGGTAACTTGATGCAATGTGGACCATTGCTTCCTAAAAGGGAAGGATTGATATGGGTGGATACCAGTGGCCACCCACCTCTTCCACTGACTCATCACGGTTCTCTATCTTAACTACTTTTGTTATTATTTTTGGGTCGTAAACGTTCGGGGTCATTTTGAGGACATAAAAAATTTCCTTTGCCATTAGGGTGGCTTAGGTTTGTCATGGAATTATTAGGTGATAACAATAATTGTACTTCTTAATTATATCTTTCCAACAAGAAAATAAAAGCACCAAACATCTATTGTATGAAAATGTTACACTCTTTGGAAGTTGACACATGAACTAACAACATCGGGCCCACAAATATTTTGACACTTCACATCCTAGGGTTAGGGTTTTTCACCTTTAGGGTTCTTGATTTATGTTAAAATTCCATTCTTGTGGTGCATTATATAATCCTTTTTCAAATGAGCACAAGTGACACCTCTTTATTTTTAGAGATAAGCTACCACCATTCTAGCTAGTTTGTGTTCTATAGTATTTTTCTATTTTATTCATTAATAGAAGTTGGGTTTCACCATATCTTTGTGTTATCTAGTATAGTTTTGTTTGTATATCATTTCATTCTCAATATAATATTATATCAGATGAGGTAAGGATATTCCCTCCTCTTTGAAGGGTCACTCGTTTACCGATGCAATCAATATCAAACTATCTTCCACTGTGCAAACGCATCCACCCAATGTCTATATTGTGGACAAATAAAATGTGGTTCGTGTATTGTAAGTAATGAAGGCAATAGTTTTTGGGATTATTTTAGATCCAAGGTGGTAATATATTTGTTTAATGGTTTATAGCCTCATAGTTTAGATTAATGTCAGTGGCTCTATTCAAACTAGACAAATGATTGTGATGTGTATCCTATCTCCAAAGGACATGTAGTTACCAACTTAATGATAACTGTGACCTCAAAACGAGAACTCTAGCCCCTAAAACCCATATTTTTGCATAACAAACATGAAAATCAACCCCTAAATCAAAAAGTGGTGCTACCGGTAGCACCATTTTTTGTAACCAGGTCAAAATTACAACTTATTTCAAGCATGGGCTTAAAGGATCAAATGGCTTCTCAAACAAACTTTAAAATCAACCCACAAATAAAAAAGTGGTGCTACATGTAGCACCATTTTTTGTAATTGGGTTAAAATTACAACTTTTTTCAAGCATGGGATTAAAGGATAAAATGGTTGCTAAAGAAACCTCTAAAATCAACCCCTAAATCTAAACGTTGTGCTACCGATATCACCAATATTTCTGACCGGGTCAAAATTACAACTTTTTTCAAGCATGGTCTTAAAACATAAAATAGTTGCTTACAAAAACCTTAAAATCAACACCTAAATAAAAACATGGCGCTACCTAAAGCAAAATGTTTTTTCTAAACTTTAAAATTACAGCTAATTACGATCTAATTCAAACTGTGGCATTGACAACAAATCCCTACACAAATAAAAAAAACCCAAAATTGGATCCTAAATGGTCACTTGAAAATTTATTTACTAACTTTTTTTTTTTTTTTAATTTTACATTAAAAAATAAATAAAGCTAAAAGAGAAAATCTTCACAACTATGTTTTATTTAATGAACACA
>ML793273.1:187048-197522 GCA_009831015.1 Picea engelmannii | reverse complement strand
CCCCCTTTAGAAACTTAGGATATATAAATTTATATCCATACTTTAACCTTTCAAGAATATTAATATAATATTCCATTGGGCCCAAGCCCCCTTCAACTTGGCCCCTTTCCTAGAATCTTATCTTCCTTAACCTTTCCATTGGAGTTTATCCCCCCATCTCTTTTGTTTGGTCGGTCTGCAACACTGGTGTACTTTATTAATAATATGAGTATCGTTTATAATTAAAATATAGGAACGATGGCCTTTAGAATCTATGCTCTCTGGCCTAATAATCATATAATCATTCTAGCCTATAATAACCTCGCTCACCAACTTATAAAAAGTAACATATATAAAAAGGATCCCTGGCCTCAAGATCGTGCATTCAATCCTATGTATGTGGAACTCTAGGATATGTGCACTCTTCTTTTGGTGCACCATCCTTGCGCACTTACACATGTGCATGATACATTATAAATGTTTGCACTTCTTTGGTATGAGATTCCCGTGCATTGAATCAATGCACGTAGAACCAAACCAAAGACCTTATTCCATCAACTCACTAACTTATATGTATAACTACATTTACAATTAGTACCCATGGCTCACTATCCTATCAGTTCCTTTACATTTATATGTACAATTGGTTTCGGCCTAGGGGTATTGCATTCCCCTCCCCCTTATTCATGCACTGCCCTCAGTGCATTATATACTATGCACAAATCAAAATTCTTAAAAAATCTCCATGCTTTTGCTAAGGAAGTTTGTTATCCACCCGGTGCTCTTCTTTCAAGCACAAAAATCATGTATTCATGCCATAGTTAGAAGTCATTTTCTTTATTCCATATAGTTTCTTCAGAAAATAATTCAACTAATTATTCCATTTGACACACCCTCATGATTACAACTACCATGCCATAAATATCTTTGCGTTGCCTCTTCCTCGTTTCACTCACCCTTCCAGGCTCAGGTATCCCTTCACTGCCACACATTCCCTCAACAATCCATCTTGCCAATGTTTTCACATCAAATGAGAGCGCTAACTCATTTTTAGAACCCCACCAAGGTTCTACATTTATAGGGTTCCAATGTATCCAACAATAGTTGCTCTTCCCAAACATTCCAACTTTAATAAATATTATCTCATTTGTATGACACACATACAATCATTATGAGAGAATATTATAAAAACTTCATTTAGAAATTCAAATTTATCTCATAAGGAAACTTCAATTTTTTTTTTTTCCAAAATATAAAATTTTGTTTTATAATTTTTCTTGGTTGTTCCAACAACATGCACCAATATTTATTATGGATTTCTGCAGCCCCATACTGGAGACCACTTTTTCCTGCAATACTTTCTTCTTTCAATTATCCAAGTATATCGTTAGTATCTCCTGTACAATATACTTTCATTGCAATATGTACAAAAAATTATAAAGTAATTTTAGAATTGTCTAGAGTTAACAATTTAATCACAACTATCAAGAAATTTATGAAATAGAATGAAATCATCATTCTTCTACATAGGAAATTTTCAGCTATTAGCCTTTTCATTCTTTCAACATCATTATTTTTCTTACTGTTTTTCCCGAATAGAAATTTCCTTTAGTTACTTCTCATGTGGCTACTTGACTCGCAGCTTTCCTGTTGCAACATGTAGCAACCCCTGAAATGTCCTCAAATTCATGAGTTAGTAATAATTGTAACATTTCAACTTTTAGAATAATCATTTTCATTAGATAACATATAGGTATTCCTTCACAAAAATCCATTCAAGAATAAAAATTCTATCATGCCTAAGTGCAACTCTTAATGCATATCTATTCAATGCACCTTTGCATTATTCAATGCACCTTTGCAGTGATATTTTTTAGAATGCTCTATATCTAAGTCATGTATCTCACCATTTGTAAATTGGAAGGCCTAGATAATTCCTTGACACATTCTCCATACACTTCCTATTGTATACTCAATTATTTGGATGCCTTCCTTTTCTACCCGAACACTACACCAACAATATAATTCTATGGTGTTCATTAGTGTTAGAAAAACTATTGCAAACTATTTAGAAGTAGGAAGCCCATTGGAAATTTGGGTGGTGCATAGCCTTTCCATAACCAACCATGTCATGGTTTCATACATGACTATATTTTCTGGCATCCATTCCTATAACTTGTTCATACCCTTTATTGCTTTGGTTATTAGCTCATAACCAATTAACATGACATGCGACTATGCCATTGTATATAATCAAAATATAAGAAGATTTTTATAGTTATTATAGGCCTCCAACCTTTACCACACCTAGTGGTATCTTATTCCCATTAATGCATTCAAATAATACAATAATGTGATAAAATTAACTCTGGTTGGGGAAATTCTTACCAAAATTCCCTTTAGCAATTATGCAATAAAATTACATAAAACTCATACTTGCATAGATGCTATTAAATAAATTTAATGCTACCTAGCTAGTTGATAACAATAGAATCTACCATGGATTTTTTATAGGCCTTATAATCCACACTTCATCTTTATGTTGCTTCCTTCGATATGCAACAACATTGTTAGGAACACTTGAATCCATACAATAATTATCTCCTTCCTCGCACAACAATGATCATTAGAAACTTCATAATCATATATATAACAATAGACTATTCCTATTCATCATCATGTTATATATATATATTAACAAATCTAAGACTACATCACTAGCATGCTCATGAATGCACATGCATTCCATTTTCCTGTACTATGTATGGTTGTCCAACATAAGTGCTGCTACAGTAAGTGTAACAACTTATTTCTTCATGTACCACTTTTCTTTGTTGTTCCTAGAAGATCTCAATCCTTCCTGGATTCATCTATCATTGTGTTCTCTTACTGAGTAATTTTCCATATAAACTACTCTTGATCGTTGTTTTTTTAATTCTAGCCGTATAATATGTTGATATAGACTTTAGCCTTAATTATTTCCTAAATCATTCTGACCAAAACATGCATGACCAAATTACAGTTCCATCCATGCTCTCATATTCGATTTATTATTCAACTTCTATTTACTCTTGATGCAGCCCCCCTACACTCTCGTAGGGCTACATGACCTCCCAATCAAAGGATCTTTGATTCTTTCAGTCGAATGACTCTCTGGAACCTAAACGGTCCCCTTCTATATCTAAACGCAGGCCCTTTCGGCTCCTTGGTGCAAGTCTAATAGCACCTGCAACCTTCCCTTTCACTCTTCTATGAAATCTCTGAGTACTGGGTGTTAGCTCTTTTTCTGATAAGCCCCCTCTTGATATGACCTTAGGCGATGACCTTTAATGTCTACGCACTTTAAATCCATAAAATGATATTGGGTCGTCGATATCACGATCTTGACGATATTGTTTGAACTGGCAGCTCAAATATGCACCTTTTGAATCTACGGACCAGATCCATCCCTCTTAAATCAACGACTACGATCTCTTCATGATTTGGGTTTCGATATTTTGAAATCTCAAACCCATCTTTCTTTTGTATGTCAATCCTCTGGAGTTGACGATCTGTGGACACCTGTCATGCTCGATCAATGATTCTTCTCCCACTTGAGATGTTTGACCTTTCAACTTAGATCAATGGTCCTGCGGCCCTCTTCTCGATCAATAGTCGAGATCTCCTATGGGTCTTTGAACTTATGAGATCCCAAATCTCAAACTTCACCTTTTCCCAAATGGATTTTATCCGAAGAATGTGATCCACTAATGCATGCCCTCCTTATCTAATGATCGAGGATTACTTCAGGACTTTACGCAAAATACATGGATCTATGCCACGTCTCTCTTAGATCCGACGGCCTTGAATCACTTTGGGACATTACCTGGCGTTCATGTATTCACGCCACGTCTCCCTTATATCTCACGGCCTAGATTTGACTTCGAGTCTTTGGGTCTTCAGGATTCGGAAATCTTAGTTCTCAAACTGAAAACACACTATCATTTACCCAGAGCTCTTGATCTGTTGACAAGTGTCCCTTCGCAAATCGACAACTCACGACTCTTTGGCTATTCAGACATTGGGTATTTCAACCTTTCACCTTTTTCCTTCCTCTGGATCTCACGACCCACCGACACATATCCTCCTGGATCTAACAGTCCAGATTCCCTTCAGCCCTTCGGCTCTCCACGCTTCAGAAATCTCAAGTTTCAAACTTTTCTCCCCTTAGACCCACAGTATCTGATGGCTCTGATTTGCCCTGGGTGATCCAAATCTTGAGCTTTTCTTTGGGTGATATGACGACTTAGATCTAGTTCGGCTGATCGAACACATGAGGTTCACTTTGGACCTTCGACTCTTCAGACTTCGTGAATCTCAAATTGCAACTTAGAAACCTTCCAACGAATCTTCTAAAGTCATTGATGTGACGGCCCAGATTCACTTTGGCAATCCAACGCTCGGTATTTACTTCAGGTGATCTGATGGCTCAGATCTACTCTAGTTGATCGAATGATTGAGATTATATTTCAGGTTTCCGGCTCTTTGGGCTTTGGAAATCTCAATTCTCAAACCTTCGTGAGTTCTCTCTCCTCTGTGTGTGAAGTGTTAAGGCTTGTGCACCTTACCCTGATCAGATGGTTGTTGACCTATTTCTCTATGATACAACGACCACAGTCGCTCATCCCTCCTAAGATTCTGATCTCTCTGACTTAGAATATTTTGTAACTGTTCAAAGGTTTTGAACCTTTGCTCCTCCTATGAGTCTAAATCTTGGATCTCATTAACACTTGTGAAAGTGATATCCCTTCTGAGATTTGTCATTAAAAGGATTTATGTTTCCCACGCACACCTTGTGTTCTCGGGATTTCGATAACTCAGTTCGAAGGATTTCTTTAAAATAAATTCTTCTCACTCACCTAGTTTTCCTCTATTGTGGTTCTTCGAAGCTTGGTCACTTCTTGACGTTGTGCACACCTTGCACCTGGTCTAAGTTTCCTTTATTCTCTCTAAACTTCTCTAAGTCACTCCGAAACTCAATCGACACACTCCTTGTGTTCTATATGCACACTTTGCATACGAGTTTCAGAAGAGAAACAATTGAAACTCATCCAATTTCATCAAGAACTCATACAATCAACCTTTCGAACAATCATACATGAACGAAAATGAAATAAAACACATACATAGAATGTAAAATTCATTCATTCATACATCAAATGAAAATAGTCTAAGGATTTGGGACAATTATGTATGTTCTATTCATTCATGAAAACAAATTACATAGTACTTGTTCTACTCTATTATATTCTACTGATCTCTCTGATCTCTATATCATTCTCTGTATTATGTCTATTCTATTACAATGCAACAATGAAATCTATCTAAGGACTAGATCCACTATCTCTCTCATCCTATCTACAACTTATCCTACCAAACTCTTAGAGATTACCTACTCTAGCCTATTTCAATAACTAATAGTTATTGCCAGATAACAATCAACACTCCATATCTGTAACCCCTTACTGTCATATAAGTCTTTACAAACAAGTTACATTCCAAAATGTTGCTTTCAAAATATCTCAACAACTTGATTTATTCCCAAGTTAAATGTTGATTTGAAACTCTGTCATGCTGAGATGTCATATCTCTTGCCTCCACGCTTGCATTTTTTACTTTGAAGGAGATGCTCTTGATTCATACTCCTCTGGTTAAAATTTTCATGGACTTATGTCCATGAGTTCCTGCACTATTTTTCCATGCTTCAAAATATTAGTTTATGTGATGCAACTTGCATCTTCCATTGGATGATCTTTCCACTTCACTAAGTATTCAGGATATGTCTTCCTCCTAGTCTTCTTTCCATCTCTTTGTTCAATGATTTTCTCCATCTAAGGTTTTTTGGCAGTGGGAAATTGTTTTTCCCACTGAACTTATTTCTGATCATTTGATTCTCCTACCTCATCACTCATGTAAGGATATAGGTCTACAACATTGAATATCAGCGATATCCCAACATTGTATGGAAACTCAATGTCATAAGCATTGGCTGCAAATTTTTTGAGAATCCTACATGGTCCTATCTTCTTCATATGCAACTTGTTATATGTTCCCCTTGGAAACCTTTATTTTCTCAAATGAGCTAAAACTTCATCTCCAACTTCGACTTGAACTTCTCTCCTCTTTTGATCAACTCTGCTCTTATATTTTAGGTTGTTGTTCTGTAGTTGTTCTCTGACTTTGTCATGGAGTTTCTACATTTTTGTTGCAAAATTGTCTTCTCCAACACTTTTGAACTCATCTTGATTCATATCTCTCAACTCTGTAATCCCTCTTGGTTGTGATACCACCTGATGCAACTCCCCTACTCTCCCATAGGGCTACACGACCTCCCTCTCAAAGGATCGTTGATTCTTTGAGACGAATGACTCTCTGGAACCTTAATGGTGCCCTTCTATATATAAACACATGCCCTTTTGGCTCCTTGGTGCAGGTGTGATAGCACCCACAACCTTCCCTTTCTCTCTTCTGTGAAATCTCAGAGTACTAGGCATTATCTCTTTTTCTGATAAGCCCCCTCTTGATATGAACTTAGGCGATGAACTTTAAAGTTCATTCACTTTCAATCCCCTAAATGTTATGGGATTGTTGATCTCGTGATATTGACGATACTATTTGAACTGGTGGTTAAAATATGCACCTTTCGAATCTATGGACTAGATCCATCCCTCTTAAATCAACGACTGTGATCTCTTCATGATTTGGGTTTCAAGATTTTGAAATCTCAAACCCAACTTTCTTCCATACGTCAATCCTTCGGAGTTGACGATATACAGACACCTATCCTCCTCGATCAATGATTCGTCTCACACTATAGTTGTTTGACCTTTCAAATCAGATCAACGATCCTGCGACCCTCTTCTCGATCAACGATCGAGATCTCCTCTGGGTCTTCAGACTTCTAAGATCTCAAATCTTAGACTTTGCCTTTTCCCAAATGGATTTAATCCGAAGGCTCTGATCCAATGATGTGCTTCCTCCTGATCTAATGATCGAGGATTACTTAGGGACTTTACCTGGAGTACATGGATCTATGCCACATCTCTCCTAGATCTGATGGCTTTGAATCACTTCGGGACTTTACCCGAAGTTCACGAATTCATGCCACGTCTCCCTTAGATCTCACAATCCATATTTTACTTCAGGTCTCCGGGTCTTCGAGATTCGGCAATCTCAGTTCTCAAATTGAAAACCCACTATCATTTACCCGGAGCTCGCAATTTGTTAAAAAGTTTCCCCTCAGAGATCAATGGCTCACGACTCTTCGACTATTTCGGCTTCGGGTATTTAAACCATTCAGCTTTTTCCTTCCTTTGGATCTCATGACCCACCGACACATATCCTCCTAGATATAATGGTATAGATTCTCTCTAGCCCTTCGACTCTCCACGCTTTGGAAATATCAAGTTTCAAACTTGCCTCCTCCTGAACATACGGTATCTGACGGCTCAGATTCTCCCTTGGTGATCCAACCCTTGACATTTTCTTTGGGTGATCTGATGGCTCATATCTTCTTCAGCTGATCGGACGCCTGAGGTTTACTTCAGACCTCTGGCTCTTCAGACTTCATGAATCTCAAATCTCAACTGAGAAACCTTCAAATGAATATTTTGAAGCCGTTGATTTGACAACTCAGATTCACTTTGGCAATCCAATGCTCGAGATTTACTTCAAGTGATCTGGTGGCTCATATCTACTCCATCTGATCAAGCGGTTGAGATTCTATTTTGGGTTTCCAGCTCTTCGGGATTCAAAAATCTCAATTCTCAAACCTTCATGAGTTCTCTCTCCTGTGTGTGTGAAGTGATAAGGCTCATGCACCTTACCCTGATCAGACATATGTTGACCTTCTGCTCTATGATCCAATGACCACCATCGCTCCTCCCTCCTAAGCTTCTGAAATCTCTGACTTAGAATAAATTTTAAGTGTTCAAAGGTTTCGAACCTTTTCTCCTCCTATGAGTCCGACTCTTGTATCTCGCTAACACTTTTGAAAGTGATATCCCTTATGAGCTTTGTCCTTAAAAGGATTTAAATTTCCCATACACACCTTGCATTCTCATGATTTCAATAGCTCAGTTCGAAGGATTTCGTGAAAAGAAATTCTTCTCACCCACCTGGCATTCCTTTTTTATGGTTCTTCGAAGATTGGTATCTTCTCGATGTTGTGCACACCTTGCACCTCATATAAGTTTCCTTTGTTCTCTCTGAAATTCTCTGAGTCACTCCAAGACTCAATCGATGCACTCTTCGCGTTTGAGATGTACACCTTGCCTACAAGTGTTAGAAGAGAAATAATTGAAATGCATCCAGTTTCGTCACGAACTCATACAATCAACCTCTCGAACAATAATACATGAACAAAAATGAAATAAAACACATACAAAAAATGTAACATTCATGTTAGGATATTTAGACACTTAGGAGTTAGTTAAGATATACTTGATCTAATATGTCATTAGGTAAAAGTGTGTTTCTTTAGTATGCATTAGTATGCATTTGTAGTTAGGAAATTCGACGGTCACGATATGTTCCCGACATCGAGTGATCTGACGGTTCATACTCTCCTCGATCTTAACGGCCATTGATCTGTGGCTTAACACCCGATTGGTCCATTATCTCTATTTAAAGAGCATGGAGGGTCATTTTCTGATGATCGATTGTGAGAAATTCTCTTGTAAAATCTCTCTGTAATCTTTTTCTTTGCATTAATAAACTACTCCAAGTGGTCGCGTTGGCTGGGGTTGTGGATGTTTCCCCGTAGGGGTTTTACCACGTGAAAACATCTGTGTGTTGATCTTTGATCTAGTTATGTGAGTGGTTATTGAAGGTGTTCATCCTCTGTTGGAATACATGTGTTGTCGAACATGGTATCAGAGCATGTTTGAAGACCCGCTCCTGTTGTAGATCGAGATCGTGAAGCCGAGTTGCCTCATCTCCATTTTATGGCATTTTAGTACATTTTTGGGCTGAGAGGACTGTTCCATTGCGTCCAGAGCACTCGTTTCATTCAGGAACACTTTTCGTTTCACTCAAAAAGGTTTCTGTTTGCCCAAGATACGTCCATTACAGTCAGATCCGGAGGTATAAAGTCTGAATACGCATTTTTTAAATTTTTTGCAAAGTTTTGATTTTATTTCGGTTTGTATTTTTTTATTTCCGGGTTGCTACTCTTTTATATCTTCATATGTTATTTTCCCCGCGCCTTGTGTGATCTCGGAAAATTAGAAACAGATAGGAAAAGGTGCATCTTCCGGGTAAGCTAACCGAGATCTAACCCTTGTTGTCATCGAGAAGCAAAATTTTTTTCTTCTGTGAAAAGAGTTTTTTTGGAGCATGCTCTCCAAGGCCATCTTCAACAACAACAACAACAACAACAACAACAACAACAACCCCAATCCTCCTTCTGAACATTACAATATGTTTTGCTAGACCATTTGGTTAGAACTTGCCTTATTAAGTAAGAGGTCTTGAGTTCAAGTCTCTCTTTTGTTGCATTTTTTGAAAAAAGTTCATGCTATAAATTGTAAAGTGCATTTCACTTCAAGTATAAAAGTGAATCACTATAAGTAGCTTTATATTTTATTTTAGAGTTATTTTGCATGAAACTTTTCTATTATAAGGTAACCTCATTGTAAAAGTGATTCCCACTTCTCTTTATAAAAGTGGGTCACTTCATAAAGTAGCTTACACTATCACGTAGTTATTTGGTTACCGTTTATGCCTTTATTAAAAGGGGCATAACTCTCACATCGGAAGTCTGTTTTCAGTGCCGTTTTTTTAAAACCACACAACTTTTTGAGATCTTTCCATCCAGATAATTAGTTTCAGTTTTTAAATATGAATTATCTACATATTTAATATGGCTTATACAAGTACTGTCATGCTTACCAGCGACAACTACTTCCAATGGATATCCCATATGGAAGATTTATTAAGAAGTAAAGGCCTGTATCGGATTACCATGGGAAAGGAAACGGCCCCCAGTGATGATGATAAGAAAGCCAAATGGGATAATAGGAATGATGAAGCACATGGACTAATTGGAATGTCCATCTCTCCTGATCTAAGGTACCACCTTCAAGGAATTGATGACCCTGAATCATCTTGGGACAAGATTGAATCTATGTTTGGTAAAATCAATATTATTCAAGCACAACAATTAGAAAATCAAATACTGACCTTGAGTCCAAGTGATTTTTCTTGCCTTGGAGACTATCTATCTAAGTTTAAAACACTGAGACTTTTATGTGAAGAATGTCAGATAACAATGAAGGAAGAGCGTTGCATATATCTTATTCTTTCTAAGCTAAGTAGTGCATATTTTGTGTTTGTATCTACCTTCTATGCCATGAAAGAGGCTGTAGGGAAAGCTTATGTACAACCCTCTCTTGAGTCCTTTTGTACTTCCTTGATTAGAGAGGAAGATAAGCTTATACAACTTGGAGTAATCAAC
>ML793273.1:135186-184526 GCA_009831015.1 Picea engelmannii | reverse complement strand
CATTACAGTTCAGGGGGGACTCCCTTATTGGTTGGTTTCACTGATTCAGATTGGGCTGGCGACCCCGATGATCGGAAGTCTACTACAGGTTATGTTTTCAACCTTGGTTCAGGACCTGTCACTTGGGCCTGTAAGAAACAACATTCTATTGTACTTTCTTCAGCAGAAGCAGAGTACCGAGCAATGGTAAATGCAAGTCAGGAAGCCTTGTGGCTTCGACAGATCCTTTCAGAGTTTGGATTCCAGCACCAGCATCTGACCAGACTTTGGTGTGACAATCAAAGTGCCATCAAGCTCGCCAAAGACCCAGTTCAACATCAGCTTAGAAAACACATCGAGCTACACATGCACTTCATCAGAAAGCTCATTCATGATCAAGTTATTGAAGTGCTCTTTTGCCCTACAGAATATCAAGTTGCAAACATTTTCACAAAGTCTCTTACAGAAGCGAAGTTTTCCAAACTTCGATCTATGTTAGGAGTTCAGGAAGTTGTCATTAAGGGGGGATAGGCTCTAATGCCTCCTTCCTTCTCCTATTTGTGTCATTATTGTAAATCCTTCAATCATATCCCAAGCTGTTCTTAAGGGGGGATGTTAGGATAGTTAGACACTTAGGAGTTAGTTAATATCTACTTGGTCTAATATGTCATTAGGTAAAAGTGTGTTTCTTTAGTATGCATTAGTATGAATTTGTAGTTAGGAAATCCGACGATCACGATATGTTCCCGACATAGAGTGATCCGACGGTTCATACTCTCCTCGATCTTAACGACCATTGATCCATGGCTTAACACCCGATTGGTACATGATCTTTATTTAAAGAGCATGGAGGGTCATTTGCCGATGATCGATTGTGAGAAATTCTCTTGTAAAATATCTCTGTAATCTTTTTCTTTGCATTAATAAACTGCTCCAAGTGGCCGCATTGGTTGGGGCCATGGATGTTTCCCTGTAGGGGTTTTACCACGTGAAAACATCAGTGTGTTGATCTTTGATATGGTTATGTGAGTGGTTACTGAAGGTGTTCATCCTCTGTTGGAATACCTGTGTTGTCAAACAATTCATTCATTCATACATCAAATGAACATAGTCCAAGGATTTGGGACAATTCTGTCTATTCTATTCATTCATGAGAACAAATTACATAGTATTTCTTCTACTCTATTATGTTCTACTGATCTCTCTGATCTCTATATCATTATCTCTATTATGTCTATTCTATTACAATGCAATAATGAAAACTATCTAAGGATTGGCTCCACAAGCTCTCTCGTCCTGTTTGCAACCTATCATATCAAACTCTTAGTGGTTACCTACTTTGTCCTATTATAATAACTAACAATTATTTCCATATAAGAGTCAACACTCCATATATGCAACCCCTTACTGTCGTATACGAATTTGCAAACAAGTTACATTTAAAAATGCTTCTTTCAAAATATCTCAACAACTCGATTTACTCTTGAGTTAAATGTTGATTTGAAACTCTGTCATGCTGAGATGTCATATCGTTTGCCTCCACACTTGCATTTTTTAATTTGAAGGTGATGCTCTTGCATCAACTCTTATGGACCAAACTAGTTCAACCTTTCCTTGATTGAACATATCATCCCTTGTAGTTTCTTGCACCATTCTCTTCTATTTTCTTAGCCACCCAGCCTCAAACATGCCCTACATAGTTAATTATCCAACATGTTGCAATGCTACCCAAATGTTTATTTTTCCAATTGAGATTGTTTCTCCTCATATTTTATTTCTTTTTCATTCAATACCAAGCATAGATCATTTTTCTTCTTCATGGTTCCCTATTGGTTTCTTTCAAGAAAAATAATTTGCTTGTTTGAATCCTTTTGGATTGACATCCCAATGTACCCTATGAATTCACTCATCTCTGTGGAATTTACTCAACATTCCTTCTCATTTTTGTCACAGTTCCTCAAATTTTGCAAAACACCCTCTATAACTTGGTTTCCATCTAACGATACCTTTCCACTATCTTAAATTACTCCTGAACTTTAGCCAGTCTCTAATGCACTTATCTTTGAGTAAGTCCTCTGCTAGGAGTTTGATTGCATCATTCTAGATCCAATCAACCCACAATATATTATTTTATGCATATTTCGACACTCTTTTCTTATGTGCACCTTCGTTTATTTACCCTTGAAGCAATGATCTTCATACAATAATTCCACTACGCTAATTTGATAACCATGATGGAAGTATTACCACCAAACTATGTGTTTGTTCCTTGGGGATGGTATCCTTATCTCCAATCTTATACCATTCCTTGTTTGATTTAAAATACTAACATCTTGACCTATCAATTTTTTTTTCTTTTTTTTTAATGTACTGCCTTATTTGTACATTGGCTTCTTTCGAAGTGAATTGACTTTCACTATTTCATTCACTATATGATTTATTCTTATGTCCATATTCCATTGATTACTATGATTAACATGAGTGGATTTCTTGTAGTGGCTTGCCAAGAATTTATGTATGCACCTAGATTCATACCTTCACATTCTTCAGTCTTGACCTTTGATCATCTTATGAAAGATTCTTGTCATACCACTCTTTCCTTGAGTACCTATGCTTATATTTAACCAAAAATTTAAACCCTATTACATGTTACTCATACCTGAAGATACCACTTTGATAAGGAAAAATTTATATTCTTTATCATCAACCTTAATCTTTTCTTGCAATACATTTATTGTAAAATATAACAATTCAAAAAATTCTTGTTAGAGAAAGCATACAACCACAATATACAATTTTGGTAACATATGCACAATTTTACCCCTTCATGGTTACCATAAATATTCTTTTGAATTGCTATGAATTATGTTGTCCATTTCATAATTATGGTTTATTACATGGAATCCTCTATCCAATAGCTTTACAATGACTACTTTCTTGCTCAAATTTGAGTTTTGAGAAGAACGTTATGGTCATTTGATTATTACCCAAAAACGTCTTCTGCTCACCTTTTAACCATGTTCAATGTCTATGCATAATTGAATTTGTTCCTTTAAAAATTTGATAGGATCTCAACTCGGTATATTCGATAACATAATTTGGACATTCTGACCAATTTTCACCTTCATCAGAGCACCAGGTTGTTGGATACAACCTGATGAAGTTTCAAGCCAATTAGTATCTTTCTTTTTTTCCCTGAATGCTACATGTACCTTCTATTCCCTATTAAACACTTCTAACATGACCATAATTTTAATTTATCTCCATTAATGAATTATATGGTTCAATATATTTCCATAGACTGCTCTTGTACCTCAATCTGATTATGGAGCAAGAAGTTATGGTCTTTAGAAGTTAATTGGGCCTTAAAATTTACTCTCCATTGTTCGGGTTGTAAATCACTCATCCTAACTTAGTTTGATGAATGGGGTACACTGTTAGAAATTTATCGTTGAGTTTTTTCATTTGAGATGAAAATATTATAGTCACGGTGTTAGCACCATGTTTTTTCAATTAGAGTTAGTCCTAGATGTGTCATAGTTTGTGCGTCAAATTTTATAAGGCTAGTGACCATATAAAGAGTGGTTCAAAATCATCGAGTAATGGGTCTGGCCATAAGTTGGTTAAAAGGGTGTAAGATTTTCCATGTTTAAATTGTAAATTCCCACTTTCCTAAGTCTCAAGTTATGTCGAAAAGGTGGAAATTATGGACCAAAATCGAGTCAATTTGTTGGGATAAAGATCACATCGAAATATATTATGAGCATCATTCCCTAATCATGAAGTCAGAAAAGTAAACAATCATGGCACTTCTATCATTTGTACTTTGGACACTTCAAAAGTGTACACGTTTCGCGAATTTGATGCGAAAATATTCAACCTACTTTCTAACTTCTCGCCACCATGTATTTACTGTCCTTTACCATGATTTCAATTTGTATCCATTCAAGCATAAGTATTGGTCACCCTTCAAGCCTCTCCTTCACTTTCAGAGCTTGTGCATCATTCATAGTTTTTTCAGCAACCCTAGAGCCTTTTGTTGCATAAAAGTTATTTCCTGCCAATCGTTATATAACTTTGTTGTGTTGATTTTGTTGCGTCTCCTCCATTGTTTCAACCATTGCTTAAAGAATTTTGGAGCTCACAGAAAACTAGAATTTTGGACGAATTGTTTCTTCACACATTCAACATTCTTCCTTCTGAATTTCCCACTGTCATGCCGATTTTTCAACTCTATAGAAATTTTTCATCACACGCCAAGTCTCCCATTGTTGTTTTCTACCACAATAAGTCTCCCCACTGCGATGAATTTTCCCATCGCACTTTGCTAATACACCAAGCTTTCCCACTGTGCCAAATTCCTCCGTCGCGTTTTACTTTCGCGCCAGAAATTTCAGTTACTGATTTGTTTTCTGCGCAAAGATTCATGTTACTAACTTTCGTGCAGTCTCTATAAAGTTCATCATTCTTATTTTCCACGTATATAGGTTATTAAAATTCATTATTGCACACATGAAGTTAGTATATATTAGCATCATGGTAGTTTCCCAAAGCATAAGAAAGAATGCAAGAAGTGGCAGGATCGTGAGGTTTGAAACTCAGGATCTGGAGTTGGTAAATGAAGAGGCTACGACCAAGGCTTATTTATAACAAGACATATGTATGTGTTTCTGCGAAAGGATCCAATGATATAATACAAAACTAGATGAGTAGTTCACCCTCAATTTTACTAGGGTCAGCGCAACGATTGTGGGAATCAATTTCCAAGTGATGGGGGGAACTTTGTCAGTTGTGACGAAGATCCCTCCGCATGAAGAAAAATGGTTTAAATGCATACATGTAAAGTTTTAATGTTACATAGATTTCATCAATCCCGAATGTCAAAATCAGAAAATTAGAGTCGGCATACCAATCCAGTATCTCCTAGAGCCTTTCGAGAAACTTCTGAAGGTAATAAAAAAATATTTCACCTGTGAAGGAAGGCTCGATAGGGTGTATCCATACCATATCATGTTATTGATGCACTTGACAGGGAAAAATCCCTTAAATTTACCTTTCTTATTGTGTCAAATCTTGGGAAAGATGGTGGAGAATGTCCATGCAAAGGTTGATCATCCAGGGAACAATTTATTCGATTTTTCATTAATTAAAATTTTAATGGTTGAATAATTGAGACATTTGAACAAGGACTGGAATTATTTTCTGATTTCGGCTAACATCCTCAAAGACACTAAAGGATACATTCCTCTCTTTGTAGAGGAAAAAACACTTCACAGTTCAGACACGAGAAAGGAAGATGTTACTGAAAAAAGAAAAGGGAAAGAAATACTAGACCCATCATTCAGTCAGCCAACATCCCAGAAGAAAAGAAGGTCAATATTTACTGAAAAAACCGAGGAGATCCAAGCTCCCAGTAAACCATGCACCAATTCATCCGTGAAGATATTTCCCATGCACATCATTTAGCTAGATCTTGTTGAAGGTGCAAGAAAGGGAATTGATTAAAGACGTGTGGAGTTAGGTGAGGAAAATGCAAATGTTCAGGAAATGAAGAAGTAGTTAAAACAAGAACAATACATTTTGCCCAATTTTATCAAGAAAACAAAGATTTGAGAAGATAATTGGTATAAAATATTATTGAAACACCATCATCGCAGATTCGAGTAGGTCAGTTACCCCCTACCTCACCTACATCGAGAGAAAAGAATGTAAATTGGCTTAAAAAACAACTCAGAGAAGCCCAAGATGTAATCATTGAGCTTAGGGAGCAACAAAGGATGTGAGAGGAATAAATCATAGAACATTTCAAAGAGTGTAGACAAACTATTGATAATGCATGTGCATCTCTCTCCAGTGCTCAATCAAAATTGAAAATAAATGGGGTTTTGTTGAGGAAGGTGAAGAGATTGAATAAACGAAACCGGTCTTTAAGAAAAACAATTAGATATTTAGGGTTTCAGGTGAAGTTAGAGGCCGAAAATAACGAAAAACTAAATACCCTAACTGGAGTTGCAGAGGCATGAGTAAGGGAGCCTCATTTTTGTCCTTTTGGGTCATGGCATGGAATCTTTATTTTTACATATCCTCTTTTATTACGTTAACAAGAATTCAGACGCAACACTTGCAAAGTGAATATTCATTGTGCTAATGTTGTAAGCTTACATGTTGAGAAGGGAAGCTATTATGAAATGCATGCAAGTTTTGAAGGAGATGCATGGTCCCCACCCGTTGTTGCAACCTAGAGTTGCACGAGTGTTATAACCCTAAATTGCACCACACATGCTTACCTGGCATCAAGCCAATTCATATCCATTCTTTTCCAAAACTCTGTTGAACAACTCTTTGAAAATCCTCTTGTGTAAAGGCCCATGCGCCCTAACCCATTACATGCTAGATGACTCACAACAACCCGCATGTACCTAACAAAGCATGAAAAAAGGAAAGTTGTCGGCAGAACAAAAATCTATGGGTCAGTTAACTGAAACTCCTGGCCATGCATGGCCGAGGGTTCATCCAAAACCCTAGCTCCTTCTAGCCTATAAAAGAAGGGGTAGGGGTACCATTTGGAGAAGGAAACAATATAGAAAAGAAACTCTGCCCATTTACATAATCCATTGTCCCAACCCTTTAGCCTTTCCTCATTCCAAAGGAGATTTAACGCAAAGCAGTTGAAGGACAGAAGAGGAGGAGCTCAGGATGAGGTTCAAGGAGCGGTGGTCGGTCTCAGCTTTTTTGTAAGTTGATTCACTTTCAGTAATAAAAAGAATACTTTTCTCATCCTAATGCATGAATTGTCTATGGTGTGATTAATTTATGCTTTATTTCTAACCCTTGAGTATAGAAGTAGCATGCATGCATAGTTTTTGTTTGTCTTGAATGCAGGTCATCTGTGGAACGAGCAACGCAAGCAAGTAATCGAAAATCAATGGAGGATCTACATCGAACGTCGGTAATAAGGACGTTGGTGGTCCTTTTCCATGCATTTACTATGAAAAAGGGGTTTAAATCTTGGGTTGTAGGTAAAAAGTAGTTTCTATTCGGTCAAAATCTGCATGCAAGTCTGACCCTAGTTTGCTAGTCCGTAGGGTGTTTTTCCCAACAGCAGAATTGGCGACCATACTGGGGAGAATAATCTTTAGGGTTCCTGGATTTATTTAAGTTTTTGGGTAGTTTAAAGATTAGGTTTTCTATTTTTTTCTTTTCCTGTCTTTTTCTGTAAGATCTGAGCTAGCAGGGAGTCTAGTTTTCCATACCAACTTTCACTAAATTTTGCTTGACTGTAGTTTTCGGGACACACAGAGGTACACACAGCCTGCAGAAGGCCTGCACGCATGTACACGTGCCCTATCCTCTGACATCCCGCATGTGAATGCTAGCTGTAGAGATAGCAGTAGCGTGTAGGAGTTCAGAGAACCTTAGAGGCAATCCTCCTCTTCCCTGTCAGAATTACACATTCTCAGGGGGTTTTATGGAATCTTGTTTGAGTCTTGTTGGTTCACAGTTCTATCTCATATTGCCTTTTTTTGCCTTATTATTCCTTGCATTATTTGTCTTTTCTATTAGAAAGAGATTCCAAACCTTCAAGAGACCCTGGTTATCAATAACAGAGGCCTCTTCCTGGTCTGGACTACCTGTTTTCATATTTTTCCTTAGAATTTAGATATACACGTGGCCTGTACAAGGTCAGCCCGCGTGTACACCCTTTCTGTCTCTGTTCAGCACGCGTTTGCATGTGTGTTGTTTTAGTCACAGTCGCGTGCTTGGACAAGCTACTTTTTGTTCAGGGTGGGGCAGTCATCCCCTCCTTTGATAAGAAGTATTCCTCTCAGGTGTCTGAGTCTAGGTTTGAATAGTCAGTAGGTTAGGTCATCTTACCCTTAGCCTGCTTTTTCTCAGTTAATAGTTGATAGAAAATATAAAAAAAATATTTTTTTATGGTTTTTAGACAAGCGTGAGAGTCTTTGTTTTTTTTATTGCCATTGTGTGATTCTTTACTCTAATTCTTTGCGATCTGCGCTTTAAGACAGAATTTGTTTTTCTTGGTTTTTTGCTTGTCGGTATTTTCCCTTTGTTTCTTTACTAGCACTTGAATAAAAAAAAAATCTCTTTTCATTTTCTTCTTTGGTTGAAAGGTGTGTTTCTGCATCATTAGCTAGGGAAAAGTCTTTTGTTTCGTAATTTTTTGTAGTTCACTTAGATCATAAGTAGCTCATAGTCGAACAAAATTCCTTTAAGTTTGTTGTATAAAATCTTAGAAAAAAAAAAAAATCTTTCTTTGTGAAAAGTTGTTGAAATTTTGCATTTAGTAAAATTCTTTTGTTTCCATCTTTTTTCATTCGTTTTTGCTTTCGTCTTTACACATCATCAGTTTCACCCTCATACCCGTTGACGTAAGATAAATCCATAAAAGCATTGCTAATTTTAAAAATCTACTAGACTTTTATGTTTGTAGAGTTCACAAACTAGTTCAGGACTAGGGCCTTGAATTAGGTTGGAGAGGAAACTCTTCAAGGCCATTCAAAACCAAACATTAGAGTCTGAGATAGGGAGTGTCTAAGTCTAGTTTCGTGGAATTTATCTGGGACCCCCCTCTAAAACAGGGGATAAAGAAGAGGTCGCGTGCGGAAAGGTAGTGGAGATAACCCCTCCAAATCCAGACCAATCGTAGTGGAGAACACATATCGAGGGCTTGTTTTGGGATTCCGTCGTTTGCATTTACCACGGGGCTTCGTGGGTCTCGAATCCATTCGAGGTCCTCATTTGTTTTCCATACCAATTGCTCTCGATATCCTTGACAGGTTTCATGCTTGATACCCTGCTCATTGTGGTCTACCCGACTTTCGACTATACCCGCCTGGTGACAGTTCGCGTGCTGGCAACCTAGTTACCAATATTTTTAGGGACATACACATGTGATTGCAGGGGTATACCGCGGTACCGAGGACAGACATTGGGCCACACTTTGCAGAGTATACCCGGAGGGTGCTTCCGTATTTGAGTTTCACTTGCACCGGTAAGTTGCTCTAGTATTGGTTGTTGTAACTGTTCTTCCAAATAGTTTAGTGATTGCTTGACTTATCTCTTAGGGGATTCTTTTTAGTGTGTGTTACTTTTGAATGTTTAGAATAACTTAGTGTGTCTTGGATCTTCTCACACAGTGGAGGATCCCAAGCTCCGCTGGTCATGAAGGCTTCTTGGCCTACCGCCGGTTACACTGGAGCCACCCCCGCCACCATTAAGGCGGAAGCTAGACCAACAAGGGTCTTTTGAAGTGACCAGGTTACAAACCTTTGTGCCCGAACAACTCCCGGAGGAATCAAATGCCAATCTTGGCTCAGTTGAAACCCCAACCACTGATATCTTGGCACCGTTTATTATACCAATCCAATTTCACGAATGCCATACAATGCCTCACACAGCTATGGAAACAAACGTCGTTACTTCTTCTGGGAATTCTTCAATTCCCACCACAGTTGCTACAACAGGAGAGTCATCTCTTAACTTACCGTCGTCAGTCCGAGCCACCATGGTCTTGGCCAAAACTACGTCGCATAGTGGACCGAACCCGTCTATGGCGGCGACCACAACCCCCTTCACACCTAGTGCGACAGGCCCTCCATTCTCATACGGTATGCCTAGTTCAGGTACAAGTCCTACACTAACCTACTCCACTTTACAGACTTTGGGTCTGGGGGTAGGGAGCTCTAACGCTCGTTCTGCAAGGTCAACTTGGGGGCACTCCTGTCCCTTTTAATGCTTTTACTTATGCAGGAGGTCATATCCCTCCTTCGTCCCCTTCGTTTGGTGGTCCGCATCAGTAGTCCACCGGGCAACCTACACACACTAGTTTATTTGGAGCAGGGAGTCAAGGAGCACCTACGCACAGTATGCTGGTAGGTTCGACACCGTTTTCTTGGAATGAGACATTTGGTAACAACACTTTCTCATAAACCGCTTTCCCATCTGGGGGCAATCCCATTTTTGGACAATCTCCTCCTGCGCAGGGTACTATTCCTGTGTAGGGGGCACATATAGCAGGACCTTGGAACTCAGGACAAGGATCCGTTCCCTCCTTTGGAATGTTGTTCTGGGGTAATTCTTTCCACAGTCAATGGAACCCTGGACAGACTACTATGCCTCTCCCATCAGGACCGGCATGGGGTAATCCTTCCCAAAGTCCTTCGAACACGATGCATGCCCAACACTCTATGTCCTTTATGGGAAATCAGTCGATGATGTCTCCATAGATGAAAAATCCTTATGCTGGTCAGGGCCATGGTTTCTACCAGAATTCGGGCCAGTAGCCAAACTTTTCCTAGCAACCTGGTGCCAGTCAAACTCCAGGACCCTTTTTCCCAGGTTATCAGCAGCAACCCAAACTACCATTCCTGGCGACTTTACACTTGCCAGATTTGACAAGGTTGTTAAACGATCCTATTTTTCACGATCCACGTTGGCCTCCTATGCCAACGAAGTTTCCTTTGGATATTCAAAAGTTCGAGGCCAAGCCTAATGAAGATCCAGGTGATCATGTGACTACCTTCCATCTTTGGTGTTCATCTAACTCATTGAAATATGACTCCGTACAGTTGCGATTGTTTCAACGTACTCTTATCGGGAGTGCCGTGAAATGGTACATCGAGCTCGATCGCTCAAGATACTCTTCTTTTGGCGAACTGGCGATGGCCTTCCTTAACCATTTTTAGTTACCTATGAGATATGATGTTGGCACAGAGTTGCTCGCCAATTTTGAACAGACAACAGTGGACCATATCTCTGATCATATCCGAGAATGGAGATGCCGGAAGAGTCTAATCAAAGTAACAGTCCCACCAACATTCCTGCTTGAGTGGTTCCTTAAGTCTTTAGTCCCACAGTTATCCAAAGACATCATGACTTCCGGAATTTTCTCTGAAGAATATGCCATCATGAGGGCTCAACAGTTTAAGCTCATCTATTCTCAGTCTGGTTTATTATACAACATCTTTCCAGATGCGCCACGTTCGATACTCGATAAAACTAGACAGAGAGTTGTACCACATGTCGATGGTATTGTTGGTTCAGCACAAACCAAGCCCGCTGAGAAATTGACATAACAGTTGCAACAATTATCCATACAACACACAGTAGCCATCCAAACTACTGCTTTGGCTACTCCCCCTACCCAAACATCGGAAGTACACTCCGTACAGTCGACTAACCCAAAGGCCACCCAACAACCTGAAGGGAAGAAAAGACAATGAAATAAGAGTAAGGGGGATACAAAACCTACTGATAATGCTGGCGGGGACAACACAGAAAAATGGAAGGCGAGGTATCCGTGCAACTTGTGCGCGGAAGATCACCTGACCCATCTTTGTCCTTGACTTGCAGAGGCCCAAAATTTTGTCACACAACAACAACAGGCAGTGTTGACTAATCCCTTTCAACATGGGAAAAATTTAACTCAAGCCTCTACAAGCACAGAAGGGGGCAGCCAAGAAACATTCCCTCCTCCAAACAATCCCTCATCCGCGAACGTATACATGGTTAGGGGTGATGCTTTCATAACGACTAGAGCGCATGACTATAGTAAACCAAGCGCTTCTGAGAAGGGTAAAGAAGCCTATCTCCCATCTCTTCCTCTACAGATTGAGAAGACGTTGGGAGAAACAATGACATGCATTCCAAAGGGTGCATTTAAAAAAGATTCTCACAACCCAAACGCAAGGGCTGCCCATAATTACTCTCTGGTGGAGGATTTATCACAAACCCCTTGTGCGATGTCTGCTTTGGAGGTCCTCCAAAGCTACCCTGCTTAGAGGAAATCCTTGTTAACCTCTTTGGGCCCTACTAAGACTTGTAATCCGGGTACCATCATGTTAGATACAACCGACCTAAAACCTCGTATGCCTTACCACGTCGTGTTTCAGATAGTAGTGGCTCATCCCACGAATTTTTTTACACGGAATATATTTTGCACGGTGGTCGACGAGGGTGCCTCGACATGCGTTATGTCATTATCATGTTGGAAGGCCATTGGCTAGCCCGCTTTTTCTCCATCACCTACTCTCCTCACTGCTTTCGACGGTCATTCTTTCCGACCACATGGCATCGTTCCTTCTTTCCCTGTGCAGTTAGGAGGGAAAACTGTGTGTGTCTAAGTAGAGGTAGTTGATGCTCCCCTCGACTATAACCTCTTGTTAGGCTGGAGTTGGACTTATGCTATGCAAGATGTGGTTGCTATAGTTTTCTGAGTCTTTTTTTTTCCACACGAGGGTCGAATAGTGACCATTGATCAACTATCCTTCTCCAGACCTGACCCATCTTTGGGGGCATCCACGGTCCCCATGATTGATAATCCTCAACTAGGTGTCGTTAACGTAGGAGTGGGTTTGTCCCCGTCCTTGATGGGTACATTCAATTACCCACCTCCTCATGACGATGTCAAATTTATATCTAATCACCATAAGGTTGATATTTTTCAAGTTTCGTCGTTTCACACGACTTACATTGAGGATTCTTGGATTCTTCCTTCCCCATCATCCATGATGGATGAGAAAGGGCACCCAGGCATGTCCATGCCCTTTTCTGCCACTAATGTAGCGTACTCTTTAGTCCAGCAAGCTTCAGCTAACCCTGATCCAACTCCTGCACAAGAGTTAGATGCACTTCTAGAGCCTATTTGGGCTCAGGGTTCTCTCACTAACGTTGATTCATTAGACTTAGTCTTTCCTTCGGATGAAGTAGTAATCGAAGCAATGACTAGTTCGGACAAACCTTGGGAAGATCTTCATCACAGATCATATTTTCTCCCAGAATTAAGCCAAATCGAAGCAGGAGAATTCACCATTACCATAACGGGAGATCAACCATGTCCTATTAATCTCTTAGCTACACAGAAAATTTATGTTGAGGGCAATATGGAAGCCATTTCTTAAATGACACCTATAAATATCTTCAGAACCCCTGGCGTCATAGACAATGTTTTCTACGGAGCATACAACTCCCCTGAGGAGATGCCAGGCATCGACCCACAAAGAGTCTCTCATGAGCTAACTTTGTTGTTTTTCAAGCTCACTTTGAGATCCGAAAGAAACATCCAGCGAGACTGCATTTATGCTTTTCAATCTCGTCCAGATTAACTAAGAAAAGAAACCATTATGGAGTCTTCTTTAAGCCCTTTTCAGACTCCTTAAAGATGAAAAGATTGCCGAGTGACCTTGTTTCTTCACACTCATTAAATTGGTCCAGAAGAATGTGCCTTAAATGGGTCTCCTTTTAAGCCCTTTTCAGACCCTCTAAAAATGAAAAGATTGCCGAGCGATCTTGTGGCCTTTCATGCTCGTTAAATTGAAATTTAAAGTCACGTCTGTCCGGCGGTAGTTTACCCATTTTTCGGTCTGGACGGTCAACTGTACGAACAAAGGTATACTCTATCGAATTCCCATTCTTTAGAAGAGTACTCTCAGGTATAATTTTATTCCTTTTTCGGGCATGAGGGACTAAATTTATGAAAAAGAAACCCCCATGGAGTCCATAGTTAAGCTCTTTTCAGACTCCCTAAAATTAAAAAGATCACCGAGTGACCTTATTCTTTCACACTCGTTAAATTGGTCTAGAAGAATATTCCTGACGGAGTCCATAGTTAAGCTTTTTTCAGACTCCTTAAAAGTGAAAAAATAGTCGAGTGATCTTGTCCTTATCACACTCGTTAAAATGGTTTTGAATTGACGTCTAATCGGTGCTAGTTTATCCCTTTTTCGAACCGAATAGACTATTGTCGAAAAAGGTACCCCAGCGGAGTCTCCTTTTATTCTTTTTCAGACTCTCTAAATATGAAAAACCATCGAGCTTACCTTCTCTGGGATAGTTAAACTTACATCGAAGGATGCTACCATTGTGTGTTCTATCAACCGCATTTGCATACCTTATCCACCAGCCTTGTGACAATTTGCTTCTATGTCTTAAGACCTTTGGCCGCCAGAGGATTTTCCCCGAGTATCATTTTACCAGAACATCAGTCTTGTCCTTATGCCTTGAGCTTGTATGTTTGCAGTACTCGTTCCTCCATTGTAATGTAACATTCCTTTATTCTTTTTCCAAAATTATTGAAAAGAACAAAAAAATCGAATATACCCAAAAAAGAGGATGGGAAAAGTATTTTCTTTATTGGAAATAAAATGAGTCTCCCTTGGATAAAGCACATCTGTCTGTTTGATCATCAGACTATGGGATGTAGTATGACCTTAGGAAGATTTTCTCGCTATATAGAGTTGTGTCCTCCACCGTTTGGTTATTCTTCCAAACATATGGAGAGTTTGTGTTGCCTCCTGCTTTGTAGACTTATGATTAACATATATGTTGCCTGAGTCTTATCACTTGTCGTGCTATTGTCCAAGGAAATTTTTTCACTAAGCCTGAGTCGACCCCTCTGCAATATGTCTCTTGTCTGCATACCCGGCCATTCTGAATTTACAATCAAGTCCTTGTTCGAAATCACTGAAGCCTTCAGTCCGATCATCAAGATTATCAAGTCCATGACTGACGAGCCATCGAAGACCTCTGGGTAGTGCAGTCGTACACTCATATTACACTCCTACCCGAGTATTGGAAGATTTTGAAGTTGTTTCTCAAGCTCTAAATTCCAGCCATCATGCCGAATCAGCTTCTGGAAGATGGATACTCTATATGTATATATTTCTGATTTCGAAATGTAGCTCCACTGTGTATTATTCGCGGCTACTCTTTATATTTATTTGACATGGATCTACAGTGTATTTGATTGGTAGCCATGGTTCTATTTTATCCTGAGCATGGGTATGCCCGCCTCAGTGAAACATTTGTTATTTTGCAGACGACACCTCCTGGTTCCTGATCCTTGGGCTCAATCGTTCGACACATTAGTAAAGATTGGTAATGTATTTCGGCCATCAGATTCTCTTCTGACCTCACACATTAGGGGGCATCTATTATAACCCTAAATTTCACCACACATGCTTACTTGGCATCGAGCCAATTCATATCCCTTCTTTGCCAAAACTCTGTTGAACAACTCTTTGAAAATCCTCTTGTGTAAAGGCCCATGCACCCTAACCCATTACTGCATGCATGTACACGTTGGCTGACTCACAACAGCCCGTGTGTACCTAACAAAGAACGAAAAAAAGGAAATTTGTTGACAGAACAAAACGCTATGGGTCAGTTAACTGAAACTCCCGGCCATGCATGGTCGAGGGTTCATCCAAAACTCTAGCTCCTTCTAGCCTATAAAAGAAGGGGTAGGGGTACCATTTGGAGAAGGAAAAAATATAGCGAATAAACTCTTCCCATTTACATAATCCATTGTCCCAACCCTTTAGCCTTTCCTCATGCCAAAGAATATTTAATGCAAAGCAGTTGAAGGACAGAAGAGGAGGAGCTCAGGATCAGGTTCAAGGAGCGGTGGTCGGTCTCATCTTTTTTGTAAGTTGATTCACTTTCAGTAATAAAAAGAATACTTTTCTCTTCCCAATGCATGAATTGTCTATGGTGTGATTAATTTATGCTTGATTTCTAACCCTTGAGTATAGAAGTAGCATGCATTCATAGTTGTTGTTTGTCTTGAATGCAGGTCATCTGTGGAAGGAGAAACGCAAGCAAGTAATCGAAGAGAAATGGAGGATCTACATTGAATTTCGGTAATAAGGTTGGTGGTACTTTTCCATGCATTTACTATGAGAAAGGGGTTTAAATCTTGCGTTGTAGGTAAAAAGTAGTTTCTATTCGGTCAAAATCTGCATGCAAGTCTGACCCTAGTTTGCTAGTCCCTAGGGTGTTTTTCCCAACAACAACGAGCGACCATGAATGGACATCCGCTACAAAAAATCGCCGCGCACATGCTATAGCCAGTGATCGTGCAACAAAAACCAAAGGTCGCTATAAAAGGTTACATATTTTCCAACAATACGCATGATTACTTAGGCACCCCTTGGAAGAAAACGTTGATTTATCATAACCAGATGGTCGAATATTACTCATGACCAAATGATTGAAACAAATATGTTGGTTATGTTATGATTTTGGCGTAGTCTGGTTTCTATTTTTTGTAAATTTTGTTAAAAAGGTTGTCCAGGAGGAGAGTAACCGAATGCAGAATTCTAGGGGGAAGTAGTTCGAACATAGCATCCCACGAGAGAATTAGTTTTCTATATATTCTATATTTTTTATGTAAGAGGGGTTGGGAGAATTAGTGTAGATAGGGAACTCTTGAATGTAACTTTTTGAAATCTAATGTAAATATAAATGTAGAGGTCCTGAATATTTTGATGAAAATATTCTAGTGGTGGTGGTTTGATGTATTGTGATTCTATCTTCATATGTACTTCTTGTTTATGCAAATTCATGTATGTTTCATTTGTTTAAATTGGAAATATTTAAAGGTTTTAAAATTCATCTCGTGGTGCTTTAGAATCAACCATTTAAACTTTGTGTTTTCTTCTAAGTTAGGTCAGAATTAATCTATAATGGTGCATTGATTTGTTTTCTCCTTTCTCTCGCCATACACAACGATATTGAAACTAAAATACCATTACCTATTTATCATTTATCCTCTCAAAAATTACCTTACCATCCATTTATTTCTCTTCTTTTCAAGGGGTTTACTCCATAGCCCAAAAGTACTAGACATCCTTGCCAGTGAAACTAGAAAAAACATTTTCAAGAATCTAAATCTAGTCATCAATCTAAAGTTAATATCTATCAAAGACTAGGCCTCAAAGAGAGCCCTCTCTATATTGGGAAGGATAGTTTCCAGTCTTAAAGTTGGTTTGTAGGTTACCTTGGTAGGTCGTTCTCTTCATCCCAACAATTTTCCAAGTGCTAACACTTTGGCGTCGTTGTCGGGGATAAAATTGAAAACTTTCCCTGGGACCTCAGAATTATAATTAGAGAATTAAATTATACGATGTTGAAGGGAATGATTGAGATAAGAAACACTTAGATTGGTTTAATGATTTTGTCTACCTGGAAGAGGTAGATTATGAGAATGAAAAAATGATATTGTTGTCACAAAGACTCTAAGGTGAGGCCAAAAAATGGTTCAAATCTCTTCCAATAACAAGTATTCTCAATTTTGAATCTTTTGAAACACTTCTTCTTGTGAGGTGGGGTGATAAAAAAAATTCTCTTCAGTTACTAACTTAGTACAATAATATAAAAATATCACCAAATGAAACAATACAATAGTTCTCAACCATATTTATGAAAGTTTATAATTCAATTCCCAGAGAAGTTAAACCTCCTCCCGGAGCTTCCCAACTTCAATATGTTGATTATTTTAACAACGAATTTACCTTGTTGTTAAGAGAAACAAGATCCAATACATTATATGATATGTTGAGCGACGCAAGTGAAGTAGAAGTAAATCTGATGGCATCATAGAAGATCAAACATAATCTTGATAGAAGTGTGAAGAAGGTCCAAGGGGAAGCACAACCCTCTATGTCTCAATCATGAGAAGAAAAATTTGAATTGATGATGAAGACTATGGAAAGACTCATGGACAGTATGTCCATGGAAAATAAGCTGACAACCAGGGACCAAACTGATTTTCAACCCAGAAATCAAAATTTTAGAAGAACCCAAGTTCCATAGATCACATAAAGAGACCAGGGGGATGAAGGTGATCAAAAACTAAAACCTCGTTTCCAAAAAAACTATGAAAACGAAGATTTTGATCAAATAATCAAAGACCATGTGCATTGTTGTGATGATACAGAAACAAACGTGTTCTTAACCAAAGTTGAACACGATCAATTTATGGATGAAAATGATGAGTTTATGCAACAAAATGATGATATGTTTTCATTGAAAATATAAGAGTTTAGGAAAGGATACGATAATGCTATTATGCATCTTTAGAAGCAGTATAACCTCATAAGTAAAAAGGCGTCTGCAAATATTGCAAAGGCGAATCCTACAAGGGAACTTCAGATAAATACACATTCTTCAATCCAACCAAAGAAAGATAATTTAGTAAAGGATGTGATGGAGAAAGGAAAATCAAAAGAAGAACACCCAAATAAAATACTCGAGGCAAGAAAGGAAACGATCGTTAAACAGGTAGAAAAAGATCCGTCTCCATTTAATATTGAAAGAGAAATGGTTTAAATCAAAATTTTTGTTCTGTTTAATGAGCTGATCAACAATGACGAATATAGAAATTAGATTATAAAATGCTAAAAATGGAAGAAGCCCCCGACACCTTGAACATACAAGATGATCGCCCTACTATTTTTTTTGGCCCACGTGTGGAAGAGAGTGATGATGTTGATGATGTTCATCCTTTCTATGTTAGCCTTAAAATTCATGACACGACCTTATATAATGCCACGTTAGATTCAGGAGCATCACACAATCTCATTCCCAAGGTGGTAATGGATGAATTGGGCATAGACATTACAGTACCTTATAAGGATATTTTCTCTTTTGACTCAAGGAAGGTGAAATTATTAGGTTTGATCAAAGATCTCATTGTATCATTGTCTCAAATCCCATCGAAAAATCTGATCATGGACGTGGTGGTTGCCGACATCCCTCCAAAAATTTGGCATGATGTTATCTAGATATTGGGATGAAAAGTTGAAAGGAACTTTGCAAATGGACATGGAATATGCTACTATCCCTATTTTTTGCCAATAAATGAGGTTGTGTAGAGAAGTATTGCTCAATTACATGGTGAGTAGAAAAACTCAACCAAATAATCATATTAGTTACTTTGTAGATACTGAAGTTGGTTCCTCTATTTTCTATAATGACTTGAGTTTTGAAGAGGGGGAGCCAACTGTCATGGATATTAAAGACAAAACTGAGCATTGAATAGAGGAAATTACAGATCAACAAAATAGTGCAGAGGATGAAATGTGGATTATGAGTTTTGATGGAGCTTATAGCAGGGAAGGAGTTGGATCTGGTTTTTGGATTAACTCTCCCAAGATGGATCCAAAACTATGTTCTTACAAGATCTCTTTTGATTGTACCAATAATATGGCCAAATATGAGACACTAATTTTTGGATTGAAGAATTTAAAATGATTGGGTGCTAGAAGGATAGTTGTACATGGGGATTTTGATCTTGTCATTAACCAGGTAAAGGGTATATATCAGTTCAAGCATCCTAGATTGAGAGAATATAGGAATTTAGTTCTTGATCTTTAAATATTTTTCATAATACAATTTTTTGGTGATTCCTAAGGGACAAAAACAAACTGCAGATTCTTTGGCTACTTCAGCTTCAGTTTTCAAAATTCCAATTTTTCCTAATAAAAAGTTTGAAATTGAAGTTCAGCATAGGCCAACAGTACCTGATAACATTAAATACTGGCACATATTTGAAGACGAGAAACATGTAGAAAGGTTCCTTCAGATGAGTGATGAATTTTCTAATGTGAATATTGATGATGAGTGTTGTTGTAAAGTGAATTAACATGCATATGTGTTAAAAAATAATGACCCTTTTCAGAACCAGATTGCTAGAAGAGATATAGTGCAACTGAAAAATAACATTATTCCCAAAGGCTTTCTCCCTTTGGAAACAATTTTTGACAAGAATGATGTAGCCAAAAATCCTAAAATCGCTGAAAATGATGAGGATATAAAAGATTCCAACATTGGGACTCAAGAAGACCCCAAGATTATAAAATTGTAAAAAATGCTCAATCCATGTAGTATACCTAAGGAGGTAATATGGGGTACCAAGGGAGGTACCCAATGGGAATTTGGTTATGCATTATTAGTGGAAGTGACTTAATAAATGAGAATGTGGTCATTCAATGTAAGGTGGACTAGGTCCACTATATTAATAAAGGCCCACTATGGTAGTTAGATGTAATAAATGTGAGAAGGCTCTCTAGAAGGTTCCTAGGTGATAGAGAGAGCTATATAAATAAGTGTAAGCAATGTAATGAATCCTAGTGAAGAATATTGTGAATGTATCAATAATTTCTAGAGGAGTGTTATCCTTCCTTAAGGATTAATATATGGTGTTACCCTACCTCAAGGGTTTTGTCTACATTCTTGTGTTCAGTATTTTGGTGAATGGTTTGGCTTATTCTTGTTGATATTGTGGGATTATTATGATATTTATCTATATATATATATATATATTCAAGTACTTAACAATTGGTATCAGAGCACTTTCCTTGTCCAAAAAAGGGAAAAACAATTTGCTCTTTTTTGCATAAATTTTCTAGGGAAAAAAAACAGGGTGGCACACTTCACATCAATATATGAAGCTTTACAATATGATTTGGGAAAACAAAATTGGGTTTTTGAATTCCTCTCGGAAAAATACCCAATTTAAAAAAAAAATCAACCAAAACAGAGTCTAGGAAGTGAAGTTATGAGCATTTTAAGTCCAACAATTTTTCAGGGTTTTTCCTGAAAAAGCCATGATTTTCTGCATTAAGTTATTTATACACCTTAGTTTTTGTTGAAGATTTATTCCAAGCATGTTATTTTTTACTGGAAGATATGATGGACCTAGTATTGAAGAAATTTTACAATCTCATAAGTCATTATGGAAAGGGAAGTGGAAATATTTTGTAGACCGGGGTTTCAAAGGTGATGCTCCCATATGGTGGAAATAATTTCAACATTCTGAGTGGATGTCACTTTCTGAGGAAACACTTCAAAAATTACTTTTAGAAAAGTGGTCTCATACAAAGAGTAAGGATAAATACATCACCAAGAATTTATTTTCATGTGGAAAATCCGTATTACAAGTTCATGGTTGTATTCATAAAGAAAATGTCATTGTTTCTATTAACCCTAGTTGCAAACAAAATTTTATCAATATTCAGTTGGTTAATAGATTACAAATTCCAGCAAAGAATATTCATGCAGACCCCCTGCCCTCGGGCCGAGATCCGCACAGGATCGATCTTCTTTGAATATGCAGAGTTGGAATATCTCTTTCGGGCCCTCACTGGAACCCCACGAATCCTATCCACAGGTCCTTCGACGAAAACCCCTCCTACGCAAACATGCACCAGGTGTGAATCTTCACCCCTATGTGACCATGACGATACGACCTATGGCCAAGCCAAGAGGTGATTTCTGCGATTTTGCGAGTCGAGACTCCCTGTCTCATGACTCCTTCACCCTTGAACTCCCAGTTGCTGAAATGTCCAAAAGGGATCAACTCCATAGCTGGTTATCCCTTAATGCTCTGTGCCTTTTATGTTTCGGGGTTTCTCGATTTCGCAAGTTGGGACTCCCTGTCTCCCGACTCCTGGCCTCTCGAACACCCAGTTCTCGGAATGTCGAAAAGGGATTGACGTCGAAGCACTACTGGATTTCACGATTCTAGGAATCGCAATGCAATCCTTCCCCTTGTTCTATGTATTTCAAATCCGTGGTTGCTAGAATGCCGAAATGTTTTGGCATTCGTTCTTTCGGGGTTTCACGATTCAGGATTTCGTGATTCCGGCTGCAGATGATTCTAGGTCCTTCGAACTCTCGGACCCCGAAATGCCAAAATCTCTCCCTCTGAGAGATCAATGGCCCAGACCCTTTTGGAGCCAACAACTATGATCCCACTGTATCAATGACTCAAAATCTTTCGAGCCATTCCCCAAAACCTTGACCGCTTGCCACGTGTCCTCCTTGATGGACGGTCCTGGTCCTTTCCAAAATTCTCCTTTTGCGATTTCGGTGACTCTTCACTCTCGATCTCACGGTGTCTGAATCCCCGAATTCCCGAAATGGCTCAGATCTTTTCGGGAATTTGCAAACTAGGAGTCCAGGATGCAGTGACTCCAAAAATCACTTGCCTCCTCTACATTTCGAACTCCGAAATGCCAAAATTTCACTCCAAAGACACATTGCTTTTCGTGACTCTGGGTTTTTCAATGCAAAGTGCCCTGAGTCCTTGTCATTGGAATTGCCTAAATGCCAAAATGCCAAAATTCCACTCGAAAGGGGAATCAATGGATTATGTTTCTTCTTAACCAATGGTCCACGAGATTTTGGCACTTCTCCACAAAGCATCTCCACCGTTCGTTTCATCTCTTCTCTTATGCGACCTCCCAAAGGTTAAACTCTATGCGCCTTCCTCCGGATCTTATGGCTATCGGTCCTTTGCACTAGATCTGATGACCCAGATCTAATCTTCTGCATTGTCTCCTCTTGTTGTCTGGATGTGAAACTCGATGGTTCATATCTCATCTCTATAGCTGATCTACCGACAACTGTGCTCCCTCCTGAGCTTGAGAACTTCCTCCCTCCATTTGGGAGATTTTCTAAAGTTTCAAACACCTCGACCTTTGCTTCCTCTGCGAGCTCAATTCCTTTGGATATCACCTGTGTTCTAGGAGTGGTATCCCTCCTGAGCTTTGTCAACCATGTAACCTCAAAGGGTTTCTCGACTTTGTTCTCACTCTATTTTACTCGGTACGCTAACGCACTATCCTTCCTGAGATTTGTTTACCCGAGCCTCTAGGGGACTCTCCCTTCTGTGTCCTCAAAGGGAAATCTGGTGTCCTCTTGATGACCTTATTCTCAATCCCTCCTTGCTGATATTAACAGAGTATTAAGTAACTTTGTGAGTGTCTCTCCTTGACACTTATCTTCCCAACAGAACTCGAAAAGAGTCCTTCTATGCACTCTATGCAATTGGTCAATGCCCTCCTGGAAGAGCTTCTACAAAATCCTTAGTGATTTTGTTTTCTCTCTGAACTCGAAATAGAATTATTTTGTGCACTCTATGCACTTTCTCAATTCCCACCTGGCAGAGTTCTCTAGAATCCTCAGTGACTATGTCTTCTCTCTGAACTCGAAATAGAGTCCTCCTTAATGCGTCCTGTGCATTTGCTCAATGCCCTCCTGGCAGAGCCTTTACAGAATTCTCAACAATTCTGCTTCTCCTCTACACAGTTTCTCCTTCAAGGTATTTAGCAACCTTGAGGCTTCCTCCTTGAGTCAATGACTTCAGCTAGTGTGCCCTCCTGGCACGTCTTTGTCTGAAATTCTGCAGAATTCAAATGTGCACTCCTGCATTGGTTTTCAGAGACTGCAGTACTTTGTCATGCACTCTTGCATGAAACCACAAAGAATCCAAACCTGAAATCAAAGAAATCTCAGATAGGAAAATATATATATAACTGCAAATGCACATCTAACTTACATCTACAACATATCATCAACACATAAAGACATTCATCAACATACACAGAATAACATGCAGGAAAAACTGCTCTGATTGTATTAATATGAAATGCCTGATTATAATGTGTTCGAGCTTGGACTGCAACAGAGTCTCAACTCCCCTCTACTCTCTAACCTATTCTCTCTTCTACTCTTCCTCTGCCTTTTCCTAACTGAAAAACAAAAGAGGATCTTTTTTACAAAAGGGGGCCCCTCGAGCGCTTCCCTCCATCCTCACCAACACTCATTAATTTACATTCAATTACATTGAATGGTTGTCTAGTCTGAGTCAGATCTATATTTCAGCCTTACAACCATTTAAGACAACCTTTATCTAAAGCCTGCGTACATGCATGGATTTTGGCTCTTCGACCTTACAACATTTAATACAATTTCAAAATTTGAAATTTGAAAGTGAGAGGGCTACGCCTCTCCTCTCCATTGAACGTTTATTGGTTGGATGGCGCTTGATGACATGGAGTGATGCTTCTGCATACTTTATGCAGTCCCCCTACCTCAACAGGGTTCTGCATCAAATATTCAAAGAACACAGAATGCAGGTGAAAATGTTAAACTTTATAAATATTTGAAGCTCGATATGGATAAATATGTGGTGCATTTAGATTTTGAGGCTCTAGATATGGGTGATGAAGACATTGTTTTGGGATATCCTTGGATAGAATCAGTGGGTATCACTAATATTAATGTGAAAAATAAGTTTATAAATATTTGTTACAAGAAAAAGACAACTAGATTGCAGGATGTGTCTCTTAGTAAGAAATATGGGCCCATGGAAGCTAACAAAGAATTTATTGTCGAGTCGAAAGTTGAATCAGAGGCAGAGTCTACAGTAGGATATGAAGAAAAACTAAAAGAATTACATACAAAAAATCAAGAAAGACAAGAAAACAATCAAGAGGTTCATGGAGGACTATCGACACTACGGGAAGAGCTCAGGCTATAGAAACAATCCCATGACAACCCCGACATGATGCAGAGAAAGATCATGGTGACAAGATAATAGATGGACATCATGTTCAACTTCCATTGGGATGGTTGGATGGTCGTACTTAGTACCAGTTGGATAGATTGCTTAGATGGTCATATTGTATGGTTTCTTATCATGTTTTGAGGATGAAACATGTGAAGGGGGATGGAATGTAGTATACCTGAGGAGGTAATATGGAGTATCTAGGGAGGTATCCAATGGTAATGTGGTTATGTATTATTAGTGGAAGTGATTTATTATATGATAATGTGGTCATTCAATGTAAGGTGGACTAGGTCCACTATATTAATAAAGGACCACTATGGTAGTTAGATGTAATAAATGTGAGAAGGCTCTCTAGAAGGTTCCTAGGAGATAGAGAGAGCTAAATAAAGAAGTGTAAGCAATGTAAAGAAGAATAGTGAAGAATATTGTGAATGTATGAAGCATTGCTTGAGGAGTGTTATCCTTCCATAAGGATTAATATATGGTGTTACCCTACCTCAAGGTTTTTGTCTACATTCTTGTGTTCAATATTTTGGTGAATGGTTTGGGTTATTCTTGTTGATATTGTGGGATTATTATTATATTTATATATATATCTATTGAGGTACTTAATAGTCCATAAATAAAACATAGGTATATAAAACTTATGAAATACTTACCTGATGTGTTTGCATGGGGTTATGAAGATTTAAAGGTCTATGATACTAGGGTAATTCATCATGTAATTCCCATCAAGGATTATCACAAGCCTTTACAGAAAAAGTTGGGAAGAATCAACCCTATGTTGTTTCCCTTGATTCAAAAGGAGGTAAGCAAACTGTTTTATACCAAAATTATTATGTCCTTAAGATTTTCCAAGTGGGTGACTAACCTAGTGCTTGTCGGGAAGGAAAGCGGTGAGATAAGATTATGTGTAGATTTTCGGAATCTAAACAGGGTATCTCTCAAAGAAAACTATTCACTTCCTAAGATGTATTACATCCTGCAAAGGGTGGTGGGATTACAGAAGATGTCAATGCTTGAAGGTTTTTTTGGATACAACTAGATTATGGTGCATCTGAATGACCATAAGAAGGAAAATTTTACAACACCTTGGGGCACTTTCATGTATGTGAAAATTCCTTTTGGGATTATGAATGCTGGAGCGACTTTCCAAAATTCCATTGACATAGCATTTTTCGATGAAAATGATAAGTTCATTTTTATTTACTCGGATGATATCACTGTATTTTAGGATTTTGATGATCAACATCTCGAACATTAAAAAAAGTTTTTCAAGAAATGTAGAAAGTTTGGCATCTTGTTAAATCCAAAAAAATCAAACTTTCAAATGCAAAAAGGAAAATTTCTTGGACACATAATTTCAAAAGAAGGCATAAAACTAGACCCCAACAGAGTGAAAGCAATTTTGAAGATCGACACTCTGAGAGAAACAAAGAGGTGCAATCTTTCCTAGGAAAAGTAAATTTTCTGAGGAGGTTCATTCCCAACTTGGCTGAGATTATAAAGTATATCACAAATATGCTCAGGAAAGGAAATGAAATAAAATGGACTCCTGAATCTAGGAAGTCATTTGAAGATGTTAAAGTGGCGCGGACTAAGGCTCCAGTGTTAGCCAACCCAAATTTTGAAAAATATTTTGTCTTGTTTTCCTTTGCTTCAGAACACACCATTGATGGCATTTTGTTGCAAAAATACAATAAAAACATTGAAAAACCCATAGCTTATTATAGCAGGACATTGAGCGAATCTCCACTGAGGTATGACATCATGGAAAAACAAGCATATGCCTCAGTGAAGGCCCTTAAAGAATTCATAACTTATATTTTGCATTCCCATGTCATTGCTTATGTGCCTAGCAATTATGTAAAGGATATTTTGACTCAGCCTGATCCTGAAGGGAGAAGGGGAAAATGGATACCAGTAATGTTGGAGTACGACCTAGAAATCAAGACTACAAAGTTGATTAAGGGTCAAGGGCTTGCAAAATTAATGGCACAAACAAATTGTTATGTTTTGGGAATCAATTGTGTTGTTGATTTGTCGAAAAATTCACAAGAAGAAGAAATCCCACAAATATCCCATAAGTTCCTTGTTTCACTATATTGGAAAGATCCAGGTGTGATCTTACTAAATTGTTTGTTGGAGGAAGAAACTAAAAAGGCTATTAAAGAGTTTAACAAAGGTGACTTTGGGAGACATCATTATTGGAATACCACTGCACATGAAATATTGAGGGTGGGGTTGTATTGGCCTAGTATTTTTTTTGATGTATACAAGGAAGTTTCCAGATGCCAAGAATGCCAAATATTTGATGGAAAAAGAAAGATGCAACCCCTACCTTTAAATCCTATCTCTATTGAAGCATCGTTTATGCAACAGGTCCTTGATTTAATAGGAGAAAATCATCTTCCATCCTCATCTCATCATAGGTGGATACTGATAGCCACTGACTACTTCACCAAATGGATTCAAGCGGTCCCCACAAGGCAAGCTATTGAAAATGTCATCATTCAATTTTTAGAGAGTAATATCTTGTCTAGATTTGGTTTCCCACTCAATATCATTACTGATAATGCAACGACATTCAAATCTAAGAAAATGGAGAAATTATGCAGTGACTATAACATAACTCTAGTCCATTCCACATCTTATTACCCATAGGGTAATGGGTTGGCTGAATCGTCTAACAAAATCTTGGCCATGATTATTAAGAATCTTCTACAGGAAAACAAGAATCTTGGCGCAAAAATCTCATCTATACATTTTTGATTAATCGGGGTTGTCTGCATGGATGTCAACCCTTGAAGAAAGTTTGGTAGAAAATTATGGTAGCACAAAGGTTTGGGTAATGGAACCAAGTCGGTTTGATGGATAATGGTATGAATTTTGGTATATTTTTAGGAAATACTATTCTATATGGATAGTACATGTCATACCATTTCCACTAGATGTGGAACATCACATAACTCCTCACGGTTAGAGAGTTATGGCCATGTGAAGTTGGAGAACCCTCATGAGTCATCTAGAAGCCCCAAAAGGTCAAAGTAGTTAAAGTGGTTGCAAAGAAGAAATTATTTAAATAATAAAGTGAAGTGATGAGTGTAATATAAGTAAAAGTGGATAAAAAATAAATTGTTTAAATAATAAGTTAATGAAGAAATTACTAAGTGGACAAGTGGTTAGAAGTGGGTTAGCCCTAAATAAGGAAAGTGGTTTAAGATGTTTTAGAAGGTAAATAATAAAGTGAAGTGATGAGTGTACTATAAGTAAAAGTAGATACAAAATAAATTATTTAAATAATAAAGTTAATGGATAAATTACTAAGTGGACAAGTGGTTAGAAGTGGGTTAACCCTAAAATAAAGAAAGTGGGTTAAGATGGTTAAAAGGTAACCCCTTGAGGAAGCTACATGAAAGTATAAATAAGAGGCAATGATATCTCATTTTAATCATAGTTGAGAATATTGAATATATACAAGTGACTGAGGTAACCAAAGGGTATCTAAGCCTAATTTCAGAGGGAAGTTGAAGTAAAGAAGGTCGAAATTCAAGGGAGGATAAATTCTTTTGATGATGCTTTCTAAGGTATGTTATTTACAGGTCATCTCACCATTTTCACAATACCTTTTTTTATAGAATGACACATACCGTCAATTTTTGAGGTTGTTGAGGAAACATATACAAATAGTTGTGATAAAAATTCCATCTTGTGGGTCATTGTATTTTTGGAGTTACACGCCATGGAAAATAGGGTTTGTGGCTAGTTCTGAAACTATTCTAAAACATGTGTTTAGAGTAAAAATGTCATAACTTCTTCATAATAGATCCAAATTTAGTAAGACCAAATGTATTGGTTAGACTACAATCTGTATTATTTTTTGTACCATTTTTATATCCATAGAACAAATCTTTTGTGTGGGGAATGCTCTACAAGTTCTCTCTCTAGAGTAAGCTAGAATTCAACAAGGTATGTCATTTTAACTATAACTCCTTTTCTGAGAGGTTCCAAGTAGTGAAATATGGAGGAATTGCATAAAGAAACTGAAGAACATTGTGTACCATTTTTGGATCTTTATTCATTACAGGTACATAGTTATGATTATTGCAAGTTAGGGTTGTTGACTAATCCAAAATTAGTCATGTGAGACTAAAGTAAAGTTTGATGAAAATGATAGTCTCTTGTTGTTAAAATTAAGCAAGGTTTGCAGGTATGTGATCATATACACCAGGTCTGTTATAGAGTTATAAATAATATTTGGATGATGAAATTGATGAGGGATTTTGGTTGAGGTACATGTTTAGTACATGGTTGAGACAAGTAGTGGATGAGTTGGCACATACATGAGGTGTATAGTTGATGATGTTGGTACCTATTGATGAGTCATAGTTGATGAATGATTGGTACATACTTGGTACATGGTTGAAGATACTTTTTATTAGTATTGTTGACACATGGTTTATGAATGATGTATCATACTTGTCTTGGTATATTATTAGAAGCACATATTTATCTTGGTGATGATTATGAGTTGTTGTGTTATTCTTGGTTGATGCACATCTTGGTGATATTGTGCATATGGTTGAGAGTTGTCTTGTTGATTGATCATGGTGAGTAGATCTGATTTGGTTGATAATATTGGTGAGACAGGTTGTTGTGATAGGTTGTTTGGACAGGCTATTGTGATAGGTTATTTGTACACATTTGGTGCATGGTTGATGCACTTTTTTATGGTACAAGTTGAGGTACAGGCTGATGTAAGGTACATGTTCATACAGGTATAGATTGTTAAAGTTTGGTTGTTACAAGTTGATTGGTACATGTTTACAACATTATACCTCATAGTAATAGTGTCACAGTGGTTCCATCCTTCTACTTCTACACCAGGGAGGTTGGATGGGGCAAGTACAGGTGGTTGTATCTACCTTTCGATTGCAGACAGAAAACATAAGGGGTTGTAGCCATAAAATTGGGGATTTGGAGCTTCCCTCAGGTTGTAGCCAGAGTAACTAGGGGGTTGGAAACTCCTTCCAGTTGCAGTTGGACAACAAAGGAAGTTGGTTCTTCCAATGAATGTAATTCTTAAAGACATAAGAAAAATAATTCTGTGGTTTTTTCTCGCTTTGGGTTTCCACATAAAAACAATGGTGTACTTTGTATGTGTATGATTTCTCATTTGTTCATTGTTTATTTACTCTGCAACTATTGTATGATAATGCTACATTAATATAAAACTTGCATTTTGTGGTTAAAAATTATTGTATTGCTTTATTATTGATTCCCCCCCTCTCTCAGTAAACCAACAATTGGTATCAGAGTAGGTTCCTTCAGGAAATATTTTAACCACTGGAAGGAGATCATGGATTATTCTGAGAATGGAGTACCACTTTTCAATGGTCAGAATGGTTTAACATATGAGATGTGGAGTAGAAGGATGAAAGTATTTTTACATGCACAAGGGAATTATATTTGGCTATCATTTGTTATATTATATGATAGTTCAAAAAGGGAAAAGACTACAACCAAGAAGGAATTGAAGAAGAATAACAAAATAACAATGGATTTCATCTGGGAAGGATTACGTCATCTAGTAAGAGAAAAGGTTTGTAAATGTTCATTAGCCAAAGAAATTTGGGATAAGTTACATGACATGTATTCTTTACCCATCAAATATTCAGAAAATTCCAAAGAAGATGCAGATACAGATCAAGAAGAATTATGTTCACCATGTCAAACAGATTCAGAAGATGAATAATACATAATCATCAAATGTATGTTGTTTAGATTTAATTGTGAAAAACACAAACATCTTGAAATAAAATACCATGAAGGAAATGCGACAGAAAAACTAATTGAAAAGGAAGACAATTATAAAGCATAATTGATTATTGCTTTAGATGAACTAAGATAAGAAAACAAGTCACTCAAGAAATAATTGATGAAACAAAAGGAAAGTGTTCACATTTTTTAAGAATCCCAACAGGTCATCGAGAACTTAAGAACTCATCTAGAAGAAGTCAGAAATATCGAATAAAATCTTGAATATCAAAAGCAGTATTTGGAAGCCAACATAGAAGCACAAAAGGAGGAAGCGGAAATGAGAGAGAATATATTGAAATATCATCTTAAGGAAATAACTAAAGATCTAAACCAGCTTGAGGCAAAGTTTGGTCAAGAAGAGAAAGGACTTGAAGAAGAAATAATCAAATTAAAAATTCATCTTGAAGAAGAGAAAAGAACAGAAGAATTCATGAAGTTTCAGATAATGAAGAAAGAAGAAGAGGTTGAGAATCTTGGAGAATAAGTTGTCACATTGAGAAGTAAAATCGTCAAGATCAACAAGAACATTGAAGAGACAAAAACATTAACATTAGTTATAGAGAATGAAGAGAAGAACTCAAGGTTGCTAGAAAAGAAGAATGAAGAAAATAGAACGAGTTACGCAGAGGTACTCAAAGGAAAGAATCATGGTCAACCATAATCTAAGAAAACTATTGAAGATACATATTCAAGAAGACCATTAATGTTCAAGACACAAAGAAGATTCAGTCATGATCATGATCAGTAAAGGCATAAATTCAAAAGGACTACACCACAAAGAAGATCATTCACTCCTAGGTATGGAAATTTATTTTATGGTCATTTTTTTATTGTACTAATTTTAGACATAAGGTTGCAGATTGCAGGGATTATAAATTGAATGTTCAAGCAATAAATGTCTATGTGGTCGCACTTAACATTGAATGTTACAAATGTCATAACTATGGACACATATCTAGTGATTGTATAAGCATGATCAATACTTCCATGAAATAAAACACTGATATAAGATATAAGAAAGTATGGATAAGAAAACATGAAGAACATGTGAACAAAGACTAGGTCCCAGAGATCACAAGATTGGAAATAAAACGAGATGAAGTAAATTATATAGAGAAAAAGAACGATGTGAGATACAGAAAGTTTTGGAAAATAACTAAAAGAAAATAAGGACATGTAAATAAGGAACAAGTTCAAGAGATTATACTTTCAGGAATTATAGTGAAAGATGAATCCATAGACAGAAAGAAAGAAGTCATAGCTCAAAGAGATGATGAATATACCAATGAAGATGATGATGAATACACATCAGAGGAGGAACTTTTCTAATCCATCCATCTTCGATACTCCTAAGTAATATGAATATTAGACAGGGGGAGTGTATGTAGTACCTGAGATAGACCATAGAACCATCCTTCAAGCAGCTTGCAGAATTTGAGTAGACAGAGTCAATGCATTTAGTTATAAGTAGTACAATATGATAGATTAATTATATGTACTAGTACTTCATGATAGTACATTGACATATGAGTAAAAATTATGGACAATTGTGTAGAAGGGTCTTGAACAATAAGGACATATATGGATGTGAAATCATCTTTTCTCAATCTGAAACTTGAAGAAGAAGTCTACATTGAACAACTGGTTCCTAGAGCATGGTACTCTAGACTGGATAAATATCTACAATGGGTAGGGTTAAGAAAAGGAAGTGCAGACAACAACCTATACATAAAGGTAACTCAATATGGTATTTTATTAATTGAAGTTTATATTGATGATATTATTTTTGGATGTACTAATGACAGGTTAAGCCAAAAATTTGCAAAGGATATGTAGAATGAATTTGAAATGTCATTACTTGGAGAACTATCCTTCTTTCTGGGTCTTCAGATACATCAAAGAAACCAAAGAATTTTTATTTCTCAAACTAAATATATCATAGAAATGCTAATGAGGTTCAGAATGGAAGATTCCAAACTAGTTACCACTCCTATGAAAACCAGTTGCAAGTTGAGAAAATATGATGATTCAAAGTCTACAGACCAGAGGTAATAATGTTCAATAATTGGTAGCTTACTATATGTGACAATATCCAGACCAGATGTAATGCAGGCAGTTGGACATATGGCAGGATTTCAAACAACACTAAAGGAATCACATGTTTAGCAGTGAAGAATATTTTTAGATATCTCAAAGGAACAAAAGAGTTTGGATAATGGTATCCAAAAGGAATGGATCTATCACTTATTTCCTACAAAGATGCAGATTGAGAAGGTTGCATTGATGACCAATGAATCACTTGTGGAACAAGATTCTACTTGGGAGAGTGTTTATTATCTTGGCTAAGAATCATCAATCTCTTTATCTACAACCAAAGCAGAGTATATTGCACCAGTAGGATGGTGTACTCTGGTTCTATGGATGAAACAAAATTTGACAGATATAAATGTTGAGTATGATGATCCCATTTCAATCTATTGTGATAATACAATCACCATCAATATCACAAAGAACCCGGTGATGCACTCAAAGACAAAGAACATTCCAATAAAGTATCACTTTCTATGAGAACAGGTTGTAGAGAAGAACATCATAATTGAATATATGGGCACAAAAGAACAAGTGGCATACATATTTACAAAACTACTTCCAAGGGAAGCCTTTGAGTATTTTCTCCAGAGACACAGAGTAATTTCTACTCCAAAATGAATTCTTTTGAATGCTTATCTTATATATCTTAGATTTACAGGAGGAAGCACCATAAAGAGGACATTTTAGGTTGGTTGATCAGTTTCAGGAAGAGTTCAGTCAGGGGGAGTAGCCCCAGATGGAAATATACCTTTTCCATTGATGACAGAGGGGGAGACATTTATCAAATGTGAAGGTAAATGCTTGGAGAAAGAGCACATAGACATGGTTCCAGGGGGAGTGATGGTCACAGGGGGAGCATGAGTGATATGAATTTGGTATTGCATCAGAGTGTTGACATCAATTCCAAAGGGGGATATTGTTTATTAATTGGGTTGGTTGTCATTGATGTCAACCCTTGAAGAAAGTTTGGTCAAAAATTCTGGTAGCACAAAGGTTTCTCTAATGGACCCAAGTTTTTTTAATGGATAATGGTATGAGTTTTGATATATTTGTAGGCAAGACTATTCTAGATGGATAGTACATGTGATTTTATTTCGAGTGGTATGTGGAAGGTCACATAACTCCTCACGGTTAGAGAGTTATGGCCATGTGAAGTTGGATAACCCTCATGAGTCATCTAGAAGCCCCAAAACCTCAAAGTAGTCAAAGTGGTTGCAAAGAAGAAATTATTTAAATAATAAAGTGAAGTTATGAGTGTAMTATAAKCCAAAGTGGATACAAAAAAWATKATTTAAATAATAAAGTTAATGGARAAATTACTAAGTGGACAAGTGGTTAGAWGTGGGTTAGCCCTAAAATAAGGAAAGTGGTTTAAGATATTTTAGAAGGTAAATAATAAAGTGAAGTGATGAGTGTACTATAATTCAAAGTGGATACAAAATAAATTATTTAAATAATAAATTTAATGGAGAAATTACTAAGTGGACAAGCGGTTAGAAGTGGGTTAAACCTAAAATAAGGAAAGTGGGTTAATATGGTTAAAAGGTAACCCCTTGAGGAAGCTACATGAAAGTATAAATAAGAGGCAAAGATCTCTCATTTTAATCAAAATTGATCATATTGAATATCTACAAGTGAATGAGGTAACCAAACTATATCTAAGCCGAATTTTAGAAGGAAGCTGAAGTAAAGAAGGCCGAAATTCAAGGGAGGATAAATTCTTTTGATGATGCTTTGTAAGGTATGTTATTTACAAGTCATCTCCCCATTTTCGCAATAAAGTTTTTCCTAGAATGATTCATACCATGAAACTGGGAGTTCGTTGAGGAAACATATCCAAGCAACTTTGATAAAAATTTTATCTTGTGGGTCATTGTATTTTTGGAGTTACGCTCCGTGGAAAAGAAGGTTTGTGGCTAGTCCTAAAACTAGTCTAAAAATGGTGTTTTGGGTAAAAACGTCATCACTTCTTCATAACAGATCCAAATTTAGTAAGACCAAATGTATTTGTTAGAATATAGTCTGTAGTATTTTTGTACCATTTTTAGATGAAGGAAAAACAAAATTCATGCAGGGCACGCTCTACAAGTTCTCTCTCTAGAATAAGACAAAATTCAACAAGGTATGCCATTTTTGCTATAACGCTTTTTATGAGAGGTTCCAAGTAGTGAAATCTAGAAGAATTGCATAAAAGGCACTGAAGAACATTGTGTACCATTTTTAGATCTTTATTCATTATAGGTACATAGTTATGATTATTGAAATTTAGGGTTGTTGACTAATCCAAAATTAGTCATGTGAGACTAAAGTAAAGTTTGATGAAAATGCTAGTCTCTTGTTGTTAAAGTTAAGGAAGGCAGGTATGTGATAATATACACCAGGTCTGTTACAGAGTTACAAATCAGATTTGGATGATGAAATTGATGAGGGATTTTGGTTGAGGTACATGTTGGGTACGTGGTTGTGACAAGTAGTTGATGAGTTGAAACATACATGAGGTGTATAGTTGATGATGTTGGTACATATTTATGAGTCATAGTTGATGCATGATTGATACACACTTCATACATGGCAAGAGACACTTGTTATTAGTATTGTTGACACATGGTTTATGGATGATGTACAATACTTGTCTTGGTAAATTATTGGAAGCACATATTGATATTGGTGATGATTATTAGTTGTTGTGTTATGCTTGGTTGATGCACATATTGGAGATATTGTGCATATGGTTGAGGGTTTTCTTGGTGATTAGATATGATTTGGTTAATAATATTGATGAGAAATGTTGTTGTGATAAGTTGTTTGGATAGGTTATTGTGACAGGTTATTCGTACAGGTTTGGTGCATGGTTGATGCACTTGTTTATGGTACAAGTTGAGGTACATGTTGATATATGGTACATGTTGTCATAGGTACAGGTTGTTTGGTACAGTTTGATTGGTACATATTTACAATAGTATGTCTCACAATGATAGTGTGACAGTGGTTCCATCATTCTACTTCTACGTTAAGGTGGTTGAACGAGGTAAGGATAGGTGGTTGTAGCCAGCTTCTAGTTGTATCCAAAGAACATAGGGGGTTTTAGCTTCCTTCTAGTTGTATCCCAGAGAATTGGGGAGTTCGATCTTCCCTCAGGTTCTAGCTTGAGAAACTAGGGTGTTGGATCCTCCTTCCACTTGCACCTAGAAAACAGAGGAGGTTGGTGCTTCCAATGAATGTAATTCTTAAAGACATATAAGAAAAAGCATTTTTTGGTTTTCTGTCACTTTGGGTTTCCACATAAAAACAATGGTGTACTGTGTATGTGTATTATTTCTCATTTGTTCATTTTTTATTTACTCTGCAACTATTGGATGATAATGCTACATTGATACAACACTTGCATTTTGTGGTTAAAAAATATTGTATTGCTCTATTACTGATTCACCCCTGCTCTAAATAATACAACATGTGTTATGGGATGACAGAATAACCACTAAAAGGTCTATCTCCACATCACCTTTTCAAATTTTATATGGTACAGAGGCAGATTTTTCCTACCTCAATAGGATTTCTAATGAGGAGACTTCTGGAAGAGAAAGAAGCTGAACCAAATGAATCTATAAGGAGAATAAACCAATTGGTCCATGTGCAACAAATGAAAGAATAGGTCTTCAATAAAGCACAACTGCACCAATATACAATCAAAATAATTTTTTACAAACACACCAAGGAAGATGATTTCAAGGTGAATGATTTGGTACTAAAGTGGTATGTAAGAAATGAAGACATAGGGAGGCATGGGAAGTTCAATCATCTTTGGATGGGGCCATTCAATATTGTTGCATACCATGGGAACAATGCCTATTTGTTGCAAGAGCTTAATGGAGCACCTCTGAATGGCAGGTTTCTCAAACATTATCTTGTTTAGAAAAAAAATTTAGTTTGTTCATGTCATTGTAAATAATCATTTTCATTATCAGATAAAGAATTATGAATTAGTAATTAGTAGAAAATTGAACCTCGAAGTGAAGGCCCTAAGTTTATGCTGAATTTAGTCATAATTGTATCAAGAGGGTCTGGAAACAAGTTTGTTTTGTCATTTTAGAGACTTTGAGTCAAATAAATCCCAATGCTAAGGCACTTGGTTTGATTTTCTTTGCTACCTCACTGGGAGGATATCATCCTGATTAGAGCCAGTTGTTAGCACCATACTTTTTTCAATTAGATTTAGTCCTAGATGAGTCATAGTTAGTGCGTCAAAGTTTATAAGGTCAGTGACCAAATAAAGAGTGGTTCAAAATCATCGAGTAATGGGTTTTGCCATAAGTTGGTTAAAGGGGTGTAAGGTTCACCACATTTAAATAGTAAAGGCCCACTTCCCTAAGTCTTGAGTCATGTCGGAAAGGTGTAAATTATGTACCAAAATAGAGTTAATTGGTTGGGATAAAGGTCACATCTAAAGATATTATGAGCATGATTCCCTAATCATGAAGTTAGAAAAGTAAACAATCATGGCACTCCTATCATTTGTAATTTACATACTTCAAAAGTGTACCCCTTGCATGAGTGTTTTGCGCAAATATTCAACCTGCTTTCTAATGATGCAAGAGCATCGCCAGCACATCAAGCGAGCAATCACATCAAGTGGAAAACCAGCTGGAAAAGCCAACACAAATTTTGGAATGCCTTGGAATTGTTGCGCGATCTTAAATGAGTCATTTAAGAAATGGCACACTTGTATATATTGTAAATGGACCTTGAGCGGGTAGCTCTCGTCCTTTAAGTAGATAGATGACATTTAATAGATTTAATGCTGGTAGATAGGAAATTAATTCTAGATTTGATAGCTTTAGAGTCCAAGAGGGAAAACGGATATAGACACCCTCGTTTGTACATTGTAACATAACCCCTGAGCATAGAACAAGAGCAAGAAGAGAAGAGTATGTAGAGAATTGTATGAAGGACACCCATGTATAGGCATTTGAATTAATAGAAGAAGCTTTAATTCAATTTCATGGTTTGTGTTATTTCTCTGTGTTGATGTTGTTATACTCATGAATGTTTGCTTCCTGTCATATATTTTCTTTTATATGTTGTGTATGTGATTTCATGGTTGAATTGAAGTCTGAGAGGGTGAGTGAATGAGTTTCAATTGTTTCTCTAATTGAGCCAGAGGATTCCTGCAAGGAGTGCAGTTGAATTGTCCGCAAGGAGTGCGTTGACAGAAGGGCTCAATTGGAGTTAAATTTTGTTCTCATTCATACCAGGAAGGTGCAGTTAGGCACAGTTCCGTGCAAGGAGGGCACAGGCCAAGCTAAGTCTTAGAGTTGTGATTCTGAGAAGAGTGTTAGAAGACTGCTGCTGCAGGTGAATGCAGAGTCAAAGGAAGTCCAAACAGCTGAAGTGTTTGCAGAGTTTCTACAAGGAGTGCGAGCAAAGTGTTCCTTTTCTTAAGGGATTGAAGCTGGAGAAAGCTTAGGAGGAGTGGCACCTTCAAATCTGTTGAAGGACTGCACAGAAGGGTTCACGTTAAGAAATCCTCAAAGAGGGGAAACGACGGTCACGATCTATGGAGGGAATTCAGGAAAATCCCAGTGACCATTAGATTTAGCAGGAGTTACAAAGGGGTCAAAAATAGCGAGCAGAGGAAAAGTCTCGGAGGAGTCATCGGGATATTTAATCATCGGGGATTCCGAGAGTGCAGGAATCACGACAGTAGGAATCACGATCCGTGATATCCCGAAAGGATTAGAACCATCCATCATGTGGGACACGTGTCAGAGGATCCAAAGGAGTCGGGGTTCAGCTCATCGTGAATTCTAGGAGTGAAGAAATCGTTGAATCAAGAATCGTGATTTCACGATACCTGATAAGGCGACGAGGAAGTGGTGACGTGGAGGGGTAAGCTCTCACGTGCGTCGGGGATCGGCATATCGGAATTCTCGGCGACGGCTCCATAGTCATAGCATTACAGTGGAGGACAGGTGTTACCCATATCGAGGTTCGGGACTTGGAAAGTTTCGTGGGCTAGTGCAACGGGAATCGCGATATCCCGATACGCGATTTCCCGATTTTTCACGGGAGTATGGGCCACAGTGGAATAGGTAAGTAGATAGGTGGTATCCCATATCAGAATTCGAGGCATCAAAGTTTTCGAAGGTAAGAACCTCTCGCACATTGGAATCACGATTCGCGATATCCCGATAGAAGGATAGACGGTGGAGAAGTCAACCCACACGTGCATCGGGTAATCAGCACATCGGGGCTCGGAGTTTGGAAATCCAATTTGTTGACATCGCGAGTAGCGATTTTCTGATAGGAAGAACACCAATAGCAGGGGATAAAGTCAATGATTGATTCGCATTGGGTTTCAGGGAATCATGAGGCATAAGGCACACGACCACAGAATTCGGGAAATCGCAAATTCCGATTTCCCGACCGTTAAGGGAGATCTTTGAAGAGTTGTTGTGGGTAAGGAAAATTCCCGATAGGGAATTAGAAGAACATATGGGTTCTTCAGGCTACAAGTGGAGAGAAGGTCCTGTGTGAGCAACGTACCTGAGGGTGCAGTTGCATCAAGTGTGGTATCAAAGCGGGAAGTTATTTTCTTTCTGTAGGAGAGAAATAAGAGAAAATTCGCCATGCCGCCCAGAAGAGAAATATAGTCACCTGATCCAGAGGACAGGGAGGTACAAAGAAGAGGCAAGCCGACAGGGAATCCAGAAATGGAGAGACAGATGCGTGATCTCCGAGTGAGACTAGAAGATATGGAGGCAGCATAGAGACGCACAGCCAGTGCTAGAGATCTAAGTGACTCCGAAGGAGAAGTTGAAGCCGAACAACAAGGAGAAGTTGTAGCCAAGGATGCAGCGAATGAATGACTGATTAAAGCTATCGCCAGGATGGGTGCGAAGGCGAAGATGGAAATTCCAGTCTACGAAGGAAATCTGGATGCAGAAGAGCTACTGGATTGGATCCGAGCTCTTGACACCTACTTCGACTATGAATATATCGAAGAGGATAGGAATGTTAGACATGCTATCACACGCTTGAAGGGACATGTAGCATTGTGGTGGGATAATCTTCAAGAAGATAGACGCTGCAAGGGAAAGCAGAAGATTAAAAGCTAGGATCGAATGATTGCAAAGATGAAAGCGAAATTCATCCCAAGAGACTATCAAATTACTCTGTTCAGGAGGATGCAGAACCTGAGACAGAAGTTGATGACAGTGAAAGAATACACTGAGGAATTCTACCGACTGAACATCGGAGCAGGTCATTAGGAGAGCGATGATGAGAAGGTTGCTAGATATCTGAATGGTCTGAGATATGACATTCAGGATGAAATAAGTATGGAAACTATCTGAACGGTTGAGGATGCTTACCAGATGGATCTGAAAGCAGAAGAGAAGCTGAGATGTAAGAAAGGTCAGTGAGGGTGAGGTAGAAGTCAACCCAGAGGCAAGGCAGTTTCCCAGGATAAATTCCAGAAGCCCAAGGAGGAATGGAAGAAACCTCAGGGTAAAGTTGAAAGAGGTGGAACCTCACAATGACAACCATATGTTGAAGAAAGAGGGAAACATACAGAGCAGAGCGGAGGATATGTTGACAACAACTCATTTCCTCGTACCAAAGGCAGAGGAAGAGGAAGAGGTGGAGTAATCACTTGCTTCACATGTGGAAAGAATGGGCACAACTCTTATGAGTGTCTAGAGAAAAAGAAGGACATTGGAGAAGCTCACATCACTAAAGCGCAAAGGTGTGATGTTGAGGCAGAAGACGCAGAAGGAGGAAGGTCACTGATGATGCGTAAAGTTCTCTTAACACCCAGAAAGGAGGTGGAGGACTCAGCTCAAAGGACTAGACTATTCAGAACAGATTGCAAAACCAAGGATAGGGTGTGCAAGGTCATTGTTGACAGTGGTAGCACGGATAATCTCGTTTCCACAGAGATGGTAGAGAAACTAGAGCTGGAGACGACTGATCATCCCAGTCCGTACAAAGTTTCGTGGCTACAAAAAGGACACCAGGTAACTATTACTAAACAATGCTTGGTTGAATTCAAAATAGGTGGATATAATGATAAAATCTTATGTGATGTCATTCCCATGGATTTATGTCATTTATTGCTGGGTAGACCATGGAAATATGACAGAAATGTGATTCATGATGGGAGAATGAACACATATACTTTGGAGAAGAATGGGAGAACCCATATGTTGCTTCCAATAAAGGATAAGGAGGTGAAGCTGGAAGTAAACAACACGATACTTCTCATGAGTGGGAAGGAACTTATTACAGAGGTAAAGAAGAAATAAGATCCACAATTCTTTGTGGTCAGGAAACCGAGGATTGTTCTGACTAGCACAAGAGTGGATGATTTACCAGATGAGATTCAGGAACTGCTGGAAGAGTTCGCTGACATCATAGTGGATGAATTACCTCATTCGTTGCCACCGACGAGGAGTTTGAGTCATCATATTGATCTCATACCAGGATCTAGTTTGCCGAACAAAGCTGCATACAGATTGATGCCTCAAGAAAATGAAGAGGTCAAGAAGCAGGTCTAGGAGCTATTGGACAAAGGATTAGTAAGGGAAAGTCTGAGCCCATGTGTTGTTCCGACAGTACTCAGTTTGAAGAAAGACAGAGGCTGGAGGATGTGTACTGATTCAAGAGTGATAACCAAGATAACCATCAGGTACAGGTTTCCACTACCGAGAATGGATGATTTAATGGATTGCCTGAGTGGGGAAAAATATTTTTCAAATATTGATCTGAAGAGCGGATACCACCATATTCGCATGAGAGAAGGTGATGAGTGGAAAACAACCTTCAATACTAATGAAGGGTTGTATGAATGGCTAGTCATGTTGTTTGGCTTAACAAATGCACCAAGTACCTTTATGAGGTTAATGAATGAAGTCCTGAAGGAATTCATCGGGAAATTTGTCATTGTTTATTTGGATGACATACTGATTTACAGTAAATCAGAGGCAGAACACCTGAAGAATTTGGCTATAGTGATGAGGAAACTATAGTAGGAGAAGTTGTTGATAAACATGAAGAAGTCCTCGTTCATGAAGACAGAGCTCATTTACTTGGGTTTTGTTTTTCAGTGAATTAATTGAATATGGATCCGAATAAAGTGGAAGTGATCAAGAATTGGCCATCACTGAGAAATATTTTCGAGGTGAGAAGTTTTCATGGATTAGCTAGTTTCTACCGGAAGTTCATCGGGAATTTCAGTGGAATTAGTGCAGCGATGATGGACACAATGAAAAAGAGACATAAGTATTTTCACTGGACAACAGAGGCTGAGAAGAGCTTCAATCTGTTGAAGCGGAAGATCACGGAACAACCAGTGTTGGTGTTGCTGGACTTCCAGAAAAAATTTCAGGTGAAATGTGATCCAAGTGGGTTTGCCATCGGAGCAGTCTTGAGTCAGGAGGAAAGACCGATTGAATATTTCAGCGAGAAGATGGATGAAGCGAAACTGAAGTACTCCACGTATGATAAAGAATTTTATGCTATCATACAGGCGTTGAAGAAATGGAGGAATTACTTGATTCCAAAAGAATTTGTATTGTACAGTGATAATCATGCATTACAGTTTGTGACTCAACATGAGAAGTTGAATCAGAAACATGCTAAATGGGTAGAGTATATGTAGAATTTCACATTTGTGATTAAACATATTTCAGGTACCGCTAACAAAGTGGTTGATGCTTTGAGAAGGAAGTGTTTGTTGCTGCAGGAATTTCGAGTCAAAACGTTGGGTTTTGAAAATCTCAGGGACATGTATGCAGGTGATGCAGATTTTGCAGAGGCGTATGAATCAATTGAGAATCCAGTTCTCAGAGATAAAATCCTGTGGATAGATTATATGATCTAGGAGGGATTGTTGTTTAGAGGCAATCAACTGTGTATTCTGAAATGCTCCATGAGGGAGAATCTGTTAAAAGAAAAGCACAGTGGTGGATTAGCAGGACACTTTGGCCATGAAAAACAATTCGCGAAACTGAATGAATCAAGCGATTTATTGACAGATGTAGATTTTTCCAGCATTCGAAGGGGAGAAAGCAGAATGCAGTACTTTATCATCCATTGCCCATACCGGAGAGGCCATGTGAGGCAATAAGCTTGGATTTCGTATTGGGGTTGCCAAAGACACAAAGGGGCGTTGGTTCAATCTTTGTGGTAGTGGACAGGTTTTCTAAGATGGCACATTTCATTCCATGCCAAAATACCAGCGATGCGACTCACATTGCAAATATGTTCTTCAAGGAGGTCATTCGACTTCATGGACTGTCGAAAAGCATAGTTTCAGACAGAGACATGAAATTCATAGGGCATTTTTGGAGGACCTTATGGAAGAAGCTGGGAACTAACCTGGCATTTATGTTTTCTTACCATCCACAGACGGATGGAAAAATGGAAGTGGTCAACAGAAGTCTGGGGGACTTGCTGAGAAGTTTGGTGATAGAGCACCATAGCAGCTGGGATAGCATATTGCCACAGGCAGAGTTTGCATACAACAATTCAGTGAATCGGAGCACAAGAAGAAGTCCATTTCAGGTTGTATATGGGATGCAGCCGAGAGGAGTTTCTGAATTGAGGGATTTAGAACAGATTGCTACTAGCAGCGCTAGTGCAGAAGAGTTTTTTGAATCGATGAGGGAACTTCACAGTAGAGTGAAGTAGTGACTGATAGATTCAAATCAGGAATATAAGCGCAGAGCAGATCAACATCGGAGACAACTTCAGTTTGAAGTTGGTGATCTAGTTTTGGCACATTTGAGGAAGGAAAGGTTCCCAAGGGGAGCATACAATAACTTGAAAATGAAGAAAATCGATCCATGTAAGGTCTTAAGAAAATTCGGGGAGAATGAATATGAGATTGAGTTGCCAGAGGGAATCGGAATATCTCTGATATTTAATATTGCAGAATTATACCCATACAGGGACGGAGAAGCAGAAACTGGAACTGAGCAACCAGTAATCCAGTGGATGACACAATTACCAGTTGCAGAAAAGCCACAGATGGAATGCATACTGGACAAGCGAGTGGGTAAGAAGACCGGGAGGAAAGAATACTATGAGTATCTGGTCAAGTGGAAGAATCATCCAGTTGAAGATGCCAGCTAGGAGAGTGAAGAAGTGATACAAAAGCATGGACAGACTGTGCAGGAGCTCATGGACAGGAGCCCATGAAAGTTTTCAAGCCGAGGAGTATGATGCAGGAGCATCGCCAACACATCAAGCGAGCCAGCACATCAAGCGGAAAACTAGCTGGAAAAGCCAACAAAAATTTTGGAATGCCTTGGAATTGTTGCGCGATCTTAAATGAGTCATTTAAGAAATGGCGCACTTGTATATATTGTAAATGGACATTGAGCGGGTAGCTCTCGTCCTTTAATTAGATAGACGACATTTAATAGATTTAATGTTGGTAGATAGGAAATTAATTCTAGATTTGATATCTTTAGAGTCCAAGAGGGAAAACGGATATAGACACCCTCGTTTGTACATTGTAACATAACCCCTGAGCATAGAACAGAAGCAAGAAGAGAAGAGTATGCAGAGAATTGTATGAAGGACACCCATGTATAGGCATTTGAATTAATAGAAGAAGCTTTGATTCAATTTCATGGTTTGTGTTATTTCTCTGTGATGATGTTGTTATACTCATGAATGTTTGCTTCCTGTCATATATTTCCTTTTATATGTTGTGTATGTGATTTCATGGTTGAATTGAAGTGTGAGAGGGTGAGTGAATGAGTTTCAATTGTTTCTCTAATTGAGCCAGAGGATTCCTGCAAGGAGTGCAGTTGAATTGGCCACAAGGAGTGCGTTGACAGAAGGGCTCAATTGGAGTTAACTTTTGTTCTCATTCATCCCAGGAAGGTGCAGTTAGGCACAGTGCCATGCAAGGAGTGCACAGGCCAAGCTAAGTCTCAGAGTTGTGATTCTGAGCAGAGTGTTAGAAGACTGTTGCTGCAGGTGAACGCGGAGTCAAAGGAAGTCCGAACAGCTAAAGTGTTTGCAGAGTTTCCGCAAGGAGTGTGAGCAAAGGGTTCCTTTTCTTAAGGGATTGAAGCTAGAGAAAGCTCAGGAGGAGTGGTGCCTTCAAATCTATTGAAGGAATGCACAGAAGGGTTCACGTCAAGAAATCCTCAAAGAGGGGAAACGACGGTCACAATCTGTGGAGGGAATTCGGGAAAATCCCAGTGACCATTAGATTTAGTAGGAGTTACAAAGGGGTCAACACTAGCGAGTAGAGGAAAATTCTCGGAGGAGTCATCGGGATATTGAATCATCGGGGATTCCGAGAGTGTAGGAATCACGACAGCAGGAATCACGATCTGCGATATCCCGAAAGGCTTAGAACCGTCCATCATGTGGGACACGTGTCAGAGGATCCAAAGGAGTCGGGGTTCAGCTCATCGTGAATTTTGAGAGTGAACAAATCGTTGCATCAAGAATTGCAATTTCGCGATACCCGATAAGGCGACGAGGAAGTGGTGATGTGGAGGGGTAAGCTCTCACATGCGTCAGGGATTGGCATATCGGAAGTCTCGGTGACAAGAAAATCATCGCAGGAGGAGTCGCGATACTCCAAAACGCGACGGCCCCATAGTCATAGCATTACAGTGGAGGACAGGTGTTACCCATATCAGGGTTCGGGACTTGGAAAGTTCCATGGGCTAGTGCAACGGGAATCGTGATATCCCAATATGTGATTTCCCAATTTGTCACGGGAGTATGGGCCACAGTGGAACAGGTAAGTAGATAGGTGGCAGCCCATATTGGAATTCGAGGCATCAGAGTTTTCAAAGGTAAGAACCTCTCGCACATTGGAATTGTGATTCGTGATATCCTGATAGAAGGATAGAAGGTGGAGAAGTCAACCCACACGTGCATCGGGTAATCAGCACATTGGGGCTCAGAGTTTGGAAATCCAATTTGTTGTAACAACCTCCTTGTTACGACAACAAATCTGATAACCGGAGCAATTTTTTATTTTTATTTTTGTTAAAAGTGTGTGCGCGCGTGTACAAGGAAACACCCCAAATGACTCTGCGTCTCTACTCGACGACGAATAAGACGCAACCAAGAAGAACATAACAAGACGACAAGGACGCAAGACAAAATCTGCATTCATAAACGACGGTCCCCGACAATAAGTAACACTGACTAACTTCCCATCCGTCCTACCCTACAAGGTTAGGACCTCCAAGACACTTAAGCAACGCTCAAGCCCAGGTTCCCATCGATTTTAACCATTTAAGGTCTCAGCGCCGGAGACAGTTCTGAGGATTATGGAGGTCTCTACATCCCACCCGACGCAAGTATACCAACACACAGAGCTTACGACCTAGCACAAAATTAACTTAAACAAGGGACTACAATCTACAAGATTTCTAAGGCCATTTCATCGTGCTACCTTAGATTATAAGTTTTTCATCAAGGTACCCTCTAGTTTTGCAGCGAAGGACCTTAAGGTGCAAGTCCGAACTTTATTGGATTTAGCATTTAACAATATAACTAATCGTTATACTCGCAAACCTTGTATAGCTTCCAATATCATTTAACATAGTGGTTGTCATTTAGTCTACAACCTAAATCAATTTACGCTATGTTCCAAGGTCGTTCAACGCAATCATTAAAAATCCACAATAACATTAACGCAATAATCTGAATTGACACATCAACGATAGATAACTATGGACTAACATTTAATGCAACTAGGCCATATTTACAATCAATACTCAGCGCAAAAACTCTAAAATCATCATGACACCACCTCTCTCCTTTCTTATGAGATATCATCTAAGTTAATAAAATATCCTGATAATATAATAAAATGCTAAGGTAAATTTAAGGATCCAAATGATAAAAGTCAAAAAGGAATTTATTGTATAATTAAAAGGAGTGGGACATTATTAAAATAGAGGAAAACTAATTATCATAAATTTTGATTTGAAGGAAAATCAAAATATAACCCTTAGGATATTCTTATTACAATAAAATATTTTTATGGTGATAGAAGATTCCTTCACCAGAATCACTTTAAATTGCATAAATATGAAGCATTTGGAATTTCATAAGTGGCATGATATACCACTTGGATTTGCATTACTTCCATGTATAACATAATATACCATTTCCACATTTGAACTTCATGAGTATCGTAATATACCACCTTTACATATCACCTTAACAATAAAATTACGGTCACCAACATCGATCACCGTGTCAATTTACACTATTCACAACAGTAAAAAGGTAGTAGCAATTACACTAAACGACAATACTCTTACCCTATGGTCAAAATACAAGGATAACCTCATACGTCCATAATTAACGTCATAATTAAATTAACAACTATGGAGGAATTACTATTGACCCTCATTTTAGCCCTGTTAGGTGAACATGTGATACTAAATTACAATATTGAAATAGAAGTGCAAAATAATTATACGATTACTAAATTAATTAAATCCTTTATGTAAAATTAATTTAATCCTTCTTGCTTATACCTGTATAAGAAATAAGTGAGTGTGACAGTGCCATTTTATGGATTTATTCACTTTATGTAAAATAATTAGAGATCCCAATTTTACCCTTCGCTCATTTAACTTATCGACATATCTAAATTCATTGAGTGATCAAGAGCAAATGCGAATTAATAAGTTGTCTACAATTTCCAGTGAAGAGGGCCGCAGCATATCTATTTCATTGATTGATCAAGAGCATATGCAGACTAATGCGTGGTTCACCATATGAAATTACTACAGCAATGAAATAATACGGTATCAATGCTAGACCTCGCGCATCCTATTATAACAGCAAACTACGAATTCAGAACATATTTATTATTAACAAAAAGGGCGAATTATCCGTTTCGGAGACCAACCGAACTGTTTTATTCATGGCGCAAATTCCCAAAAGGTAGAAGGGTTGGTATGTCGAGGTAAACGTGGGAAATGCACCCAGAAATTCGCTGGCAGCGTTAGGTGAAACTGACACTGGAAGCGTGGCTGTTATAGACCACGCCCTGGACATTCTCTCCATGCGAATTCATTAAAGAAATGAATATGGACCGACAGGGGGTTAAGTTCTGTAAAATATTTTTCTTTTTCTTGTCCTAAAACAATTTGGGCGTTACTACGATATGCGAGAGATTCAATTAAAACCCTCAGCAACGCAATGTTTAATCAATCAATTCCTCCACCATTGATGTGGTGGATGCTCTTAGGAAAGAAACGCAAATACCTTCTGTTCTGGGTTTTCCAGAAATTTAAATAATATATAATAAAATCTGGAATGAAACACGAATACCTTCTGTTCTGGGTTATGCAGAAATTTAAATAATACATAATAAAATCTGGAATGAAACGCAAATACCTTCTATTCTGGGTTTTGCATAAATTTAAATAATATATAATGAAATCTAGAATGAAGGAACACGCCTATATCTACATCGAATGAAGGGAGCCATCTTCAGTATTCAACGAAGGGAATCTAAACCGCTCGCATGTGTGACATCCGAATTCATTTTCTCAATCTGACAAACCTTCCATAGCATCCTATAAATAACCAGCTGTCTATCTTTTATCTAAAGCTTACTGGAACCCCAAGAAAACACTCAGTCTTCTACCAATCTTTTAAACGATACAATGTGAAAAGAAAAAGGAAAATAAAACGCAGAGGTTCCCTTACTCGGAGATGAGTTCGTGCCATCCAGAAACGCAGGGAAATAGCAAGTTGTTCAATCTTTAATCCAAGCATATCAGAGATGAGTTCGTGCCATTCAAAAATGCAGGGAAATAAACAGGCTATCAGTCTTTAATCCAAATCTTATCAGAGATGATTTCGTGCCATTCAAAAACGCAGGGAAATAAATCGGCTATCAATCTTTAATCCAAAGCGCACTGGAATTCCACTCTACGGTACCCACGGCCAAGGCGTAAAACACAAAGGCAGAGGCTGGTAAAACGAAGCCCACTGTCTTCTATATTCAACCAGAAGGTAAAAAGAAATGGAGAACCCCCAAAAATGAACCCACACTGTATTTGATGCCCAGAAATAAAAAGAAATGCCCAATACTCTATAAATATGCCCAGCATTAAAAGAAAGGCCCAATACGAATAGGAAATGCCCAATACTCTGCATATACACCCATCATTAAAAAGGAATTCCCATTACAAATGTAAAATGCACAATACACTGTACACACGCCCAACAATAAAAGGAGTAAACCCTACTGCCCCAAAACGCCCATTACAACATGAACCAATAAAATTTCATCAAAGAAACAGTGGTGAATACATTACTACAAGGTGGGTAGTAGCCGTAAGGGTTTCATGGTCATGCCAACACCCATTAAGCTACAGTTCACATACACGATTCACTCTTTATCCATTAAACTTCAAGTTGCACCAGCCATTAACTACAGTTTGTAAATATGCATAGCAAGATAGAAAACCGAGAGATTTACTTACCTGTGTCCTTAACGCTTGCAGCAATGTTTCTTGTGCTCCCGCCGCTCCAGCTCCTGCTTGCCGACCGCGAAGAACCCACTGGTACCTCCCAGCCAAATGCTAGGTTTACTCTTCTTCCCCCTCAGCCCCCCGAGCCGCAAAGGGGCCACACACAATCAGAGAGTAACTAGCTCCTTAGCTCGCCTCCAAGGCTGAGCTACCACTCAAGTCTGCTGAGAATTCCCAACTCCTACCAGCAATCAGTCAGTCTCCATTCTCTCAGCATAAGCATACCAATCTCAGCAAAAAGCCCCTTCTTTCCCCCTCCTCTTTTCTTTTTCTTCAGACTCAAACCCTAATTCTCTTTTCTCTTAGGTTTTCCCCCCTTTTTCTCTTTTGACTTTTTTATTTTTGTTTTTAGTTTATTTTGTTTATATATTTCATTTTTATTTTTCTTTTCAAAAAATTCAAGGGTATGTGCGCTCCTTTTTAGTTTCCTTTTATTTTCATGCTTAACTTTATTTGTTTATAATTTGTTTATAATATAATTATACATATATATATATTTTCATTTTTCTATTAGTAAGCATGCATTCATCATTTAATTTACCATTAATATATCTGTATATTTAGGATTAATGAGAGATTAAGGCGATGGCAAATCAGTATAGGGGAGAAGTAAATGTTTTACAAAAACGAATAAAGAGGATTTACGAGGAGGGATGGCGATATAGGAATGTGAACTAGACAAGTAAAAGGGAGATGGATACTGGAAGATCTAGGCGATGGAGGATAGTTTTATCAAGTAGACAAGGATAAAG
>ML793273.1:15053-56483 GCA_009831015.1 Picea engelmannii | reverse complement strand
TTTTAGTTTTAAGTAAAAATTAAGATAGATACAAGGTGTAGAAAAACATGTTTTTAAACTTTGCAACGTTTTCAGCTTGGTCAACTTCAAAAAATTCTAGAAATTATAATATTCATCCGTTAAATTCAAAATAATAGTCATAAAAAATAGAGTCTCTGTAGATTGTTGCATTATATTTTGTTTCTTCAAAACATAAGTTTAATAATATATAAATTGTTGTAGAAATAAGTAACTCATTATCATTCATTTCATGTTTAAGAAACATATTGTTAAACAATTGTCAAATTGACATATCAAATCGTGATAAACAAAAATTGAAAAATAGTCATTGGAAAGATAACACAATTCTTCACAAGTTTTGTTTTTACTGTAAAGTGAAATTCTAAATAAAAAAAAATACTTTTGTATGTCGGAAGTTGAATAACTTGTGAAAATACAATTTTTTTTCTCATAAAACAAGCAAAAGTGTAACCCATCTTCATGATTTCACCCAGGTATATCAACCTTATGAAATACTTCCTTGATGTTTTTGCATAGAGTTATGAAGATTTAAAGGTCTATGATACTAAGGTAATTCAACAGTAATTCCCATCAAGGATGATCATAAGAATTTCAAGAAAAAGTTGAGAAGAATCAACCCTCTACTGTTTCCATTGATTGAAAATGAGGTAAGGAAATTATTTCATGCCAATATTATTGTGCCCTTAAAATTTTCCAAGTGGGTGGCTAACCTAGTGCCTGTCAGGAAGAAAAGTGGTGAGATAAGATTATGTGTAGATTTTTAGAATCTAAACAAGGTGTCTCTCAAATACAATTATCCACTTCCTAAGATGGATTACATCCTGCATAAGGTGGTGGGATCTCACAAAATGTCAATGCTTGATGGTTTTTATGGATACAACCATATTATGGTGCATCTGGATGACCAAGAGAAGACAACTTTTACAACACCTTGGGGCATTTTCATGTATGCAAAAATGCCTTTTGGGCTTAAGAATGTTGGAGAAACTTTCCAAAGGGCCATGGAAATAGCCTTTGCTGATGAAAAGGTTAAGTTCATTGTAATTTACTTGGATGATATCACTATATTTTCAGATTATGATGATCAACATCTCGAACATCTAATAAAGGTTTTCCAGAAATGTAGAAAGTTTGACATCGCCTTAAATCCAAAAAAATCAAACATTGGAATGAAAGAAGGAAAATTGCTTGGATACATCATTTAAGAGGAATCCATAAAAATAGACCCCAATAGAGTGGAAGAAATTCTAAAGATCGACACTCCAAGGAGCAAGAAAGAGGTATAGTATTTCCTAGGAAAAGTAAATTTTTTGAGAAGGTTCATTCCCAACTTGGATGAGATGATAAAGTATATCACAAATATGATCAGGAAAGGAAATCAAATAAAATGGAATGTTGAATCTACGAATTCGTTTGAATATATTAAAGTGGGTCTGACCAAGGCTCTAGTGTTAGTCTACCCAAGTTTTTCAAAATATTTTATCTTGTTTTCCTTGCCTCAAAACACACCATTGTTGGCATTGTGTTGCAAAAAGAAGATAAAAACTTTGAAAAACCCATAGATTATTATAGCAGGACATTGAGAGACTCCCCATTAAGGCATGACATCATGGAAAAACAAGCATATGCCTTGGTGAAGGCCCTTAAATAATTCATAACTTATATTTTACATTCCCATGTCATTGCTTATGTGCCTAGAAATTCTATAAAGGATATTTTGACTCATATTGATCCTAAAGGGAGAAGGGGAAAAGGGATAGTAGTAATTTGAATATGACCTTAAAATCAGGCCTACAAATTGTTATGTTTTGGGAATCAATTTTATTCCTGATTTGTGGGAAAATTAAGAAGAAGAAGCAGTCCCACAGATATCCCATAAGTTCCTTGATTCTCCTTGGTATGCTGATTTTATTTACGTATTAAGAAACTTACAACCTCCTCTCAAATTGAGAAAAACCAAAGACAAATTTTTGAAGTTGAAAGAAACAAAGTTTTGTATTCTAGATAATTCTCTGTATTGGAAAGATCTAGGTGGGATCTTACTCAATTGTTTGTTGGAGGAAAAAATTAAAAAGGATATTAAAGAGTTTGAAGAAGGTGAGTGTGGGGGACATCATTATTGTAAGACCACTACACACAAAATATTGAGGGCAGGGTTCTATTGGCCTAGTATGTTTTTGGATGTATACAAGGAAGTTTCCAGCTGCCATGAATGACAGTTCTTTGATGGAAAAAGAAAGCTCCAACCCCTACCTTTAAATCCTATCTCTATTGAAGCATTGTTTATGCAACGGGGCCTTGATTGTATAGTATAAATTCATCCGCCATCCTCAACTCAACATAGGTGGATACTGGCAACCCCATACTACTTCACCAAATGGTCTGAAGGGGTCCCCACAAGGTAAGCTACTGATATTGTCATCATTCAATTTTTAGAGAGTAATATATTGTCTGGATTTGGTTTCCCAGTCAAGATCATTATTGATAATGCAACGACATTCAAATCTAATAAAATGGAGAAATTTTGTCCAAACTATAACATAAATTTCGGCCATTCCATAGCTTATTACCCACGGGGTAATGGGTTGTCTAAATCATCTAACAAAATATTGACCAAGTTTATTAAGAATATTTTGTAGGAAAAACGAAAGCTTGGCACAAAAATCTCATCTATGCATTATGGGATGACATAATCACCACTAAAAGGTCTATGTTCACATCACCTTTTGAGATTGTATATGGTACAGAGGCAATTTTTCCTACCTCGTTAGGATTTCCACTAAGGAGACTATTGCTAGAGAAATAATTTTAACCAAACGATGCTCTAAGGAGAATAAACCAATTGGTGCATGCACAACAAATGAGAGAACAAGTCTTCAATAAATCACAACTACACCAAGATAAAATGAAAATAATTTTCGACAGACACACCAAGGAAGATGATTTCAAGGTGAATGATTTGGTACTAAAGTGGGATACAATAAATGAAGATAGAGGGAGGGATGGGAAGTTCGATCATATTTTGATGGGACCATTCAAAATTGTTGCATACCATGGGGACAATTCCTATTTTCTACAAGATATTAATGGGGATATTATTGGTGGGGGACCTGTGAATGGAAGATTTCTCAAACATTATCTTCTTTAGAAAAAAATACAATATCTTCATGTCATTGTAAATAACCATTTTCATTTTCAGATAAAGCATTATGAATCAGTAATCATCAGAAAAATGAAGCCCGAAATGAACGTCCTCAGTTTATTCTGAATTTATCTATAGATCGGTCAAGAGGGTATGGGAACGAGTTTGTTTTGTCATTTTAGAGTCTTTGAGTCAAATAAATCCTAATGGTAAGGGACTTGGTATGTTGTTCTTTGCTACCTCACTGGGAAGATAGAATCTCCATTGGAGCCAGCTGTTAGCACTGTGTTTTTTTCAATTAGAGTTATTCCTATATGAGTCATAGTTTGTGCATCAAGGTTTATAAGGTTAGTGACCAAATAAAGAGTGGATTTAAATCATCGAGTAATGGGTCTGGGAATAAGTTGGTTAAAGGGTTGTAAGGTTTACCACGTTTAAATTGTAAAGGTCCACTTCCCTAAGTCTCGATTCATGTCGAAAAGGTGGAAATTATGTACCAAAATCGAGTCAAGTGGTTGGGATAAAGGTCATGTTGGAAGATATTATGAGAATCAGTCCATAATCATGAAGTCAAAAAAGTTAAAAATCATGGCACTGCTATCATTTTTACTTTGCACACTTCATAATTGTACCTGTTACACAAGTTTTCTGCGCAAATATTCAACATCCTTTCTAACTTCTCGCCACCATGGATTTAATATCATTTTCCATGATTTAAATTTTTATCCATTAAATCATAAGTATTGGTCACCCTTCAAGTCTCTCCTTCACTTTAAGAGTTTGTGCATCATTCGTAGTTTTTTCAACAAGATCTGGAGCCTTTCGCTGCGTAAACGTTATTTTCTTACAATCGTTACGTAAGTCAATTGTGTTGATTTTGGTGTGTCTCTTCCATTTTTTCAACCCTTTCTTAAAGTCTTTTGGAGCTCGCAAAAAACTAGTGTTTGAGACAAATTGTTTCTTCTCACAATCATACTTCTTCCTTCTAAATTTCCCACTGCAGTGCCGAGTTTTCCACTGCACTGAAATTTTTCATCACACGCCAAGTCTCCCATTGTTTTTTTCTACCACGCCGAGTCTCCCCACTATGCTGATTTTTCCCTTTGCACTTTTCTACCACGCTGAGTTTTCCCACTGTGCTAAATTTCTCCGTCGCATTGTACTGTCATGCCATAAAAAAAAATTACTGATTTGTTTTTCGTGCAAATATTCATGTTGCTACCTTTTTTGCAGTATCTAAAAAGTTCATCATTCTTATTTGTCGGGAAGAGAGGGTATTACAATTCATGATTGAGTGCATGAAATTAATATATACCAGTATCATGGCAATTTCCCAAAGCATAAGAATGAAGGCGAGAAGTGGCAGGGCCATGAGGTTTGACCCTAAGGATATGGAGTTGATAAATTAAGACCCTGCGATTAGGGATTCTTTCAAAAAATTCATATCTATGCGTTTCTGCGAAAGGATCCAATGATATAATGTAAAACTGGCTGAGTAGTTCACCCTCAATTTTACTGGAGTTGACAGGACAATTGTGGGAATCATTTTCCAAGTGACAGAGGAAACTTTGTCAACTGTGATGGAGATCCCTCTACGTGGAGAAAAATGGTTTAAATGAATTCCTTTAGACGTTTCATGTTACATGGATTTCATCAAGCCCGAATGTCAAAATTGGAAAATTGGAGCCAGTATTCCAAGCCAGTAACTCCTGGAGCCTTTCGAGAAACTTTTGAAGGTAATCAAAAAATATTTCACCTATGAAGGAAGGTTCGACAAGGTGTATCCATACCACATCAAGTTATTGATGAACGTCACATGGAAAAATCCCTTAAATTTATCTTTCTTCTTATGTCAAAGCTTGGGAAAGATGGCGGACAACATCTAGGCTAAGGTTGATCAACCAGGGAACAATTTATTCCATTTTTCATTAATTAAAATGTTAGAGGTTGAAGAATTGAGACATTTGAATAAGGATGGGAATTATTTTCTGATGTCGACTAACATCCCCAGAGAACATAAAGGAGACATTCCTCTATCTACAGAGGAAACAAAACTTCACGGCTCAGAGGAGAGAAAGGAACATGTTACTAGAAAAATAAAAGGGAAAGAAATAGAAGACTCATCATTCAATCAACCAACATCCCGAAAGAAAATAACTTCAAGGTTTACTGATAAAACTGAGTAGATCCAAGATACTAGTAAATCATGCACCAAGTCCTCTGCCAAGAGATTTCCCATGCACATCGTTCAACTGGATCTCATTGAAGGTGAAAACAAGGGAATTGATGAAAGACAGGTGGAGTTAGGTGAGGAAAATGCAAATGTTCATGAAACAAAAAAACAACTAAAGAAATAACAACACGTTATAGCCCAAGTTTATCAAGAAATAGAGAGTTGAGAAGACAACTCGTAGAAAATACTATTCAAACACTAGTGTTGCAGAGTCGAGCAGGTCAGTTACCCTCTACCTCACCTAAAACCATAGAAAATAATGTAATTTGGCTTAAAAAAGAGCTCATAGAAGCCCAATATGTAATCATTGAGCTTAGGGAGGAACAGAGGATGTCATAGGAAAAAATCACAGAACATTTCAAAGAGTTTAGACCAAATATTGATAATGGATGTGCATCTCTCTCCGATGCTCAATCAAAACTGAATATATATGCGGTTTTGTTGAGGGAGGTGAAGAGTTTGACCAAACAGAACTCGTCTTTAAGAAAAGCAGTTGAAGATTTAAGGTTGCAGGAGAAGCTTTAGGTAGAAAATAAGGACAAGCTAAGTCCCGTAACAGGAGTTGCGGAGACATGAGTAAGGGATCCCCATTTTTTTCTTTTTAGGTGGTGGCATGGAATCTTTATTTGTACATATACTACTTTATTACGTTAACAAGAAGTGAGACACAACGTTTTTGCAGTGAATATTCCCTATGCAAACGTTGTAATCTTACCTAATGAGAAGGGAAGGTATTATGAAACGCATGCAAGTTTTGAAGGAGATGCATGGTACCCAACCATTGCTGCCACTTGGAGTTACATGAGTGACCATGAATGTATATACGCTACACAAACTCTCCACGTTCATGCTATAGACAGTGATTGTGCAACAACAACCAAAGTTTGTTATACAGAGGTGACAGAGTTTCCAGCAGTAAGCATGATTACTCGGGCACCCCTTGGAAGAAAACGTTGATTTATCATAACCATACAATTGAATCTTACCCATGACCAAATGATTGAAAAAAATATGTCAGTTATGTTATGATTTGGGCATAGTTGGGTTTCTACTTTTAGTAAAATTTGTTGAAAATGTTGTCGAGGGGCAGAGTAACTAAATGCAGGATTCTAAGGGGAAGTAGTTTGAGCATAGCAGCCTAGGAGGGTGTTTGTTTTCTATATATTGGATCCTTTTTATGTAAGAAGGTTTGGGAAAAGTAGTGTAGACAAGGCACTCTTGAATGTAACTTTCTAAAATCTAATGGAAATATAAATGTAGAGGTCCTTAAGCTTTTGATGAAAATATTCTAGTGGTGTTGGTTTGATGTATTGTGATCCTATCTTCGTATGTAATCCTTTTTTCTTACAAATTCATGTATTTTTCATTTGTTTAAATTAGAAATATTTAAAGGGTTTAAAACTCATCTCGTGGTTCTTTAGACTCAACAATTTAAACTCTATGTTTTCTTATAAGTTAGGTCAAAATTCATCTCTAATGGTGCTCTGATTTTCATTATGTTTCTCCTTTCTCTCTCCATACACAACGATATTAAAACTAAAATACCATTACCTATTTATCCTTTATCCTCTCAAAGATTCCCTTACCATCCATTGATTTCTCTTGTTTTCATGGGGTTGACTCCATAGCCCAAAATTACTATACTTCCTTGCGATCGAAACTAGAAAAAACTTTCTCAAGCATGTAAATCTAGTCGTATATCCAAAGTTATTATCTATCAGAGACTAGGTCTCAAAGAGCACCCTCTCTAGATTGGGAAGGCTAGTTTCCAGTCTTAAAGTTGGTTTGTAGGTTACCTTGGTAGAGCGTTCTCTTCATCCCAACAATTTACCAAGTGATAACATATGAAACATTGTTTTTGAGTAGCTAAAAAACTATTTAGGGCCTCAAAATTCCCTGCAAAAACATAACATTCAACCAATACTAAAATGTCACAAAGAATCATTGGTTTTCTATTGTTGTGGACCATCAATCAAATTCATGTGCACTAGTTCTAAATTATACACCTATTTTATCATGTGCAAGTTCTACATGTGAAACACCCAAGATGTAGCGTGTGCATCATGCACCCATATCCAGTGTGCACAACTTTTGTGTTGTTTGCCAATATCTAGTGCACACAATATTTGTGTCACAAACCAATATTTTGTGTGGATTGCAAGCTATGCACCAAAAAAAACCAAGGTTCAGTGCACCCATCCATGCACTGCGTAGAAAAAAAAATTAGTGCACACATCCATGCACCATTATTTTTCTGTGCATCACCAACTCTACACCGTGTAGCACAAAATTTTAGTGCGCACACCAACGCACCATTGTTTTTCGTGTTTAACTGATTTTTCCATAATTCTGACTCACGAAATACGCATTCATCTCTAACCCATAAAAGTATGATGTTGAATGAGAATCATTGTAGTTAAATTTTACAAGACCATTTTTTTTATCCTGTAAACCCAATTTGATGTTTGCATTGGAATTTTGACCTTTCCCTGTCGAATTCTTCCATAAGTTTGTTGCTGAAATTGGGGATTTTTCCCAATTTTTCCCAATTATTTCTTAGATTCCATGTACGCTTTGTAAAATAAAAAATTCATCCATCTATAGGCCCAAATTTCCCAATTAGAATTAAAATTACTTATTTTTAATTTCTGAGCTCGATTATTCACATTACCCATGAGATTTCTCTCAATTTTTCTGCAATAATTTAATCAAACATGTTGCAAACATACTCTGGAAATTAATTCTCTGCGAATTTATTCTTCATCATTCTTCTAAATCCGTCAATCCGAGCTCAGTGTTGAAAATTGGGCTCAAATACCACATTGTAACATCCCTAGCCCCGAGTTGGGAAATTCCACACCAAAATTCTGAATTCTAATACAATTAAATTAATTGATGTATTATTCCTATTAAAAAAGCCAAGAGGAATAATAACCATACAACAACAACAATTTATATATATAAATACAAAATATTCCATAATAGAAAACTTATAAATACACGCACACGCAGTGATTGAAATAAGCACATGATAAACACTTATCTCATGTAATAAAAACCAACTCCATGCAGACCTTCCATGTTCCTCCCAGTCATAGACCACACAGCTCATAATAACACCAGCGGGTCATCCCCGAGATGGGGATAAACTCTATTAGGAAAAAGAGAATACTAAGCTAGTGTAAGGTCTGATAAGAAACATAATTGCTCCATCCAAGGTGCCCAACTACTGCAACTAGCCTATAGTCTCTCATTCCCCACATTCCTGTCCCACCCTAGGAAGTGTGCCCCTTCTCTTCTCAATAGTCCCTCATCTACCCCACTTCACTTTTGTGGCTTCAACAACAGGCCAAACAAGAAGTCTCAGAGCCCTTTAACTATTTCCTAGTGCACCAGGGAACGATTCTGAGTAGTTTCTCTCCTAGAGAAACTACTCATGGGATTGACAACCCACTTCTTCGACATAACAAATCTCTCACATGGAGAGAAATTCCTACGGGCATGACAACCCACTTCTTTGACCACATGCCTAAAAAACCACCTCTTCAACCACAGGCCTGAAAAAATTCCTCTTGAACCTATAGCCAAACCAGGTACAGGTACGAATTCTAGCATGGATGAGTGGATGGTAGGAAGTCATGAGTGAATAATCCAACAATCCTCTGAAATACACTAAATATCCCTGTTATATATATGCATGTTCCCTTTATGATACATGGCACCAAAGGGAATCTCTTGCCCCCCCCTTTAGAAAGTTAGGATATATAAGTGTATATCCATACTTTAACCTTTTAGGAATATTAATACAATATTCCATTGGGCTCAAGCCCCCTTTAGCTTATTCCCTTTCCTATACTCTTAACTCCCTTACCCTTTCTAGTGGATTTTATCCTCCCATCTCTTTTGTTTGGTTGGTCTGCGGTGATGGTATACTTCATTAATATAAGTATTCTATCCTATAATAGCGTGAATCACTAGCCTATACAAAAAAACATGTATACAAAGTCTCCCTGGCCTCAAGATCTTGCACTCAATCTAGTGTGCCTAGAACTTTGGGATGTCAAAACTCTTCTTTTGGTGCACCATCCTGGTGCACTTACACATGTGCACGATACATTATAAATGTGCACACTTCTTTGGTATGAGATTACTGTTCACTGACTCAATGCACGCAAAACCGAATGAAAGACCTTGTACCATCAACTCACCAGTTTATATGTATAATTAAACTTACAATCAGTACCCACAGCTTGCTAGCCTATGTGTTCCTTTACATTTATATGTACAATTGGTTTCAACCTAGGGGTATTACAAAAAATTAGGATGCCACGTGGAAATCCCACAGGATTCCACGTGTCATATGTACAACTGATTTGGAAAGAGGATGATGTCTTATTGATGTCAACATGGTAACATTGCATATCGTAGAGTGCACATGGCACCACTGAAAGGGTGAAATTTGGCATATCATATAGTGACATGTAAGGTACACTAGAAGCATAGTTAGTAGGTCGTACAGTGACATGTGGCATCATATAATGACGTGGCATGGTGAAAAGTGTATGATCGAGGTGACATGGACCAATCAGAGAGTGCCACATTGTACTCTTCGATTGGTCGATAATGGTTAAGAGTATCAAAATTTATTGTGAGCTCAATGGATCAAACTCGGGTCTTGTGGGAATCGTTCCAATGATTTACTATTACACCCATCACATGTCACTTAACCATATGTGCAACGAATATAATTTAACTTTGCAATGTTTTTATTTGGTGTAAAAAAGAGGATCGAGGGTTCTTAACCCCCGATCCCATGGTATATATTCAACCACATAAAACTATGACATATATTCATGGGGGTCATTTAAAGTGTTGAAATTTAACTAGGGATGTCCTCATTAATGTTTTTGTGTTTTTTCATGGGGGCGACATAAAGTCATGTTTCCCAGACATGTTTTAATTGTAAAGTGACTTTTTAAATAAAGTGTTTTTATAAAGTGAATGTACTTTATAAGTTAAAGTGATTTTAAGTTGTGGGACCCAAAAGTATTTAATGTGTATTTATTCCTTACTTTGTAATTAATGAGGAGCATTAAATGTGAGCCCTCACATTATCCTTATGATAGCCATTAGATTGAGTTGGTTATGTAAGTTAGGGTTTCTTGGGAAAAGATAGAGTACATATACATGTTTGGGAAATAATAAAAACACACAGAGAAGAAAAGGAGAGATAGATTGTATTTCTAGAGAAAAGTTTCCAAAGTAAATTAGAGTGCACAGTTCCCAAGACATTGACATCATACAGTCCATACAACAAGAGATATATCAGTCCATAGAGAGAAAGAATGGTCTGTATAACAACCGGGAGGCACAATTTTCAAGTAATAAATCCATGCAGGTCATATTGTACCTACTGGCACGATTTCTAGGGAAGATTATTGTGTATTTATTGTTGTTGTTTGACATCTCAATAATGACACGATTTCCCAGACATAAATCGGGTTGTAGATTGTGGTACATGTGGGAAGTTTAGAATCTTGTTTCATGGTTGAGATAAGTGATTTTCATTTCTGATTTTGTTGATTTGGAATCATTAAATTTCTGGGTTGTAAAGAAATTTCAGATTTCCTCTTGAATAATAGAAATAATCTCTCTAGGGTTTTTCCCCACATTGGGGATTTTTCTCCAGTCATTGGAGAAAAATCACTTGTCTAATTGTTTCATTATCAGAGTATGGATTAGTCATTTGATTGAATTAAGCATTTTATCTTTCATTTTCTTTTTTTAAAGGAATTTATTAAATATTAGAATCTCAGGTCAGTTAAGTGTTTGACAAAATGCGTGAATGAGATATTTCTGATTTTGTCATTAAAAGTCTTCATAAAGATTATTCCACGAGTAATATATGACACCACATATATTAACAAACTTCATACTATATATATAACATAAATTTACAATGAAGCGCCAAAGGGGGAGAGGCCCACGACAGTGAACCCGTGACCTCCTCCCACATGTACCAATTCTCTAATTGGTGTGCCAAGTGTGATTATTGTTATGGGATAAGATAATTAATATGTATAACTTATCCCAAATAGTTCATGTGGAAATTTATCTCGACCTCCCTATTTAACTAGTTTCAAAACCAATGAACCCACATAGAAGTGTGTGCTAAGGCATAAGGGAGGTGCGTTGAAATTCACGCCCCAAGGTATCAATATTTTGATATTCATCGTATAGCATGCCATACAGTTCTTTGAGGAAATTATAGGGTGTTTATACTCATTTTTCTTAAAATTTCGAGAGGAATTCAATGGTGATCTCCATTTTCCGAGTTTGAGCAATAGATAAGAAGTTCATTGTAGGAACACAAGTTAGAGTCTCAATTGGAAGCAAACCTAGAGACATAGCCCAAGATGGGTGAACTCCGTTAACAAATATGTCTAATGTGCTTTTGTTATTGTTGTTCTATTTTACTCAGTTTCTCAATGCAAGTTATTCATCAATTTAATGAGTTTTCGATAGGTAAGTTAATTCATATTATTTTACAAATAGTCAAAGCAATCATATAATTTGAATCAAGTTGGATGTTTATGTGTACTTCAGAAATAAGTTAACATCTAATAATTTTTTAATCAACTTGGTATCAGAGCCACGTTTTGACATGTGTTTGCATGTGAATTCTTAGAAGGGATAGATTCAATCGACTTGAAGAAAATATTGCAAGTTATAAAACATAAATCGAAAGGAGACTTCGTAAATGTGAGATAGATTCTGAAGGAAAAGAAGGAGAAGATCCTCCCATGAGACCCGAGGAAATTATGGCTACACTCCGTACAATGAAGGAAATAATGGATGATTTGTATCAAAGAGTTCAAAGGACTGGAGACGAAGAATCTTCAGTAAAAGAAAAAGGTGGGGGTCAAGGTGGTGGACCTTCAAGACCTTGTTAAACATCATCCTCATCATCATCTACTAATGGTGCAAGTGAAAATTATTTTCATAAGAAGAATCCCTCTAATAAATCTTCTTTCTCTGATGATCATGATTTTCATTTACTAAAGTTAGAGGTAAATCTTGTCTTGTCAATTTATGATGGAGAATTGAATGCATAGAAGTTGGAAAATTGGATAAAACAAATTCAAGTATAGCGTAGGGTAGAGAAGATCATGCATGAAACTACAAGGATACAATTGGGTATTCTTTTCCTAGGAGGCACATCCTTGATATGTTGGAAGAGTAAGAAATAAGTTGATCTTTTCCAACACGGTAAAGTAATTCGTTCTTGGGATGAATTTACTACTCAAATAAGAATTTTTTTTCCATTGGATTATGTGAAAATTAAAATAATATATTGGAAAAATCTAAGACAAGGAAAAGGGGAAAATGTTCAAGTATATACATAGGAATTTAAGAAGAAATTATTCTCTTTAGGAATTCCATTATATATTCGTGATACTCTTCTGAAATATATTGGTGGAATGCATTCATATATTGAACATACTATATTGATGTTTAACCCTACTAATATTGACGAAGCATCAGTACAAGCTACTCATCTTGAAGCTAGCGAGGGGAAAAATATGTTTGAAGATAAGAAGCCACACAAATTCAAGAAAAAATCGATAGGAAAATGGAAGAGTAAGAAGTTATATACAATAAAGAAAGTTGAGGAGAAACCTACATGTCCTTACTATAAGAGGAAGGGACATGTGGAGGCACAGTGTTGGAAAATGCATCCAGAGTTATGACCAAAGAAGTTCCAGGATAAAGGGAACAAAGGAATGTTGCAATAGCTCAACATGATCTGGAATTGGATTCAATATATGAAAAAAAAATCGCAACAATGGGAAGCAAAGCTATATCTATTTCTAGTTCTAATTCTTCAGTTCAATCTGCTAGATTGGAAAGTGTTCCTAGTCAAAATAAACAAAGTGAGGTCTTCCATGTTAGGGTCATAGTGAAGCATACAAAGATTGATAATTTGTTTGAGAGTGGATCTCAAGTAAATTTAATATCTGAAGAAATTGTTAATAATCTTGGTTTAAATACCACACCTCATGTGAAACCATATCCATTAGGTTGGGTGTGTGAGGATTCTAAGTTGCAAGTGACAAAACTATGTAAAATCAAATTTGCAATTACTTCCAAGTTCTTTGATGAGGTTGAATTAGATGGTGCGCCACTTGACATTTGCAGAACTGTATTGGGTAGTACATACGTGTTTTAAAGGAAATCCATATTCTATCATGAGGAGAACAAATATAACCTTTTCAAGGATAGGATTGAATATATCCTTAAATCTCACCGTATTAAAAATTTAGTGGGTACATGAAAAATGAAGAGACTTATAATTGCTAGCAAATATTTTGTTCTCATGATGGTGAAACAAAAGGGGGGAGATGTAGTAGATTCTTTTTCAGGTTGTGATCTAGATCATAAACAAGAATTGGTAAATATAATTTCTAATTATGATGATCTATTTCAAGAACCTACAGGGTTTCCTCCTAAGAGGGAGATTGAACATGAAATTCATTTCCAGCAGGATGCTTCTCTTCCTAATATTGGTATGTAGAGGTCATGAGTTATAGAGAATAAAGAGATAAGGAAACAAGTTCATAAGTTTCTCGATAAAGTAAACATAATGCCAAGCTACTCTCCATGTGGATCTCCTATTGTGTTGGTTCCAAAGAAAGACAATATGTGGAGGATGTGTATTGATTTTCAAGCACCGAACAAGATCATTGTAAAGAACCTATATCCTCTTTCTAGAATTGAATGTTTATTGTTTCAATTGAGAAATGTTTTCTATTTCACTAAGATAGATTTGAGAAGTGGTTATCATCAGATCGGAATTGCAGAAAGTGAAGTATGGAAAACTTCTTTCATGAAGAAACAAGGATCGTTTGAATGGTTGATTATTCCATTTTCCATATGCAATGCACCTGCTACATTTATGAGGGTAATGAATGATGTATTTAGACCTTTTATATATTATTTTGACATCTTTTACTTAGACGATATTTTAATGTTTACCCTAACATGGGAAGATCATCTAATGCATGTTAGGATAGTTTTGGAACTTTTGAAAAGAGAGAAGTTGTATGTAAAGATGTCTAAATGTGAGTTTGGAGAAACTTCTCTCGTATACTTGGGTTATATTATATGGAATGGTCGGCTGAAGATAGATCCCTCAAAGGTGGAAATGATCATGGATTGGCCCAACCAACCACTTCCATGGAAGTCAAAATATTCTTAGGATAAATACATTATTGGAGAAAACTCATTGCCAATTTCTCTTTCATAGCAGCTCCCATGCATGCATTAACAAGTGTGAAACAAGTATTTTAGTGGTGAGTGTTGGAGTTACTTCACACACATGTAGGATTTATTTTTTCTAAGGTTTTTCCTTGTTTATTAGTCATAATTAGTCATTATTCAATCTCCTATATTTTAGGGGAGAATATTCCACCTGGAGAATATTCTTTTTCAGTTGACACTTCAGTTTGACTAGTTGAGTTGAGTTTATATGTTGCATTGGTTTTGTCACCATGAAACATTGGGATCATCACCATGATAATGTGAAATTGCCTTGGGATCATCACCTAATTGGCGCATTACCCTTGATTCCCTGAGTTAACTGCTCACTACTCTCTATTCACTCAGTTAACTGAAGACTAGTTGACTAGTTAACTCAACTAGGTGTCAATTCACTCCCGTAACTGCCTGAGAGACTAGAATAGGTGGCAGTTCACTCCCGTAACTATTGGTGTGTGTCCATATCACTTTATACCACCACTATGGCTCATTAGTTACTTATGTATCCTATATCTATTGTAAATTATTCACTCTTTGAGTGTGGAATATGATTAATGAGAATTCTTCCATTCTTTCTCTCTCGCTTCTTCTTTCTCAATTTCTCTCTACAAATGTGTGTGGTATTTTCTAGCTAGATCTATTCTATGCAGTTTCAACACATTTACATGGTATCAGATCCGACGTACTTCTAAGCAAAAGCTACACCAAATTATTTTTTGCAGGCACTGAAGATTGAAGAACACAAAAAAGATGGATTATTCACCGAAAATACTTCTCATGCCTCATAACTAGTTGGAATGGAAGCCAAAAATTTGTCTTCTGCTCAGATGCAGAGGCTTGTACCAAATTACTATGGAAATGGAAGTAGATCCTGATTGTGCCGATGAGAAAAATGATTTTCGCTATAGACAAGATATGGCCATAGTATGTATCCTCTATTTTATTTCTCTTGAAATTCTCCATCAAGTATATGATGACTCACAAAAATTCACTCCAAATGAATTATGGACCAGATTGGAGGTTCTATTTTGGAATAAATAATATTGTGAAGATTGCATGTAGGGGATTGAAAAGATAGATCCAGAAGAGAAACCATTAGAAGATCCAGCCTCTTATTCTGAAGAGTCTTCTACAAAAGTATTTGTAGAAATTTGTATTCCATTAATTGAAGATGATTTCTACTCCATTTCAGATTTGTTTTATGAAATTAATGTGGAAGATATATGGCATGCATCTCAGGAGTCACATGCAGACACTTTTGCATGCACCATGCATGCATATTAGGAGACAAAAAGGAAGTCGCGCACATCAGACTCAATTCTGATATTTTCTGATCACAATTTACAAAAACAAATTGGATATTTGAATTCCTCTTGGGAAAATATCCAATTTAAAAACAAAATAGTCTGAAACGGAGTCCGAGAAGTCAAGTTATGATCTTTTCAAAATCAGCAAAATTTCAACATTTTTCCGGAAATGACCACACGGTTTTCAAAATTTCATCCAAACTCTATTTGCATATTTTTCATTACAAGATGATAAAGTGGATATGTGTGGAAATATCAATGGTGTATATACTTCATCAGATCCGTGCAGACATCTACATCTTCAAAAAAATCTTCAAAGAGCACAAACTTGCATAATTGCGAGGTCTTCTTGGACTGAAGGACATGGTTTCTTAGCAACTGCCTTTTGTTCCTTCTCATATTTTTTTTTATGCATTATAATTTGAGNTTCCCATTAGGTTTTCCCTCTTTCCTTGTTTAGTTCAGTGTATCTTTTGTATTTGGGTACCTAACATGGCCTCGTTGCCAGGACCCATTCTTTATTTTCACCATAGTGATGTTCGAGGGGGGTGTTGGAGTTACTTCACACACACCTAGGATTTATTTTTCCTAAGGTTTTTCCTTGTTTATTAGTCATAATTAGTCATTATATAGTCTCCTATATTTTAGGGGATTATATTCCACCTGGAGAATATTCTCTTTCATTTGACACTTCAGTTTGACTAGTTGAGTTGAGTTTAGATGTTGCATTGGTTTTGTCACCATGGAACATTGGGATCATCACCATGTTAATGCACACTTGCCTTGGGATCATCACCTGACTAGCACATTACCCTTGATTCCATGAGTTAACTCCTCACTACCCTTTGCTCAGTCAGTTAAGTAAAGACTAGTTGACTAGTTAACTCAACTAGGTGGCAGTTCACTCCCGTAACTGCCTGAGAGACTAGAATAGGTGGAAGTTCACTCCCATAACTGCCTGAGAGACTAGAATAGGTGGAATTTCACTCCTATAACTGCTGGTGTGTGTCCATATCACTCTAGACCACTACTATGGATCATTAGTTACTCATTTATCCTATATATAATGTAAATTATTCACTCTTTTAGTGTGGAATACGATTAATGAGAATTATTCCATTCTTTCTCTCTCGCTTCTTCTTTCTCAATTTCTATCTGCAAATGTGTGTGGTATTTTCTAGATAGATCTATTCTGTGCAGGTTCAACACATTTACAGGGAGTAAAGAAACAAAAATACATCTAGACATTGAAAGAGAAAATAAGAACTACACCAGTTTTGGATCTGCCAGATTTGCAACATCCATTTGAGATACAAACCAATGCGAGTGGATATGCCATGGGGGAATTATTCATGAAATAAGGTAAACCTATTTGTTACCATTCTCAAACTTTTACTCAAGAATTAATTAAATATCCAACATATGATAAGGAATTATATGTCTTGGTACAAAGTGTGAAAAAATGGAAGCATTACTTAATGGGGAAGGAGACAATAGTTCATACATATCATCAACCATTACAGTATTTGCATTCATAGACAAAGATACAAGAGTCAAAAAAACTTTAGGTGGATGGATTTCTTACAACAATTTCATTTGGTTATTAATTATAGTAAAGGTATTCATAATATAGTTGCATATATGTTATCAAGGCATGTAGTCAATGAATGTATAATACTAAGGTATCATCCTCTAGATCATGAAATTTTTGTTGAACGATATGCTAGAGATGATGATTTCAATGACGTATACGAGGAACTAACTCATGGACATAAACATGAAGAATTGGAATATCATGTTCATGATAATTTGTTATATAATCTTGGAAAGCTTTGTATACCCAGGGATGAAAGAGAAAATGTAATCAAAGAAGAACATACATCTCTTATTTTTGGTCATTTTGGTGTAGGTAAGACAGTAGCATAGTTGCAAATATATTTTATTGGCTTCGAATGAATGAAACAATTTCCAAGTATGTCAAAGGGTGTGTTAAGTGTGGCACAAGTAATCCCAACAATAGAAAGTTGGGGTTATATATGCCACTTCTAGTACCTTATCAACCATGGGAAAGTGTGTTCATGGATTTTGTAAGGGAATTGTTGATGTCTAGACCATTTCATGATTATTTATATGTTGTCGTGTATAGGTTCAGTAAGATGTGTATCTTAATGACTTGCAAGAAGCAAGTCACAACTGAAAAAACAATGTAATTTCTCTTTGCAAATGTTTGGGTTCATTTTGGGCTACCTACAACTATTGTATATGATTGAGACTGTCACTTATTGGGGAATTTTTGCTCTAGTTTATGGGAGCTGATGGACACTAAGTTAAAACAGAGAAATTTTTTTCCTTCATAGATAGATGAAAAAACAAAGGTGGTGAACAAGACAATGGTACATTTGTTACTAGGATACTCTAGTAAACATCTTAAGTTATTGGATGAACAATTTCACTATGTAAAACATTCATATAACCTTGCCATGAATTCTTCTACTTAGATAACTCCTTTTGAAGTATGTTTGGGGCAATTTCCTAAATCACCTATGGATTTTGATTTTAGAGAAGCAAGAAAAGAGGATTAGAAAAATCATGTCGATAAAGCTAAGAGGTTCCTTCGAAGGATCCAATAGGTACATTAGGAAGTAAAGGAACAATTAGAGAAGAACCAAGACAAGTACAAGGAAAGGAATGAAAAAAATTGGGTTGATCATCAGTTCCAAGTTGGTGATCAAGTATGATTACATATCAACAAAGACATAATGAAGTAGAAGGTAAAAATCTCAAACCAATCCATTATTGATCTGGATTTATGAGTGGAACAAAATGGATAACATAATGAATACAATAACAGAGAGATACAAATAAAAAAACCAGATATCCAGTGAACAATAAATTCTATTAATACAATGAAATAGGATGAAACTGTAAAACTACAGAACTAAAAACAACTTGCTCGAATGGTGGTAACTGTCTCTGAGAAGAGATGTGGCTGCTACGTGCATCCATGTGAGAAGAATCATTACAATGAGGCTCCAAAGTCCCTTTTAAAATTACTCATGAATGTTAAAACCCTAGACATTCGAAAAACTAACCCTAGGAGATGAAATTCCAAAAGTTATGTGGGCCCCGATGGGTAAGTTGGTACCTCAACTTCCCGGGGTCATAACTTTTGCATATGACCTCTATTTTAGGCATGTGATGTCTTGTTGGAAATGTATTCTCTAGAACTATGAATTATGTTGTAAAAATATGACTCTATCTACAGTTTGATTGTGACAAGAAAAAAAATAGTGTTTAGAGCCGCAAAACGACCCTGGAAGTAGAAAAAGATGTGTTGACATGAAAACTTCCAAAATAAGGTAGTTGGATTAGGTGGGTGGCCACCAGTCATCAACTAGAATATGTTTAGGGATTTAGATATCCCCAGAAGTATAGAACCCACAATTACAATAAGTACAAACGAACATGTTGAACTAAAAATTGTCAAGAGGAGGTAGTGAGTGGCCATGAATATCCACCTGGATTAGTCCTCCCCGATTAGGAAGAAATGGTCTCCATTGCGTTGATTTCCCCCATCAGGTAAGGAAAATTTTGTTGAATTAGGCCTCATGTGAGCCACTTTCCTTGCTGTGGGAGTTTCCCTACCTTGACAACTTGATAAAGCTAGATCATCTACTGGCGAGTGTCCTTAACCTATGTGTCCACTATATGATCAGTGGATGCATGTTCCATGGAGTCAAGGTCGAGGTCTGTTGGTTTTAGTTGTTCTGGGATATTTGAGGTGTCCAATAATGGTGGAATATATGGTTGAATGAGGTCCACATTGAACACTCAGTGCAATCCAAGGAAGGGTGGTGTACTGAGTTCAAACTCATTACTACCGACAACCTTGGTGATAGTGTAAGGCCGATACCAAAGTGGGAGGAGCTTCCAATGGTGCCCTGTAAGGCACTCTTTCTGCAAATGTAACCAGACCTTGGCTCCCACCTGAAACTGGTGTGGTACCTGATGTTGATCATGGAACTGATTTTACTTAGCATTAGCTTTCTATAAAGTCTCATGGACATGTTGGTGGATGATATGAATCCGCTCAATGAATATGATGGATTTTTCGGCCTCATAATGAACATGGGAAAAATCTATCTTTGTTGTTGCAAGAGGTAGTGCAACATCAATGGGACCCAAGGGTTGGAATCCTTGCACCACCTAAAAACGGATATGGTCGGTGGAGCTATGGAGATCCCTATTGTAGTTGTGTTGAGCATAGGGAAGACTCTCATCTCATGTACACAGATGCTTAGAGTTATACATGTGCAAGATGTGCACAATCATTTGATTGATGACCTTTGTTTGTTGATTGGTTTGAGGGTGGAAGGAATTTGATTTAGTGAGCTTGGTGTCCAAAAATGACCAAATAATTGACCAAAATGTGTTGAGGAACCTATTTTCCTGATTGAAGATGATGGTATGTGGTATCCCAAAATTGACCCACACTCATTTGAAGAAGAGATTGGGAGTATCTTCCACTGTGATTCTCTTCTTGTAGGCTGTGAGAATGGCCATATTTGAAAACCGATTAACTACCATAAATACACAATCATTTCCTTTCTTGGTGGGCAGAAGGCCATACATGTAATCCATCGAGATGGATTCACAAGTAATATCGGGAGTAGGAAAAGGGGTGTATAATCCTTACTTCTCGATGGTTGGATTGGAAATGGCATAAGAAGTGCAATATTTGATATACTTGTTCACATCATGTCAATATTTTTTCCAATAAAATTGTTTCTGTAGAATGGCCACAGTTTTCTCTACACCAAGATGTCTTGCCATTCGATTATAGCGAGCCTCCCAAATAATCTTTGCACACTCTCTTGCAAGGACATAAAGATGGTTGAGATGGCATAACAACTTGTCCTGAATGTGAAAATTGCTGACATTCGCGCATGTACCCAGGAGTTGATAGGTGGTGGCAAAGTCTGTATCCTACTGATAAAGTTGGGGCCACTTAGATGCCTCATGCCCACATGAATGGAGAACAGTGGTGAGTGAAGCCATGGGAGGTCAGTTGGGGAAGTCAACAACATGTATTGTGTTCCATGTCTTATACTTGATGTTGAGATGGGACTTCTATAGGTAGGTGGACCACTTATTATGGCGATCATTCTGCAACTTCCCTTGTGTTTGTATGAACTGCAAAATATTATGATCAGTGTGGATGATTGTTTCCTTTCCCATAATGTAGTGTTTCCATTGACGACAAGATTATACAATTGAATACATTTCCTTGTCATGGGAGGGTTATTTATGGATAGTATCTGAGAGTGTCTCACTATGGTATGCTACCAGATGACCGTGTTGAGTTAGAACTGCACCTACAACATAGTCAGATGCATCAATATCAATCATGAATGACTTTTGTAGATCAGGTAAGGAGAGTATTGGAGATGAGCACAATCAATGCTTCATATGAGCACAATCGTTTTTGTACCTTCCCCCACACAAAAGATCCCCCCCCACAACCCTTGGTCACTTGGCTGAGGTCCCATGCAATATGGGAGAATCCCAACACGAACCATCGGTAGAAGTTGGCAAGTCCCAAGAATCTCTGAAGCTTGGTTAGTGTGGTCAGGGTTTTCCAATCACAAATGAATTGTATATTAGTTGGATCAACATGTATCCCATGCTCATAAACAATATATCCCAATTATTGGACCTTGTTATTTACAAAGGAACAATTTTCGAAGTTTGCATATAGCTTATGCTACCGCAGAGTGGTCAAAACTTGTTGAATATGCTGCATATGCTCCTCCCAAGTTCTGCTAAAGATGAGGATGTCATCCAAATATACCAGCACAAAAGAGTTGGTGAAGGGTCTCAATACATCATCCATCAACCTCATGAAATTGTTTGGTGCATTTGTCAATCCAAAGGGCATCACCAACCATTGAAAGATACCTTATTTAGATTTGAAAGTTGTCTTCCATACATCAGTTGGTTCGATGGGAACCTAGTGGTAGCCATACTTTAGGTCAATCTTGTTGAATAAATTTCCCCCCTTGAGTTGGTAAAGAAGGTCATCAATTCTGATAATTGAGTGTCGGTTCGTGACTATGATTTTGTTTAATACTCTGTAATCAATGCAGAGCCTCTAGGTTTTATCTTTCTTATACACTAGTACAATTGAGCTTTTGTAACGGGAGGATCTGGGTATGATGTGCCCCTTCTGAAGAAACTCTTGGATTTGATGCTTGATTTCGTCATTTTCCATCAGCGAACGATGATAGACAGGTCAATTAGGAAGAGGTGCACTGAGGGTTTGATAAATTGGATGCTTGAATTGGCAATGCGTCAGTACCCTAGTGGGTGTAGAGAATATGTCTCTTTAATATTCCATGATCTCATCCACTTTCTTGTGCTGCAAAGAGAGGCTTTGTGTAGAGGCCACAGATGTGGCGACGACCTTATTCTTACTGCAATCACGGATCACAAAGAAGATGAACTTCTCGGTCTGTGAAATGGCGTTACTGCATTTCTTAGTAGATATTAAAGAAATAGCGGTAGGCAGTGCTACCTATGGTATATTGTACAATTGTCTACCCAAAGTAATAATAAAACTGCGAGTTCTAGACTCATACACAATATCTCGGGTCCACAAATATGGATTTCCTAAAATAAGATCACAAACTTCAAAGGCATAAATATCACACAATACCTCATATTTGAAAGTCTTGATGCCTTAAGGAAGATGACATTGGGTCGCAGACCCCCAACCCTCGGGCCGAGATCCGCCACAGGATCGTTCCAAATCCACTTCGAGCCGACACGACTCCTTTGATTCCTACTCGAACCTCGAGTAAATCCACAGGTCCATTCCCCGAAATATCCACCTATGCGAACATGCACAAGGTGAAAATTTTCACCTACACATGACCTCCAACACGACCGCGACCTTTTCCCAAAAATGGGATTTCGGATTTTGGGACTCCATGAGTCCTGCTGTCGAGAGTCTCTACCTCCTCGATCCTCCGAAACCCGATATGTCGAAATGGCCTTAATTGTGGTTAACCCCTGGCCAAAACATGTTTCATGTGACCACCTTCCTCGTGACCACAACCTACCTCCAATGGTGCATCGCTTCGCGACTTCGGGATTTCTGATGCCAAGTGTCCTGATTCTGTCTTCAGAATGCCCAAAATGTTGATCCCTGAAATCCTGAAATACTTGACTACTTTCTCCTCCAAAGGATGTGTCACATTTCGCGACTTTGGGACTTCTGATGTGAAGTGTTCCAACCCCTTCTCCCCGGGATGGTCGAAATGTCGATTCCCAAAATCCCAATAATAGGTGTGACCGCAGCCCCACTCCTCGCTAAGTCACGTTTCGCGACTTTGAGTTTTTCATCCCCAAGAGCTCGAACTTCTTGTCTTTAGGACATCCAAAATCCTGAATCCTGGTATTTTGAAACCCGTAACCCTGCTCTGTGGTCCGGCGTTATTCCTTCAACTCTTTTGGGGTTTCGCCCTTCAGGAATTTGTAATTCCCATTGCAATGACCCTTGTTCCTTCGCACTCTCGATATCCAATATACTGAAGTACTGCTACTCTGAAATGTCAGTCTCCCACTTCTAGTTGGGATCAATAGCCGTGATCCTCTCGCATCTGATGATTCACGTCCTTTCGGGATCTCATGGGTCAAGAATCCTGAATTCTTTCACTTTGCATCCCCGATACCCAGAATGTCAAAATGGGCCTTCAACCTCCCTTTGGGAATCTCTCAATATCCTGATCACTTGCCAAGTATCCTCTCCATTCATAGGTGGTCCCGATACTTATATTGTTTCAGGAATTTGACAGGCCTTCTCTTCTATGCATATGAGAATTAAATCTCATGTAAATCTTCACAGATCCGATGGCTATCGCTATCTGTGCGAGATATGATGGCTCCAGATCTCTTCTGCCTGGATTCTCTCCTCTACCTGCACCTGGATGTAGATTCAATGCTCCAGATCTCTTCCAGTGCCGAATTGACGACAACTGTAGCTCTTCACTCCTTCTTCTTCCCTCCTCCTGCCTTAGAAGATTTCTGAAGATTCAAAGGCCCCAGACTTGGTCTCAGGTGTGAAGCCTATATGCTCGGCTTCTGTCTGTTTTCTTGGGATGCTCCTCCTTTTGAGCTTTGGGACTGTGAAACCTCAAAGAGTTTCCCCGACTTCTACAGCTCCTCTTGGCTGTGGCTCTATATACAATAGCATTGTCCCTCCTGAACTCTGTCGAACTCTGAACCCTCCAAAGGGTTTCCTCTCGACCTCTGCAACCTTTGCAGAAATTTGTGTGTGAAATAACTGCTCCTTCTAAGCTTTCTCTTAAACTCTGAAAACTTGAAAGGTTTCCTTGACTTCTGCACTCCTTATAGAGTCTCTAAACACAAAGGTTCTATCTCTTCTTTAGCTTCTCCCTGCTCAAACCTTTAAGGGTATCAACCTCTTTTCTCTCCCTTCAAGGGGAATATAAGTGCCCTCTTGGAAACTTATGCTCAAACACTCTTTGTTAATATTGCAAGGTATTCAACAACCCTGTGAAGGTCCTCATGTGACAGTTCTTCTTCCTCAGAACTCTAAGAGTTCTATGTGCACTCTGGCACCTTCTCAATGTCCTCTAAGAAGAGTTTCCAGAATCCTCAGTGATTATGTCTTCTCCTCTGAGCTCAAACAAGAGTTCTCTCCTTGTGCCTTCTATGCATGTGCTCAATACCCTCCTGGAAGAGATCTACAGAACCTTCAGTAATTTTGTCTTCTCTGTGCCTTCCTCTGCACAGTCTTCACCTCAAAGGTATTTAGCAACCTTAAGGATTCTCCTTGATTCAATGACTTCAGCTGGTGCACCCTCCTGGCATGTCTTTGTCTGACTCCGCAGACTTTAGAAGTGAAATCCTTACACTGTCTTTCAGAGACTGCAACACTCTATCATGCACTCATGCATGAAGCCTCAAAGAATCCCAAACCTGAAATCAAAGAACCCACAGATAAGAAAATATATCTGTCCCTGTAAATGCACTCTTAATCATACATCTACAACATATAAATAAACACACATGAAGACATTCATCATATACAAAATAACATGCAGTAAAAAATTCTCTAATTGTATTAATCTGAAAATGCCTCTATACAATGTGTTTGAGCTCAGACTGCGACAGAGTCTCGGCTCTGCTCCCTTATCTTCTTTACTCGACTTACCCAACTACCTCTCTAACTCATCCTACATACAAAGGATATTTGACATGAGGGGGCTCTTCAATCTCTTCCCTCCATCCTCAAGAACCCTATTCAATTACATTAACTTTACATTGAATGGGTTTTCTAGTCTAGATCAGAACTAGATCCAGCCTTACAACCATTAAAGGCCTTCTTTAACTATAGCCTCCTCAAAGGCACGACTTTGGCTCTACCAGCCTTACAAACATTTAATACAAATTTCAAATTCAAAATTTGAAACGAGAGGGTTGCGCCTCTCTTCATCCCATTGAATGTGCGCGTTGCTGAGCTGGCTGGTGCCTAGCTGGGCTTTGGAACCATGCTCCTGCATCATACTCCTCTACTGTGAAAAATTCATGAGCTCTTGTTGCTGCTACTGCTGTTGTTGTCCAACTGCTATGATAGACCCTCTTCTGCTCACCCTCTCTCTACTGGAAACTTCTGCTGATCTGACCATCAGCTTTCAGATCTTCTCAATCTCCTCCTCCATCTGCTCCAGTGGCTGGATTTGTTTAGGCAGTCTCTTCTACTGCAATTCTTCCTCATCAGTAGGTAGATCTACCAGATCTCCCATGCCATATTCTCTATCCTCTGTGGCACTAAGTTTCCATTCTTTTGCAAAGTTCAGCTTCACAGTCCTATCACTGAGTTGTTGCTAAGGTTTTCCCTCTGAAAACTCTGCTACTGCCATATCTCTTTTTGTTGGCTCAAATCCAACCTCTCCTAGTTACTCCTGGGGTTGGTATTATCCTCCTGCATTTGCTTCCAACTTGACTTGTTGGATGTGCATTCTCTGCACTATCACCCTCCTCTCTAGGGTTTCAATCTGCTCGCACAGATAAAAAAATCTCATGTTATCTGCCTCTTCTTCTTTTTCTGCTGTAAGCTCCAATCCTCTAGTCTTCTCATCTTCCTGGATGAAAATGTTGAGCCATTCCTTAGAATGCTCATCTTCCTCTACTTGGGCAGCCTCTGATGTCTGCTCCATTTCTCCGACAATCACAACTGGATGTCTTTCCCCTATTGTTTCATCTGCAACACAGACTCTTGCCTCAACTGGGATCAATGGCAAGAATATCTGAATTCCCCCAATGATCAGAATGTCCTTCTGATTGTTTTCCTCTGTCAACTTTCCTTGCTAATCTGAACTCACCTCCGAGTTCATGAGACTTTTACATAGCCTCACCTCTGTTCCCTTGCCCACCTGGCAATCTGGAAACTTTTTGCTATCCTCTTGGCGGTCTATGAGATCCTCAGATCCCATCGCATTGCCCACCTAGCAACATGAAATTTCCCTGTTGTCCTCCTAACAGTCTATGAGATCCTGCATCGATCTCATCTCATTGCCCACCTGGCAATTGGAGATTTTTGTTCTGCCCTCTTGGCAGTCTCTGAGATCTTCCAGTGATCTCAGCTCATCCTCATCACTGATATTTCTCCCAACCTCTGGTTCTCATACCTAAGCAATCTCCTTCTATTCATACCTGAGGCTTTCAGCAATCCTCAACCATCTCTTTAACAACCTTTGCTGTCTTTTGGCAACCAGTACCTTGACTGGCCATTTTACTTTTGTCTTCATGGGCCATTCATACACCCAATGTGGTCTTGCATCCTATTACATCTACAGTGCAAGTTCCTCCATCCTCGCTCTGATCTCGATGAGCTCGTTATCCATCTCATCTTTCCTTGGTTGTTGATGGATCTTCTTTCCATCGGGTCTATGGCCTTCAGTAGCCATTTTCCTTCCTTTTGTCTTCCCTCTTGGGAAATATGTTGCTGTCACTCTGCAATCCTAAGTGCTTCCAGCATATCCTCAGTCCTCCCAACTATCTTCTCGATTGTTGTGTACCTGCGAGCAATCACCACAGAGTCTCAATACTCTGCCTTCCTCTGATACCAAACTGATGTGTATCAGAGTATGATTTCTCGTCTCGCTTCCTCTCCCTACAATATACAAACAGAGTCAAGATCTAATATCACTTTGACGTGTATCAAAGTGATTTTCTTCTCCTTCTCTACCTCCTTCTTCCCGCTGTATACAGACAGAAAGTAGCTATGATACCACTTTGGTGCAGACCCCCGACCCTCGGGCCGAGATCCATCACATGATCGTTCCAAATCCCGTTCAAGCCGAAACGAATCCTTTGATTCTTATTGGAACCTCCAGTGAATCCACAGGTCCATTCCCCGAAATATCCACCCGCACAAACATGCACAAGGTGCAAATTTTCACTTGCACATGACCTCCAACATGACAGCGACCTTTTCTCGAAAAAGGGATTTTGGATTTTGGGACTCCGCGAGTCCTGCTGTCGAGAGAATCTTCCTCCTCGATCCTTCGAAACCCAATATGTCGAAATGGCCTTAATGGTGGTTATCCCTTGGCCAAACCCTGTTCCATGTGACCACCCTCCTCGTGACCACAACCTACCTCCAAAGGCACATCGCTTCGTGACTTCGGGATTTCTGATGCCAAGCGTCCCGATTCTGTCTTCGGAATGCCCGAAATGTTGATCCCTGAAATCCTGAAATCCTTGACTGCTTTCTCCTCCAAAGGATGTGTCACGTTTCATGACTTTGGGACTTCCGGCGCTATTCCTTCAACACTTTTGGGGTTTCGCACTTCAGGACTTCGCAATTTCCATTGCAATGACCCTTGCTCCTTCGCACTCCCGGTATCCAATATACCAAAGTACCACTGCTCTTAAATGTCGGTCTCTCACTTCTAGCTAGGTTCAACGACCGTGATCCTCCCGCATTCGATGATTCACATCCTTTCAGGATCTCGCAGGTCAAGAATTTCGAATTATTTCCCTTTGCATCCCCGATACCTGGAATGTCGAAATGGGCCTTCAACCTCCCTTCGGGAATCTCCCGATATCCTGATCGCTTTCCAAGTGTCCTCTCCAATGATAGGCGGTCCCGATGCTTACGTTGTTTCGAGACTTTGACGGGCCTTCTCTTCTGCACATAGGAGAATTAAATCTCGTGTAACTCTTCACAGATTCGATGGCTATCGCTATTTGCATGAGATATGATGGCTCCTGATCTCTCCTTCCTGTGCGCTCTCCTCTTCCTATGCCTGGACATAGATTCAATGCTCCAGATCTCTTCCAGCATCGAATCGACGATAATTGTAGCTCTTCGCTGCTTCAGCTTCCCTCTTCCTGCCTTAGAATATTTCTGAAGCTTCAAACGCCCTAGCCTTGGTCTTAGTTTTGAAACCTGTATGCTCAGCTTCTGTTTACGTTCTTGGGACGCTCCTCCTCCTAAGCTTCAGCACTGGGAAACCTCAATGAGTTTCCCTGACTTCTGCAGCTCCTCTCGGCTGTGGCTCTGTATAAAATATCACTGCCCCTCCTGAACTATGTTGAACTCCGAACCCTCCAAAGGGTTTCCTCTCGACCTTTGCAACTTTTGCAGGACTCTGTGCGTGAAAGTACATCTCCTCCTAAGCTTTCTCTTAAACTCTGAAACCTTGAAAGGTTTCCTCGACTTCTGCACTCCTTGTAGAGTCTCTGTTCACAAAGGTGCTATCTCTTCCTAAGCTTCTCCCTGCTCAAATATTTAAGGGTCTCAACCTGTTTTCTCTCCCTTCAAGGGGAATATAAGTGCCCTCTTGGCAACTTATGCTCAAGCACTCTTTGCTAAGATTGCAGGGTATTTGAAAACCCTGTGAAGGTCCTTCTGTGACACTTCTTCTTCCTCAGAACTCTAAGATTTCTCTGTGCACTCTATCACCTGCTCAATGCCCTCCTGGCAGAGTTTCCAGAATTCTCAGTGATTTTGTCTTCTCCTCTGAACTCAAACAAGAGTTCTCTCCTTGTGCTTTCAATGCACGCACTCAATGCCCTCCTGAGAGAGATCTATAGGACCTTCAATAATTTTGTCTTCTCTGTGACTTCCTCTGCACTTTTTCCACCTCCAAGGTATTCAACAACCTTGAGGATTCTCCTTGAGTCAATGACTTCAGATGGTGCACCCTCCTGACATGTCTTTGTCTGAATCCACAGACTTCAGAAGTGCAATCCTTACACTGGCTTTCAGGGACTGCAACACTCTATCATCCACTCATGCATGAAGCCTCAAAGAATCCCAAACCTGAAATCAAAGAACCCACAGATAGGAAAATCTATATGTCCCTATAAATGCACTCTTAATCATACATCTACAACATATAAATACACAGACATGAAGACATTCATCATATATAGAATAACATGGAGGAGAAATTGCTTTGATTGTATTAATATGAAAATGCCTCTTTACAATGTGTTTGAGCTCAGACTGCAACAGAGTCTCAGCTCTTCTCTCTTCTCTTCTCTACTCAACTTACCCAACTACCTCTCTAACTCATCCTACATACAAAGGATATTTTACATGAGGGGGCTCTTCTAGCTCTTCCCTCCATCCTCACCAACCCTATTCAATTACATTAACTTTGTGTTTAATGGGTTGTCTAGTCCAGATTGGAACTAGATCCAACCTTACAACCATTAAAGGCCTTATTTAACTACAACCTGCGCAAAGGCACGAATTTGGCTCTACCAGCCTTACAAACATTTAATACAAATTTCAAATTCAAAATTTGAAATGAGAGGGTTGCGCCTCTCTTCATCCCATTGAATGTGCGCATTGCTAAGCTGGCTGGCGCGTAACTGGTCTTTAGAGCGATGCTCCTACATCACATTGTTGGCTGACACTGAGATATTTTCTTTGTTAATCTAACCGATGGTGTAGGGTTGCGGGTTCAATTTTGTTGGAAGGTCCAGTCTCTTGATGACCTCTACTGATATCATGTTCTTCTAACTGCCACTATCAACAATGAAATGAAGAAAATCCCCATTTACCCACATATGTGAGTTAAAGAGTCATTCCCCTTCCTTTGGTTCTTCTGGTTCGGTTGACTAGAATTTGGTGGTGGCGACAGTGGAACTACGTTCAACATCGTTAATCTCCTTCCCTCCTTATGGATTTGATTTAGGGTCAGAATCTTCCTCTGAATCAAAATCTTTCAGCTCGACCACCAGTAACTTCTTGGAGAGACATTCTTTGGTGTTGTGTGTTACAAAAACAAGACCGTGGAGCAATAAAATAAAATAAAATGCAGAAAAAAAAACACAGTAGATACACAATACAATAGAGACACAAATTTGCGTTGTTCACCTAGTGTGGGCTATGTCCACTAGAGAAATTGACAGGTCCTTCCTTTATTATTATCCAACATATGAAGGGATACAACATACAACAAACCCGCTGTCAATTCCTCTTATTTCTCTCACAATGTCTTGTCTCATAATACAATATTCACCATAATACATAGCCGCGATACATTTCCCTCATAAGAGAGGGTTGCTTTCTAGGGGAAAAAACCCTAACATAATTTATACCATTAGATATTTTATATGCAACCATTATATTGGCCCAACCAACCACTTCCATCGAAGTCAGAAGCTTCTTAGGAGAAATACATTATTCCATAAAATTCATTGCCAATTTCTCTTTCATAGAAGCTCCTATGCATGCATTAACAAGTGTGAAACAAGTCTTTCAGTGAGGAGGAAAGAAACACAAATCCATCTAGACATTGAAAGACAAAATAAGAACTGCACCAGTTTTGGATCTGCCAGATTTGCAACATCCATTTGAGATACAAACCGATGCGAGTGGATATGCCATGGGGGCATTATTCACGCAACAAGGTAAAACTATTTGTTACCATTCTCAAAATTTTACTCAATAATTAATTAACTATCCAACATATGATAAGGAATTATATGTTTTGGTACAAAGTGTGAAAAATGGAATTATTACTTAATGGGGAAGGAGACAATAATTCATACAGATCATTGACCATTTCAGTATTTGTAATCATAGACAAAGCTACAACAATCACAACAAATTTAGGTGGATGGGTTTCTTACAACAATTTCATTTGGTTATTAATTATAATAAATGTATTCATAATAAGGTTGAATATATGTTATCAAGGCCTGTAGCCAATGAATGTACAATACTAAGCTATAATCCTCTAGCTCATGAAAGTTTTGTTGAACGATATGCTAGAGATGATGATTTCAAATATGTATGTGAGGAACTAACTCATGGAAATAAACATGAAGAATTGGATTATCATGTTCAGGATAATTTGTTATATAATCTTGGAAAGATTTGTATACCCAGGGATGAAAGAGAAAATGTAATCACAGAAGAACATACATCTCTTATTTCTGGTCATTTTGAGGTAGGTAAGAAATAACACAGTTGCAAAGATATTTTATTGGCCTTGAATGAATGAAACAATTTCCAGGTATGTCAAGGGTGTGTTAAGTGTGCCAGAAGTAATCCCAACAATATAAAGTTGGGGTTATATATGCCACTTCCAGTACCTTATCAACCATGGGAAAGTGCGTCCATGGATTTTGTAGTGGGATTGTCGATGTCTAGAACATGTCATGATTATTTATATGTTGTTGTGTATAGGTTTAGTAAGATGTGTATCTTAATCACTCGCAAGAAGCAAGTCACAACTAAATAAACAACGTAACCCAAGTCTCCTAGACCCTGTTGAGGGGGTAAAACCCCTCTGTAGCCCTTGCATGGAAGAATATACATACATCTGGGGTGTAAATACTTCATGGGGTATAAATAGGCCTGAAAATAAAAGACCTCTGAATCAGGAATATAATCAGGCTCCACAACCAGCATTGTGCCAAGGGATTTTATGGTATTCACATCATTTTCCTGTGTCCTTATTTTACTTCTCATTAGCCTTGTTGTGTTGTAGCTTGGAATCGTTTTCTTGAGAGTGGCCATATTTTCTTTGTCCCATGTTTTGTAGGTTAGGGATGCATTTTCACTACTTCATCTATGAGAAGTTTGCAGATCCAAACTCTCGCCTCTTCTGCTTAAATTTTTTCTCGATCTTGACAACACATCTATAAGTCGTACCCAATGATGCGATGTAAAGAACTCCATTTATGATTGAATGTATCTATGAAGAAAACCATGTTATTTGAGCACCATATTTCTCTCTAATTATTTAATACCCAATTTGGTGTGCAAGGTATGGAAAATATTGGTGAAATATGGTATTGTCTAGTCCCTTTCCTAACACAGGGTGGCCCATATTGTGTACTAGTCCTCGTAGCTTCCAACATGGTAGTATTGTTATTCAATGGCATCCCTGAAGGAATCCCATGTGGGGGAGACTGAAAATATTGCATATTCCTCTATGGTCCTTTTCTCAGAGTAAGTATCCCACCGGTCCTTAACATGGGAGACGACCTTGAGGACTGCAAAATTAATCTTTTCCCTATCGGAAAAATTGTGGACCAAAAAAACCTTCAAGCAGATTCAACCATTTATCTACATCATCTTCATATATCAGTCCTTCCAATAATGGAATATCAAAATATACATGTACCTGAAAGGGGTTTGCATGGTTTCTTGATGATAATGTGTCTCCTGTGGGAAAACATCGAAAGATCTTTGCAAAGTTGTCCATCATTTCATTCCTTTGTTGTTCCAAGGATTCCTTGAGCAACATTTTAAAAGGATCTCCTACTCCACCATATTTATTTTTTGCCCCCATGGGTTGTTTTTAGTGTTAGCATGATCGATCTTGAAAAGGATCCACTGGTTCAAGTCCAAACTTCTTTTACCCAGATCTTGTTGGAGACATGCACAAAGAAAAATAAATGAAGAGAATACCGCTCTAATACAATTGATCCGGATTTATGAGAGGAATGAAATGAATAAAATAATGAATACAATAACACAGAGATATAGAGAAAAACAACAATTATCCAGTGAACAATAAATTCTATTGAATCAATAAAATAGGCTGAAACCATAAAGCTACAAAATTGAAAACAACTTGCTCGAATGGTGGTATCTATCTCTGAGAAGAGATGTGGCTTCTACGTGCATCCGTCTGAGCATAATAATTACAATGAGGCTCAAAAGGACCTTTTAACATTACTCATGAATTCCAAAACCCTAGACATCCAAAAACCTAACCCTAGGAGATGAAACACCAAAAGTGATGTGGGCCTCGATGGGTAAGTTGGTACCTCAACTTCTCGTGGTTGTAACTTTTGCATACGACCTCCATTTTAGGAGTGTAATAACCCGTTTGAAAGGTATTATTGAGAACTACACATCATGTTATCAAACTATGGCTCCATATATAGTTTGACTATGAAAATACAGGAAAACAATGTTAGGGCCCCAAAATGGATCTGGAAGTATGGAAAGATGTGTTGACATCAAAGATTCCAACATAAGCTAGTTGGATTAGGTGGGTGGCCAAAATTCACCACTTGGAAGATGTTTAGGGCTTCAGACAACCCAAAAAGTGTAGAACCCACAATTACAAATACGTACAGAAGAACTCACTAAAATAAAAACTTTTAAGAGGAGCTAGTGGGTGGCCACCAATATCCACTTGGATCAATTATGGTCCATTCAATATTTTGAATAAGGTTGGTATTAATGAATTTATTTTAGATCTTCCATATTATATGAAAATGTATTCAGTGTTTAATGTGGAGAATTTGAATCTTTATGAGCCTCCTATGATAATTTATAAATATGAAGGTGTTTAGGTTTTGACAGTTGATGATTTTTCTCCTGAGTACTTAGACAAACTACATGAAGATTTTATCCTTGATAGAAGGATTATGACTTCACAACGGGGTGATGTGGAATATCTTTGAGTTGGTCTAAAAGGGGTAAAACCAAGAAAAACAAGATGGATCGAGATCAGGAAAGTGAGGTAGATTTACCCTCACTTAGATGTTGAATAATCAAAACGTTTGGTGGTCCAAAAGGCTTCCAGTGGGTAGGAATGATCCAGGTGGATCTAGGATTGCTCAAAAAATAGATCATCTCAATTTTTTTTGAAAATAACTTCATTTCATAGATATCGACAAGATATTTCCAATGACGTGTGACTCACCTCAAATAGAGTTCGTCTGATGAAGTTATGACCTTTTGAATTTTGGAAAAAATAGAAGCAGAAGGATGAAGTCCCGCTGAAATCAACATCATGATGTGGAGGACCGTACGTTCCACATGGAACCAATGAAAGGGTAACATGTGGCCTACTAGATAGTGACATGGTAGGTACAATAACAACACAGTCAACATGTTGTACAGTGATAGGTGGCAGCATACAATGACATGGCATGGTGATAGGTGTACAATTGAGGGAACATGGACTAATTAGAGAGTGCCACATGGCACTCTTTGATTGGTCAATAATGGTTAAAGGTATCAAAATTTGTTGCGAGCCCAATAGGTCAAACCTAGGTCTCATGGGAATCGTTACAATGATTTACAATTACACCCGCCACATGTCACTTAGCCATATGTGTGACAGATAACATTTAACTTTGAAATGTTTTTATTTTGTGTAAAAAAGGGAGATCGGGGGTTCCCAACCCCCGATCCCATGGTATATATTCAGCCACATAAAACTATGCCATATATTTGTAGGGTTCATTTAAATATTATGCCATGAGTAATATATGCCACCACATATATTAACAAACTTCATACTATATATATAACATAAAGTTAAAATGAACTTCCAAAGGGTGAGAGGCCTGTGAGGTTGAACCTGCGACCTCCTCCCACATGTACCAACGCTCTAATCGGTGCACCAAGGACACCTCTTGTTACAAGATAAGCAAATTAATGTTTTTAACTTAGCCCACAGAGTTTGGGTGACAGGTTTAGCCCGACCTCCCTATTTAACTAGCACCTAAACCAATGGACCCACATAGAAATGTCTTTCAAGGAATACGGGAGGTGCATCAAAATTTGTGCCACAGGGTATCAACATTTTGTTATTACATCATATAGTGTGCCATAGATTTCTTGAGGAAAGTATAGGGTGTTTATACTCATTTTTCTTAGAATTTTGAGAGGAATTTGATAGTGATCTCAATCTTCTAATTTTGAGAAATAGATAAGAAGTTCATTTCAATAATACAAGTTAGATTCATTATTTTATCTAGAATTTGAGCATTAATAAAGAGGCCTCTCAATTGGAAGCAGACCCATAGACGTAGCTCAAGATGGGTGAAGTACGTTAACAAACTTCTGTAATGTTATTTTGTTATTGTTGTTCTATTTTACTCAGTTTCTTGAAAGTTATTCATCAGTTTAATGAGTTTTGGATAAGTAAATGAATTCATATCATTTTTCAAATAGTTAAAGTGCTAATATATTTTGAAACGAGTTGGATTTTGATGTGTACTTAATAAATAAATTAACATCTAAGAATTTACATATCATAATTGGATTATGAAAACACAACATTCCAATGCTTGATTTGTTAACAAGAAGAACATTTGTAGGGTTCATGCCATCAAGAATGAGCTGAACCTAAAATGAAACAAGGATATAAACGAAAACCCAAAGGATGGAAATCATTTGAGAGACAACTATTGCATAATGAAGAGGAATAGAATACAAAAAACATGCAGATTATATATTTAGTTAAGGATAGAAATGGATGTCTAGAAGTACACATATAGGAAACAACACTTTCTAGAAAGGATAGAGAAGAGCAAAGTGAATACTTTAAGTGTGAAAGTTACAATTGAGGCCCCATTAGGGGGAATAAATGGAGTTCATGAATTTGACAACTCTGATTTGAATAAGAACTTATCACACCATCTTAATCATGGACATTTGATTTCGCATATGAATATTTACCATATTGTTTGTGAATTACTATTAGTCACCTTGGAACCTTTTCTAGGGGCAACGTGGCATGAGTTTAAATAGAATAAAGGGAAAAAAGGGCACAAGAAGGCTATTTTTCAACCTGATAGAAACAAAATGTATTTTACTATGTAATATTAAATTTATGAGTGTAGTATGCATATGGAAAGTGTACTTTCCATTCAATCTAATAATAGAAATGACAATTTTTTTGTTTCGAAAAAAAGGTCATCATTATTTTTAAGCCCCAACTCCATACCCCCATCCTTAGACAATTATTTCATATAGTGTATAAAATCATTTCAAAATCTATTTTTAGTAACATGATAATAATCATTTATCCTAAAAAATAATTACAAGATAAACAAATCTCAACAACAATGTGATTGCATCATAACTAACATAGATATATTTATTTCCAATGAAAACCTCGTGGGGAAACCCAAGGTATGCTTCCCCACATTTGTGGATGACATCTATATAAATCCATCAGGATAAACTGTCATGCTTCACCCAAGTGGAATCAAACCGAGCACTTAGTGGTACTTAACTAGCTAAATTCCCAACAACATTAGCAACAAACAGTTGAGCTAGCCCCTTGGGGATTTAAATAACATTGATCTATCTTATCCCAAAATTTATTAAGGTCTAAGAGAGATACAAAAATTGAAACACTAACCTCTAAGTGTTGAAAGGATGGATATATGATGATTTATTTTATTTCATTTTATTTGTAAATAAGAGTAGTTTTATCATTCATACATAAAAAGGAAGATTATAGTCATTAGAGGCTAACCAAGGGAAACTTGGCCACCCTCTCAAATACTTAACATAAAAAAAAATTACAACTAAAACTATATAATGGTCACCATTGCTAGATTCAAACAAAATATATTTGAAATAATAGATAATATTGGATTGCTTGGAGTTAAAAGGACATATATAGTAATCAAAAAACATGCGGCATGAGAAAACCCATTTCCCCATGAATATAAATAGAAATAGATCATGATAAAATCTAAACATGCTAAGACCAATATCATAGTGTATAAACAAAAAGTCATAAGAGGAAAACCATGTGAACCCATGTCTAAGCCTCCTCCTCAAGAGAGATTTGGGGTCTTTGGGTTGCTTCAATATTGAATCTTGGAGACCCTCTCTACCATTGTTGAAGTCTCTTGAGAATGTCCTCGATTTGAACCTCTTTTTCCCATGGTTCAGTCTTGAATTTCATCTAGAAGAGAGTCATATTTTTCATCTAAAAGAGAATGAATACCCAAAATATTAATATTATACTACTTTGGTTTCCTATCCATGCTGTAAGCTATCATCTATTTCGTGTGCTATTATAGGTTGAATGTGAGTGAGTAGAAAGTGACCCTAGTTAAGGAGATCATGGTGTTTGTCATAAGTTTCTTTAGTTCCTTGTCGATCAATTGGTTGTAGTTGTTTCTTCTCCTTTAATGGAATTTTCCATTATGATTGGCCAACTTATTAATAGTGAAGGCCTTGTGCCTACAAAAAAAATCATCCACAAGTCTCAAAGTTTATAATTGTTTCCTATGACTGTGCAAAGGATCTATAATCTTATCATTTTAGGTCTAGGATTTTGGAGGTCTTCCCCAAATCATCTCATGGGAGGGGTTAACTCTACATCCTCAACCTCCATTAATAATCTTCCTCAGAAATTTCATTGAGGGGTAGAAAATCCATGTTGCAGGTTATTCATTACACATTAATGGTTATTTATTAACCTATCAAACTTTACTTTATACTTTTGGTTTAATTTTAAAATAATAATATAATTATTATTAATGAAGCTTTATTTTATACTTTTGGTTTAATTTTAAAAATTCTTAAAATAAAATTATTATTTTAAGGTTTTTAAGATTGATATCTGATCCAGGGGATCAAATTTTGCTCAAAAATTAAAAGTGCTCGGAATCGCTTCAAATCAAACGGGAGCATAGACCTCGTCATTATGAATGAAACACAACTCATTTGGGTTCAAACGGACATCGGGAGAGATAGATATCACGTTCTGTTCAAAATGACAAACATGTAAAAAAAAATGGATGCTGACTGTACAGTCCGTACAGATGCTGACATGTCATGTTCGTACGACACATGGTAGAGCTGAATTGGTAGGATGTAATGACACGTGGAATTCATTGGTTGGAAGATTTGGACGGATGAGCATTGGACACATGGCATCTTGGTGGCTAATAGTATGGTGACACGTGGCCCAATCAATGGCAGCCACGTGTCACTTGGCCGATGGTTTAAAAGCTTTGCAATTGGCAGGACTCGACCCCGCGACCTCTGGGTAGGGGAAGAGACTTAGGAAGGGCTTCCAACCGGCACACCACTGTATGAACCTTGTTATATATATGGCAACAATTTTATTTAAGTTGATATGTATTGTATGTTGGGGCACGGACCGGGTCGGGGCTTAGCCTCGGCCCCCGGTCCTATGTGTATATAATGTAACCACTGTTATCATATGCGCGTCGTCCGACCATTTTTATATAAACCTTTTCATATGGGCCCCAATCGTATGGGTATACAATGTGACCATGAGCATGCCTTTTCTGACCGTTTTAAACTTTGGCCCTTTTATATATATTGCATGCGGTCATGTGGTGGACTATGTGCCCTCGGCCTTAGACGGTTAAGGGCCAGTGTGTAATCATCTAACAGTTTGTACCGATTGTGCAGTTGCGCCCGGTGCTGAGTTTTAACGCATAAAAGAGTGTGGGGGCTAGTTTGAGGCAACAAGGGTGCATTTTGGCGATCCAAAGACAAGAAGTTTGAAGGGGAACTTCTAGGAAGCCTATCTTCTTCAATGTTTGGCCAAACGAGGTGCCAAAAAATCATAGCTAGGGGTTTTTGGACATTTTGAAGCCATTGGAGCCATCTAATTGGAATTTTGAGAATTGTAAAGCACATATTTGAGCACTTTGAGCAAATAATACAAAAGATCCATTGGAAGCTGGACAAGGAGATGTAGCCCAAGAGAGGGGTGAACTCCTTTATCATTTGCTGTGTTATGTGTTTTCTGTTCATTGTTATTGTTGTTGTTTATATGCATCTTGATTGAGTAATTTCTATAAAAGATGTGTTGCAAAATTGATCCATTTTCATTTTAACACATGAATTAAAATCTTGCAAATATTTTCAAGAATACAAGTCTTCTTCATTTTTAGATCAAGTTGGTATCAGAGCATAGGTTTTTGAAGACTTGATTATTTGCAAGTGTTTTGTTTTCTGATGCTCACGAGGTTGAAACTCACAATAGGATAAGGTCAACTTGTAGAGACAAGTTCTCATCCTTCAAGAAGGAAGATTATATCATCATCACAAGTTTCAAGGAGGCATTCACCAAGTATCGCTCATGAAGAGAGTCATGAACATATTCCTATAGAAGATGAAGATCTCAAAAAAGTTGTCATGGAAATGAGAGAAATGATGAAACTCTTAATGGAAAGGAATACAAGGTTGCAAGGTGAAGGCTGATCAGGGGATCAAATTTTGCTCAAAATTCAAAGTGCTCGGAATGCAATGAAAATAGTGCCATTGTGTCTGTCTCGTCTTCCTGATTCCAGCGATATATTTACTTTGTCAAATGGACTCTGTATGGAGAAGATATCGCGATCTATTCGTCAAGCCAAACAGGCAAAAAAATTTGATGTTGATTGTACCAGTCCATACGGTCTAACGTGGCAGGACCATATGACCGTACCTTGGTGACATGGCAGATGTTTGTTGGTTGACAGATAGCAAGTCAGGAGCTGACACATGTCTGCTAGTGGAAAATGGTGTGAGGACACGTGGCCCAATCCATGGGCGCCACGTGTCACTCACTGTTTGGTTGATTGGTTTTGTGTAAAAACTATGGGAGTCCATGAGATTCGACCCCCGGACCTCCATCCACAACAGAGCCTTTGCAAATGCCGCCGAGCCATTGGACCACCGGTCATACATTGTAAACTATATCCATTTGATTATATTTGAATTAAAAACAATGTAATATACGACGGGGGGTCGGGCCGGGGCTTAGTCCCGACCCGTGGTTCCGTTACAACATATAACCGGGTATTATAATATGTGGCGTGGGTTTATAAAACATAACCCAAAGTTTATATGACCATTGTAATATGTATAATGCGCGCGGGGTTTACAATGCGTGGAGCCCCCAGTCACAGGGTTATATATATGTATTGCCATGTGCCCACGAATTGGAGCGCGGGGGGAGGTTACACCTGTTTCAATGAATTAACCACCTTTTGCCCATGCGCGAGGTCACATGCGCCATACGCCCAGGTGCCGAGGCGGTTAGGGGTTGGCGTTCCCTTAACCGTTCTACAGTTTGCACCATTGGCGCGGTTGCACCCGATGCTGGGTTTTCATGCTTTAAAATGCGTGTGAGTCAGGTTCATTCATGAGGGGTGCATTTTGTAGATTCAGAGACAACAAGCTTGAAGAAGGAGACTTCCAGGAGGCCTAACTTCTTCATTTTTCGACAGATTGAGGTGCCGAAAGAGGCCAGACAGGGGTTTTGGGATGCTCTGAAGCCACTGGAGTAGTCGGTTTGTCAGTTTGAGCATTGTAAGACATGTTTTTGAGAACGTTTTGAGAAATTAATAATAATGATCCATTGGAAGATGGACCAAGAGATGTAGCCCATAAGAGGGGTGAACTCCTTTATCAAATGTTGTGCATATGTGTTTATGTTCAATGATTATGCTGCTATCTATGTATAATTTCCATAAGTAATCCTTAAATCTATGTGTTGCAAACTGATCCTTTTGCTTTAAACACATAACATTCACTTGCAATAATTTTCAAGTTTTTCAAGTCTTCTTCATTTTTAGATCAAGTTGGTATTAGAGCACTGGTTTTTGAAGACTTGATTGTTTGCAAGTTTTGTTTCTGATGCTCACAAGGTTGAAACTCACAAGAGGAGAAGGTCAACTTGTGGAGCCAAGTTCTTATCCGACAAGGAGGAAGCAAATTCATTCACCGCAAGTTTCAGAGAGACATTCACCAAGCATGGCTCATGCAGAAAGTCATGAACGTGTTCCTGCCGAAGAAGAAGATCTCAGACATACTGTCATAGAGTTGAGAGATATGATGAAGATATTGATGGAAAGGAACATAATGTCGCAGGGTGAAGGCTCCAACCCTTCAATGCATAAAGGAGGTGGTGGTGACAAAACTCCAGGCGAAAATGGAGGGAATGGTGCTTCTCCACCACCCTCTCCTCCTCCATAATCATCTTCTTCTTCTTCTTCTACTAGTTCGAAACATCTTCTGAATTCTCCAAAGGGGCATGGTAAAACTCCTTCGCAAATTCCTTCATTAAAGCTTGATATAAAATTTGAATTGCCAATTTACAATGGAGAAGTTAACGCTG